>JAGFNQ010001435.1:152986-327800 GCA_024364735.1 Boesenbergia rotunda | reverse complement strand
TTTCCAACTAACCTAAAGAACTACCACCAAGTTCAAGCAAACATTTCCTTTTAGTGATCCAAATCAAATTCAACTCCAAACTAAACACCTACTAATCCAAACCACCCAGCTCCTATATGATGCTTACCAAAATAACCAAGATAGAGCTAAAGTTGTTCACTTACCTATGCATCCTTGTCACTGATACACCAACATAATCTCACGGCAACAACCATTCAAAGAAAACAACCCAATGCAGATTCAAACCAAAACAATAAAACTATTCACCTACACTCCACGACAACAACAGATCCGAAACAGGGTAGCCCCAAATTAAAACATAGATCTTCTTACAACTGAACAGATTCGAAACAACAACACCAAGTTAATTCCTATACTCAATTTTTTATTAAATTCAACCCTTACCTTGATTTCAGCAGGAGAGAAAAACCAAGGACGGAAAACAAGAATAAGGTAGCGCTTCGTCGACTCACGGCAGCAACGTTGGCTAGGGTCTCGCAGCTCCTCCTTCGTGTGCGCTGAACCAGACGAAGAAGAAGAACAAGGAGGAGAAGGAGAACAGAGAGCGTGGCGGCTAGGTCTTCCGGCGGTGAAATTAGGAAAATGAGTGTGTCTTCCTGTTCATGGGTGTCGGAGCAGACGAAGAAAACGAAGAAGAAAGGGAGGTGGCAGCGGCGGCGTCGGTTTCGGTTTCGGCGTCGAGGTGAACCGCTTGTGCGGCGTCGGCAGAGACGAAAGGGAATCGGGAAAAACTGATATGGGAATAGAAATATACAAGGAAGATTTAGGGTTTATATTTACTTTTGGCATTTTGCAACTAAACCCACCAAGTTCGAAAAATTACAACTAAGCCCCTAAATTTCAAATTATCCTCTAAAATTTTAGTATTTAACATTCTCCCCCACTAATAAAAATTTGGTCCCCAAATTTAGCTAGTAAATCACAACAAATACTAGTCAACAACCAGAGAAATCAACAAACTAGACTAGTCCACAACCACAATCCATAAACCGCAACGAGTATTGGTTAACAACAAGCGAAATCAACAACCCAGATATAATATGAATACGGAATGAAAAACAATCATACGCGCCTCAAGTAAATAGATGAGGATAACGAGCTCTGATCGTATCCTCGAGCTCCCAAGTAGATTCCTCATCAGAGTGGTGCTGCCAACCAACTTTGATCAACCGAACTATCTTATTCCTCAACCGATGCTCTTTGCGGTCTAGAATCCGCATAGGCACCTCCTCATAAGTCGCGTCTGGCTTAAGTGTGACCGGCACTTCCGATAACACATGTATAAGATCTGGTACATATTTCCTCAACATGAAACACGTCGTGAACTCCAACCAGCGACGGTGGCAACGCCAGATGATAAGCGACGACTCCAATCCACTCCAAAATTTGGAAAGGTCCGATGTAGCAGGGAGCTAGCTTACCTCGCAACCCAAACCTCTTCACCCCTTTCGTGGGTGACACTCGTAAGAACACGTGATCGCTCACGAAGAACTCTAAAGTTTGTATCTCTCATGGTTAACCTCAACCATGATTGCAAGTCAAATGCATTATCTACCATATTGGGAACTGTCCAACATCTCTCTAATAGTAGCTACCCAGTTACAAGTAGTGACCTACACGTAGATACCCTATAGCTCTTTAATATCTTAGAAAATCGACCCATCGACCTATGGTGCCTTCTCTCTAGTGACAGTGTAAACCCGGTCCATCTCTGAAACTGATGGTGGTCATCTAAATAGGCAGTGGCCGAATTATCTGAATTGCTGCTGGCTGCATAGTCTGAGGTGCTGGAGCTCCCACCGTTCACTGAGTCTGATAACTTGTAGCTTCGTAAACTGATGACTAACATGCTGGGCACAACTGATCTCCTGATCTAATCATCATATTTCGGTCCATTCCTAAACTCAAATATAGTTACCCCTGGTTCCAAATAGTCATTTAGGCAGACCTAAGTAACACTGCTACATGCAGGCTGGAGTGGAAAGTATATACACAACAATTACATAACCCCCTAGAGCAATTCAGCTTGACCGATGTTTATTGATCATATAGTATGATACATAACCCTTATGTGTAGAATAACCTTTGTCCCCTGAAGCATAATCACAAGTGCCTCTATAACAAATTCTATAATTGCACTATCTTAGTATAAAAATGAACCATGATTTTATAAGGAGAAAATGTGGATTAAGACATAATCGAAAGAATCAATCTACGAGACCAAAATCTATTCACAAGACAGGTACAAAGAATCCAACTATAAGACCAAGTAAAATAACTCATCGAATCCTTGATACCTAAGTGTGTCTGTACACACATATTATTCCTTTAATATATAGATAATAAATATGTTCTCTAGATCTGAAGGTATACTACTATCAAATTTAAGAGGCCTAAACTCTTCTTCCATACAGAGAATCCATGACTTTTATTACAAGGGCATATCTTTGACATCCTGCTATGCTAAACAACTTCTCTGTCTTTTCTTTATGATTCTTTGCTTCATCGCATTATAAGAATTATCAACCTCAGCCCACGGATAGACATTCGACATCCACATGGAGAAATAGCCAAAGATACTAAGGTTAGCTTCCAATTAGCTTAAACATTGTGTCACATATCAAGACTAAATTTGTTGACCGCCAAAAACCAAAGATGCGTATCCTCAATCCCGCGCATTACCCAACATTTTATTAATAGAATTCTCACATGTTGCAGTTGCCTAATAACTCAGTAGCTAGGAGTATCGTGTAAAAGTTCTCCAAATTCATCCTTCGCAGATCTGAAATTTTCAGAAACTGCACTCACCATAATACTGGTCAAATTTCTAAATTCTATCTAGTTGTAAATATTGGAGTCAGTCTCACCTAGTACAGACATGGCAAACATCTATATTGCCTGAACAGCTACATCAATACTCATGTTGGTCATCTGACACATTGGCACTAACACTATTTGTTGGATACGGACAATTCCATATCCATACACTATTAGAAAATAGGGCATAGGATAACTAGAACCTTATCTGTGAATACTCCTACCAAGTCAAAGTGACATAGATCAGACAATGTAAGGCTGGTTTTGAGAGCCATGAAAGTTTTAAAGAGCAAGATAGGTATACCTTTGCCCATGCCAACCTATTTGACCTCTTGATCACTGTCGTAACAATGTGCATTGTCTGTATTCAGCAATATCTGTGATAATTTAAATTCATTGAGCCTTTTAATGAATTTTGAAAACTAACAACCCCTTTCTCATCATCTTGCATATACAGTCAAACACCAAAAAATATATATATACTTATAACATCAGTTTCTCTAAGTCATCACATGATACATGATAATCTGTCTTGGAAATACATAGATGAAGCTATAGTTATAGCATCCTAATACCAATTTTATCGCATTACTTCTTTGCAACCTACAGTGACTCTAGGCGCATATAGATGTGTCAATTAAAATTAGATATTTTAAAATAAGTTAAATAGTGGATTATTCACAAGCAATGTTGATTCAAGTTCATCAAGGGCAAGTAAAGAATCCGAAAATGGTTTGAATAACCTTTTTCCTGGGTCTCAAACATCTGGATAAATCAGCAACTGACCCCAACAGAGATCAAAACCTTGGGGTTAGTTCAATTTATATAGCCTCAACAATATTCATTTATCCAATCTAATATCTATTCAAGTTCAAGCAAATCAAGAACTCTCTCACAAGTTCTTCAGCTTCTTGTCCAAATATTTAACCCATAACAATATTACTAAGTTCGAAAAGAAGATTTCAAACACGGCTACATTGGGTTTTTGTTTAGTTCCACATCAAGAAGTACAAAAGGCATAAAAGAGTTTATAAAGAACACCTACATGTTTGTCTTGTACATAATACATGGTTAGGATGAACGTGGGTTACTTCTTGACTCTGGGTCTACTTCTTCACTCAACCAAATAGAGAATAAACTAAGGACCAATCGAAAGATGCTCAAACCACCTTAGGAGTGAAGGGATGTTTTATCTGTAGAGGTAAATGATAAAATAAAAACTCAACTTGTACAAAGCACTATGAAGTCCTCCGTTAAATGGATGCACTCATCAATATTTTCTTATGAAATAAAGTCTATTGCGACCTATCTAATAATAGCCAATGAGACATTAAGTATTAAATTTAAATACTTTAGCTTCAATGAAATGGTCTCTTTTCTTTTCTTTCTCATTACAACTCTACTGCAATAGAACTTCTGTCACCACTTCGCCATCTTATCGTTGCCTCAATACATATGTTGCAGCAATAGCTGATCCAATTATATATATATATATATTAAGTGACGTACCACAACAATGTAACCACTATGATACACTGAATCATGAAACTCAACTACGTCGACTACTTTAACAACCTATTATAGGACAACAATCCATTTGACATCAATGTACACGCTGATCATCGATACTATTATACCATGTATGTCAATTTTACTTGAAAATGATAGGATACAATTAGTGACCATCTTAGCCAAATCCACTTATGATCTTAAGATCATCTACCTTAAGGTGTACTGGGCAACATTTTAGGATTGCTTCTATTGAAAGTACAAAAAAACATAATTTTTTTTTCAACGGTCGATCATAAACCATATAGTTCATGGGTTGGAGTCATTTGGTAGAGTGAATGTGAATAGACAATGGCATAAAAGATAAAAAGTTTCATTCCGACTCTACCAAACCGAGTACTAAGTAGATAAATGATCAGGCAAGCTAGACAGGTATTAAAAAAACAAAATATAGGCTTAGTAGAGTATTGCAGCGAGAAAGCATGTTTTGAACTTTTCCTCGTTCATGGAGCTGCTAAGTTCAGAAGTTATTGCCATTTAACTATTGATTATTTATAACAATGTGTGTTGATTGTGTAATTATCTTCTGTTTCCACTAAGTAGTTCACTGGAAGACAAGACCATCCAAAATTGTAGCCCTGAATGATTAACGAATTGCAATTGTCTACACTACAACAGCTCCAATTTGAACAAATAATCACTTTCTGAAGCATCAATGTGGTAAACATTCAAATTGCAGCATCAAATTTGAAGTTTAAGATGCGTTTTCATTCGTTTCCATATGATCCGGATTAGCAAGGAAGAAAATGCAACTAATGCCAAAAAGCTCCAAACAACCCAACTATGAAGCTGATAATCTGCATCTGATAGTGCATCTTAATGCAATGATAACCATAATAGCCTGAGCAGCAGAAACTTGAAGCGTGCACAAGGGCCCATCCAGTCTAGGCATCAATCATACTACAATATGTTGGATCGAGAAGAACGATAGAGAGGGGGGGGGTGAATATCGTAAAGTGTTTTCGGATTCGTAAAGAGAATGAGCAGCGGAAATTAAAAACACAAACACGAGCACGAACACAAGGATTTACTTGGTTCGGAGTCGCGGTCGGCTCCTACTCCAAGGCCCACAGTCGTTGACCGTTTACTGCGGGCAATACTATAATCGCGCAAATAATTACAAGAAGATGTACAGTAGTAGTGCAGTAAAAGTACAATTAAAAATTAACTCTTCATTACCGACGCCCGGTGTAGATCGTTCTTCGGTGCGTAGGGTCGTCGTCGGCGCTAGAATCTCGAGATGGAAGGTTTCAGGAGCAGAGCGCTTGAGTCGAAGAGCGTATTGGGGTTGGAAAATTGTGTTTAGAAGCCTTGGGGGTCGAGGGCTATTTATAGCAGTCCTGGGGGCGCCCTGGACGTTGGGGGTGCCCTCTACGTGACCTTCGATCCGCAACAATCTCGGTCAGCCCTTATCCCTCAAGGATCGGGCCCGAGGTTTGACGGGGGTGCCCGGGAAGCAGGGGGCGCCCGGGTTGACTCGATCTGCTGGCTTCTCGCTGGCTCAAACTCTATCCA
The DNA here is from genome assembly GCA_024364735.1 of Boesenbergia rotunda. Taxonomy (NCBI): domain Eukaryota; kingdom Viridiplantae; phylum Streptophyta; class Magnoliopsida; order Zingiberales; family Zingiberaceae; genus Boesenbergia; species Boesenbergia rotunda. The sequence goes on along the minus strand of JAGFNQ010001435.1, from coordinate 321,878 downwards.
CTTCGTTGGCTTAGACCCAAGGTGCCCGGAGCATCCGGGGCACCCAGGAGCACGGGGGTGCCCTCCCCAGTGAGCTTCCGAAGCATTACTTGCTTAGCTTGTCTTGCCTTCACCTTGGGGGCGCCCGGGACCTCCGGGGCGCCCTGCCCAGCTGCTGCCCCTCTCCTTTGGGGCATTCTGAGCTGCAGAAACTCGTTCCTTCGGTCTTGCATCCAGGGTTAGTACCAAACAAAACAAAGCAAGCATGTTAGTGAGTTTTACAGCCGTAGCTGTCTTGGTTCTGACTTTGAGTCTCCAAAATGGAGCCCTAGGTCGAGCCGACGCCTACTGTTCCCTCGACGGGGAACGCGTCCTCATCTACTCCTCTCAGGAGAGTTTACCTTTTGCTAACCGGCTCCTCCGGTTGGACTTTTGCCCGATGCACCTGACCAGGTCTTCGTGCCCACCTTCCGAGCAGGTCTTCGGTGCCCAGCTCCTTGCCAGGGCTTCGCGCCCAGTCCTCGATCAGGACTTCGTGCCCACCTTCCGAGCATGTCTTCGGTGCCCAGCTCCTTACCAGGGCTTCGTGCCCAGTCCTCGACCAGGACTTCGTGCCTAGTGTACGTAGGGCTTCTTTTCCTGTACACTTAGTAAATGTGTTAGATCAACATTATATCTTAACTTTTGAACCCTTTGCCATTATCAAAACACAGGTTCGACTTGGGTGTTGTCTGCACCAACAATCTCCCCCTTTTTGATTTATGGCAACCCGGTTCAAAAAGTTAAGTTAATTAACACAGGTGATATAACAGTTTTGTTTCCTCCCGCTGGAAGGAATCTCCCCCTAGGTTTTTCAAAAGTTCGTGGGGTTTGAAAAATTTCTAAGTCTAAAGATGGAATTGATTTTTTAACACATAGAGCATTTTTCAATAGAAGTTTTTAGAAGCTATTTTCCAAAAGAAATTTTGGTCCCAAAAAAAATTTTGATTTGGACATTTAGAAACTTTACACTTAGAAAAATTTAAGTAAAAAACTTAGTAGAATCATTTTCTGAAGAAAAAAATTCAATCTCTTTAGTGCTTTAAAAACTTTTCTATTCAAGATAAATACCTAGAAAAAATTTTGAACATAGCTTAAGTTTAAGTACTTTGAAATACTTTTGTAAGCAGCTTTGGTCAAGTACTTAAAAACAATTTTGAAATTGGGTTAAGTCAAGTACCCTTAGAATTTTGAAAACAATTTAAGTCAAGTACTACTTAGAATTTTTGAAAACAATTTAGAAAGCAACTTAGATTAAGTACTTTTTGAAGAAAAGATAAAGTTTTAAAAATTTATTTTGACTTTAAAATTTTGAAACAAAAATTTTAAACCTTCTCTCCTTTCCTATCTCTCCTCCTTTGCCATATATCAAAAGCAAAGCAACATAGCTAAAATAAATAAATTGCATAAGAATATAACAAAAGAATAATGTGCTGTACTGAACCAATTCAAGATGTAAACTGAATCAAATCAATTGAAATTATCTCTGTAGGGTCCTGTCTAACCCAATTAGCTACTAACTAACTGTTATAAACAGTAGTTTTCGCTAGGGTTAGTCAAGTTAAGTGTTCTATTCAAGTTAGATTTTCTAAACTTGACACTTAACCTGATTACTGTTTAAGTTGTATTTAGTACCCCAATTACTGCAGATGCACTGACTTAAAGCATCTTGAATTAAGGCAAAGACCTAAGCCTCTCAACCCATACTAGGTTATTAATCAAAAGTACCCTAAGGTGCTTGTGAGATGTTGGCTTCTAAATCTATAGGTGCATGCAGTTCTAGGGTTAGGGCCTAGGCTAAGTTCATTTGCGAAAAAGTCCTAGTTTTGAAGGGGGTAGTTTTTAAAAAAAACTAAGTCGAAAAATTATTTTTTAAAAAAACTGCTAAAATGATTTTTCAAACTAATTAAAAGCTGATTTTGAAATTAAGTAAAGCAGTTTTTAAAATTGTTTTAGAAACTGATTTCCAAATCAAGTAAAACAGTTTAAAAAAATAGAAAAATAGAGTAAACCTATTCTACCAAGCATAATCCTAACTGCCTTCTTAGTGAGCTGAACTCAGATTCAGATAGGGGTTTGGTGAATATGTCAGCTAAGTTAGATTTAGAATCTACATGCTTAAGGTGTTGGGACCGGGTGCATGTCGACAAGGATACGAGTTCGTAAAATTTAAAATTTTTACGTGCAGCGGAAGAGTTTGCATAAAATAATTTCCTAAATTATTTTAACTTCGTATCTAGCATGCAACCTTATAGTGTATCGACATAATCATAAAATAAAAGTTTGCGAAAAGTAAACTAATTTACCAAATACCTCGCGTAACTCGAAGTAAGGGACGAGATCCAACCGTAGCGTCCCTTGGAAGCTTCGCCTCTATTCGCGTCCACGCCGAGTTCTCTTCGGGATGACTTCGCAAAGTCACGAGTTTTGTGCCGACGAGAACTACTAGATTCTCTATAGGCACAACTTGAAAGATCAAGAGAAGAGTTAGAAACTAACCAACAAGAAGTAACGGAATCGAATTCCGAGAGGAGAGGAGTCGCTATCCGCTTCTTCTTCTTCTTGTTCGGGTTCTTCTTCTTCTAGTGGCTCACGGCAACACCTCCTTGGTGTTGTGATTGGGCGCCGGCCCTAGAGGAACTAGGGTGCGCCGGCCCTAGAGAGCTAGGGTGCGCCAGCCCTAAGGAAAGAAGAAGAGAAGGAGGAGAGAAGAGAAGAGAGAGAGGGAGAGAATAATTAATCTCTTAATTACTCGATTGGAGTTAAGGGCTAGCCTTTGGTTCCTTTATATAGTAGCAACTCCTTTGCTAAGTCTCCCTCTAAACCGAATTAACGGAATTAGTTATAAGAAATTTATCTTATAAATTTTCTTATTGCTTATTCCTTTTAAGCCTAGTCTTATTATAAACAATTTATAATAAAACAAATTAGTTATCATAAGAGATTTATCCTATAAATTCTCTTATGAATTTTATTATAACTAATTTTATAATAAAACTAATTATTTATCATAAGAAATTTATCCAATAAATTCTTATGAATTAATTCTATTTAAACCAAGTCTTTATTATAAACTAATTTATAATAAAAACTAATTCTTCTTCTCTTTAAATTATGGAATAAATTTTATAAGAAATTTATAAACTTTCTTATTATGGATAAATCAATTCATAATTGATTTTATAAAATTAAAATGAACCAACTCATGGATTATTTTAATCTTCCATAAAAAAATAAATTTCTATAAATTTATTTATATAAATTTCTTTATACAAATTTATTTATCCATAATTTATAAAATAAATCGCGCTGGATTTATCTTATTAATTAAACCAATTAAATTGGTTTTTTCTCCCTTTATTTGGCCGGCCACCAAAGAGGGGTTAACACCCTCTTTGGTCGGCCAAACCCAACCCGGACCGTCGCGAATTAAACTCATTTAATTCGCCCAAAAAAGCCTTCAAAAGACTTAGCCATTTTTAGCTTCTAATGCGCCTCTGACTAACTCAGATTCGACTTATTTCTCTTGATCGGAAAATCCAATTTTCAACTCGTTTTAAATCCCTCGGATTACTCGTAGTGCGTGTGACTAAATAGGCTTTCGATTTATGTTGGCCGTCTATAATTAACTAATTATAGAACGATCATGAGTGGCACCTAGTAGTACATCATGATCCCCAATTAATCGAAAAATCAACGGTTTGACCTCAGAAGAAATTATTCTGAAACCCTTCAGCAGCTCTAATGAATCGTGCCCCATTCCCTTCACCACCTTATACCCACTTGGTTCAGGACACGGTCAATGGTGTCAGTCCCCACTAGGCTGACTACGTCACGCCTAGCCCAAGTAATGTCTTACTCGTCCTTTGGATTTCTAATTACTCTCATGTATTTTTAGAGACTCTCACTCTAAACATGATATGCACTGGCCAGAGGCTTTGAGTAACAATCCGACGATAGGCCTGGGTATACATCTCCTCGCAAGGAGTGGTGAATCCTTTGTAGGCTGTTCAAACATCTTCGGGCACTTCGGCTTATACCCGATCATCCTGGGTCCACACCTCCTTGGAGATGCTTGCTTAAGATGTCAAAGTATAAGTCTCCATGACCAAGATGACTTGAACACCGCAAGTCAAAGGAATATCGCATTTAAGCCGCAGTAAGATCTTCATTGACATATCTACATGTAGATTCCCATATGAAGTCTTACAGCTAGTCACTCCAATGAACTAGTTCCCTTAACTAGCATCCATGTTTATCTCCGGACATCCCAATGTCACCAGCCAGTGAGAATCAGCTGATTAGAGAATAACCCATGCTAGTCTCAACAGAATTGATAGTGTCCGTTTTTATCAATTCATCGACTAGGGATATTTTCAATACTTCACATTTGCGCATTTAGAGATAATCACTAGTTGTGATCTCATCACAAATTCTCTTATGCTGTGAGTTGTATTGCGGACATTCAGTAGATGAGTTTAAGATCCCAATCAAATACACAAGCATGTATACTCAAATAGTGAATTATCATTTATTAATATAAATGTTTTACAATCATAAGGCGATTGCCTTAGGACACTTCTCTCATATCACTAACATAAGGACTATCTCACCCCTGGCTACGTGATCTCTTACAAAGTGGTGTTTGACTTCTATGTGTTTAGTTCTGAAGTGTTAGATTGGATTTTTAGTCACATTAATTGAGCTTATATTATCAATGTAGACCTGAGTTTGAGTGTAGTTGAGCTGGAAGTCTTTAAGAGTGTGCATCATCCATAAGAGTTGTGCTACACATTCTCCTAAAGCTACATACTCAGCTTCAGTTATGGATAGAGCTATACAGTGTTGTTTTTGGCTGCACCAACTTACTAGACTATTTCCTAACAGTTGGCAGCTTCCACTTGTGCTCTTTCTATCTAATTTACAACCAGCGTAGTCAGAATCCGAGTATCCTGACAAGTCAAAGGTTAAGGTCCTAGGATACCAAATCCCTACATTTAGGGTGCCCTTAACATATCTTAGTATTCTTTTTAGGGCTGCTGAGTGCGTTTCCTTAGCACAAGTTTGGTATCTGGCGCACATTCCTAAAGCAAAAAGGATATCAGGTCTGCTGGCTGTAAGGTACAGTAGACTTCCAATCATACTTCTATAGAGTTTAACGTCTACTGGTTTACCATCAGGGTCACTATCTATTTTTACATTTGTGGCCATGGGGGTACTTATGCTTTTAGAGTTATCCATTTTAAATTTTTTTATTAACTCCTTAGCATATTTGGATTGATGGACATAGTTTCCATCCCTAGTTTGTTTAATTTGTAACCTTAGAAAGAAGTTAAGCTCACCAACTAAGCTCATTGATAACCATCATTTTGTTGATTATTTTCGGCTCTAAAATTCATGTTTGATCCACATTTTATATGCTTAAGTTTGCAATTGTATTAGGTTTCATGTATTCCCTTCATTTTGGCTTTTAATTCTAATCTTTGTATATTTGGGATATTTTTGGCACTAAATTTGAATATCATTTTGTAGGCTTCAATTAATCATGGACCTAGATCAAATCAGGTCAGACTTGAGTTAGCATTGGATCTAGATTAAAGGGATCAAGCATCGGATTATTAGGGGTCGTCCATTCCAGAGAACAGCTAGATCTGAGCCATCGATCAACTTCTGGTCAATCCGAGCTGGGGACAGGTAGATCAGGACCATTGATTGGGATATGTGGAGTTTGGTTCAAATCTGAAGAAATCCGACCGTTGGATGAAGTCAGATTGATTTCAGCCGTCCGTTACTAAGTATTCAAGTTCTTCTTCTACCAAAGCTGGCTAAACCCAATTTCTGAGCTCTGGCTGGGCTGAACCGAACCCAAATCTTGATTGAACCCAAGCTGGCTGAACCAAAGGCTGAGTTGAGTTGACTGGACCGAACCGCTGAAGCTGGGTTAACCGAACCCAACTACTGGACTAAGGCTGGTTGAACTCAAGCTGAGCTGTGGGCTGAACCGCTGAAGCTGGTTGACTGAACCCAACTGCTGTGAGCTCTAGCTTAGCTGGCTGGCCGAACTCAAGTTTGGGCTGAACCCAAGGACTGGCTGGGCTGAACTCAACTGATTGACCGAACCACTGAGATGCCGAGCCGAACCGAAGCCGCGCGCAGCTAGAGGGAGAAAACCAAAGGGGAAGCTTCGATCCATTCATTCGACACACAGCCGACTCAATCCATCTACCTCCACCGGCGATCAACTCCCCACCTTCACCTTCATCTCCTCCGGCCATTGCACAGCTAGGGTTAGGGGTTCCAACCGTAGCCGGTCGGAGCTCATCATCGCCACCTTCTTCTTCTCCACCATCTTCATCGCCGCCGCAAGCTAGGGTTAGGGGTTCCAACCCTAGTCGGCCGGAGCTTCGATCGATTGCAGTTTGAGGGGTTCCCGACTCGATCCGATCAACTCCATCTACTCTCCACTCCATCTCGATGCCGACCACAGCTAGGGCTCAGGGGTTCCGAACCCTAGTTGACCTCCTATCCACTCCCACCGCCGGTTGCACAATTTAGGGCCAGGGGTTCCGACCCTAGCTGAACGCAGCCGTCGTACAAGAGCAGCCAACCATCTTCCTCCACAGCCGGCGATCAATTTCTTACTGCAATTCTTTTGTTTGTTTTCCTTATAGCAATTCGATCACTTCTTAATCGTTTTTCTTCAGCAGATTTCACAATTTCCTTCACAGCAGTTTACCTTTTCGCAGTTGACCCTTCGTAGCAGCTATTCAGCAGTTATTTTTAGTAGTTTTCACAGTTTCCTTCCATTATTCAGCAGCTCGATTTCTTCCCAGCAATTTCTTCTTCACAGGGTATCAATTCCGGCAGTAGCTTCCTCCTTCACAGTTCATCAGCATCCATCAGTAGATTTCCAGTAGTCGGCAACCATCTCTTCATCAATTCCAGCAGATTCCCTTTCAGAAATTCCATTTCCAGCAGTTCTTCAATTAATTCTGGCAGTAGTTCATTAGTTCCAGCAGCCGGCAGCTACCAATTCGGCTGCTACTTCCATCTCAGCAGTTCTCCATTTCCTTCACAGCAGCTCCTTCAAGAAAATTGTGATTCCGAAGATCCATATGAGCATTGGGTTTTATTCAGATTTGATTGTTATGTTGATTGTTTGAGTTGTTTGTGATAGATTGTTAAGTGTATGTATTGATGGATTCTCCCCAATTCAAATTGCACGTATTTGAAGCCAATTAAAACATGTCTATCATGTGTTCGATTAAATGCTTCTTAGAACAGTTAATATCAATTGTGATGTTTCTTAGTTGATTAACTCTTGTTTTGTATTGCTCTTCCATTGCTTTAAGTTTCATGTCTTCATTACATGCAATTAAGTTAGGTTAGACTAGATTTCTTAAATGCTGTAGGTATTTGTTCCATGTTTAGTTTTGTTACTGCTTAATTTCAAGTTGCTTTTTCTTTACTGCAATTGTAGTTTAGTGAAGATAGATTTATTACTTACATTGTCTTTCCTTAATTAGAACTAGGTTTCATACCTGCTTGCTATTTCTTTTCGTAGTCTTAACATTCAAAACCAAATCCCAGTTGATATCAAAAACCCAAGAGCAATAAAATACAATCCTGAGATTTATCTTGTACCAACTACATTCGTTGGGAGATGACTCGAGTTACTCTATGCTACATTAGTATAGAGGAGTTCGATAATTAAATTGTATTTGATACTCGCGGTACGACACGCGTGCTTATCAAATTTGGCGCCGTTGCCGGGGAATGTAGTGGTGCTTGATAATTATATCCTTTGATTCTATTCTGATTGCTTTATCTTTTGTATACGGTTGCTGCCATTTTGTTTGCTTTGTGACAGGACTGCAGATTCAAAATGTTTTCAAATGCTTATTCATCTCCTCACCAGCAGCCGTGTCAACAATTTCAGCAGCCCTATTCAGATTTGCAGTAGTACTAAACTTTCAATCAGCCAACACAGCAATTTCAGCCATAATTTTAGAATTTTCAACAAGGGTACAATCCAAATTTTCAACAAAATTTTCAGCCAAGTCAGCCTTTCCAACAATTTCAGCAGTCAAATCAAGATTTTAAGCAAAGTCAACATTTCATTCAACCACCACAGCAATTTCAGCCATAATTTCAGCAAGGTCAGCTACCCTTTCAACCAAGTCAGAATTTTAGCAGGGGTTCCAACCATTTCAGACTTTCCAGAATCAAAATCAGAGTGGATTTCAACCTTCACAGCAATATTTTCCACCAAACGATCAGAATTTTCAGCCACCATTTCAAAGTTTTCAATTCCAGAATCATAATTTTCAGCAATCTCCACCAAGTTGTGAACCAAGTTTTCAGCAATTTAATCAGCCTATTCAACCATTTCATCAACCCCCACAGTCTCAATTTCAGAATTCACAGCCTACTTACAGTTCTGAGCAACCTTATGTCACATTTCAAGACCAACAGGAGATCTGCACCAGGCTTCAAGACATGGTAAGACGCCTTGAACAATGGGTTGATCAAATGAATCATACAGAAGCCGAAAGATCAGGACAATTATCTCCTTAGGCTATTCAGGATTTTAAGGGGTATGACTGTGAACTAACTTGGAGGTTGGTGGAAGAAGAAGAAGAAGTCATCAAAATCAGGAAACCTACAGCATGCATTCCTCCTGAAGTTCTTGTTCAAAATTCATTTCCAAATTTTTCAGCTCAAGAAGAGGATTCTGAAGCACTACAGGACCCTTCTCATCTTTTATTTTGTGATGATAATGTTATTGATGGTCCTAATTTTTCTAATATTGTTGTTGCAGAAATTACTGAAGAAGCATGCATAGGAGATGATTCTACAGGTGTAGGGGATTGCACTAAGCCCCAGGGACCACCAACAGTGATGTATACATTAGAAGATTCAGAGGACAAATCAGGAAGTGTAGGGACTTGCATGGTGAAAGCAAGAACCCAAGAATCACCAGAACCTGAACCTGAAGAAGAGATTGTTCATTACCAGGAGGAACTAATAATTACATCTACTCTTATAGAACCTCCAGGTATTCTTCAGCAAGATCAGGTAAGTATTCCTCCTATTTCTTCTGAAGATTACATAGAGGAGCTTCAAACTGATTTTATTGATTGTAACAAATTTTTAGAGGCACCTAAAATTGATGTTGTTTGTTATGATGAATCTCTTGATACATCTTTTGTGGATATGGATTGTAAATTTATTTTAGAAGTGCCCCAAATTGATGTTGTTTGTTATGATGAATCTTTTGATACATCTTTTGTGGATATGGATTGTGAAAAATTTTTAGAAGAGCCTGAAATTAATGTTGTTTATTGTGATGAATCTCTTGCTATATCTTATGCTGAAGTTGAGTGTGAAAAACTCATGGAGGTACCCATGGTTGATTTTTTAGGTTGTGATGCATGTCTTGCTACATCTTATTTAGAAATTGATTGTGAAAATTCCATTGAGGTACCTAGTGTTGATGTCATTTGTTCTGATGAATTACTGGACACATCTTATGCAGATATTGACGGTGAAAAACTAATAGAGGTATCCAAGATAGATTTTATTGGATTTGATGCATACCTCGATTCTTTTTATATAGAGATTGATGGTATTACACTTCTTGCTTACCCTGCACGCTTGAGAGAGGTATTACATGGTTTTGTAGGTTTTCGAAGGCTTCTAGAATGGGTACTGAAACATAATAGCCTACAACCTCCCGGAAGGACTCCTAGGGGGCATACAGTGGGAGGGGTCGAGTTCACTTTGATTTTTAATTATCTACCACACGAAGATGCTTGTGCTAAATTGTCAAGGGAGAAATCTGTGCACTACGAGATTGACTACTTACGAATAATTCTCCCAAGATGGATGCTACGTGCTCTTTACCCTATTTGAAGGGGAGTATTTTCTTCTTACTCTCCTATTTCATTGTGAATATCATTTTCATGTTTTTAAGTAGTAATCTTTCTTTTCAAATGAGTTCTTGCTAATAAATGTTTGCGTAGAGTAGGATGCATAAAAGTCATTGTAGATATCATGTTAGTCATTTGACATTTTATTTCTTGCGTGACTAGGAATAAATGTATTCATCTAGATTTTCTTATATCATTTTAGAGTCTCTTGAAAGGAAATTAAATTTGGTTGTTAAAACTTAAGATTTGAGTCATTGGATGAAAATTCTTGGTTGCTTGAGTACTTCTTAGTATTGGATTCTAAATTGATGAGTTGAGATGAATCCTTTTTACCTAGTGAGGAATTGACTAAATTTTTGTGATACACACATGTGATTGTACTCTAGAACTTGCTTAGGTTCTTTCAAAACTATATTTCTATGATTGGACCACATTTATAGAGGTAAATCACTTGGTTCCTTTTCTTATATCATTTTTGCAATTACCTTGTTGATACACTCTTAGTCCACATTTCCCTTCCCTCTTTTTCATGTTCATCATAATATTTTGCATGGACTTGGATACCTTAATGTTTCTTAGTGTTATTTCGTCCGAGACGGACAAAAGTTTAAGTGTGGGGGAGGATGCAAGCATACTATCATTAGAAGCAAAAATGTGCCAAGTAAAAAAAAAAAAAGTGTGTGAGCTGTTAAAAAAAAAGAAGAAGAAGAAGAAGAAAAAAAAACAAAACAGCTGGAAAATAATTGGCACACTGAATTTTCACAATTCTTTAACTCCTACTCCACCACAACCATGATACATACAAGATAACTCAAAAGAAATGGGCAAAGTGCATTGGGATACATTTTTGAGTGTCCAAGTCTTCCACTTTCATTAATTTTTCCACACTTTTTTATCATGCTATATTTCTTCTCCATGTGTCCTTATCATATTATTTTCTTTGCTTTGTCATATCTTGTTATCATATCATGCTCTTTATTTTCTTTATTGTGATTCATGAGTATCAAGTCCCTCAATTTTCAATTTCATCTCTATCCTTGCCTATATCTTCTTTAACTTGTTTGAATAAGCTTTTGTATGTGTGGATCCAATTCATGAATAATGGTGGAGAGTAGAAAACAAGCAAGCCTATGGTAGTGCAAAAAGCATGTGTGTTTGAGTGAGCTCCACTTTCATCATGAATTTAGAATTCAAGAAGAGAGCCACCAAAACTTCCCTTGAAAGGCTTAGTGAGTTAAATTCATCTCAATGAATCATGAAGGATGAAAATGCTAAGTTGTTGATTTAAGGACAAGTCTCTAGTCCATTGAGCTTAGATTTTTGAGAATTGATAACCTTAGGTAATTTTCTTTCAATTGCTTCTGACTATGATTGAGAATAATCTAGGGGATACATCCTAGGTTTACTAGTTGACTTGTGCGAGATGCCCAAGAATAAGTGTGGGGGAGTTTGATAAACATCATTTTGTTGATTATTTTCGGCTCTAAAATCCATGTTTGATCCACATTTTATATGCTTAAGTTTGCAATTGTATTAGATTTCATGTATTCCCTTCATTTTGGCTTTTAATTCTAATCTTTATAAATTTGGGATATTTTTGGCACTAAATTTGAATATCATTTTGTAGGCTTCAATTGATCATGGACCTAGATCAAATCAGGTCAGACTTGAGTCAGCATTGGATCCAGATTAAAGGGATCAAGCATCAGATTATTAGGAGCTGTCCATTCTAGAGATCGGCTAGATTTGAGCCATCGGTCAACTTCTGGTCAATCCGAGCTGGTGACAGGTAGATCAGGACCATTGATTGGGGTCTGTGGAGTTTGGTTCAGATCTAAAGAGATCCGACCGTTGGATGAAGTCAGATTGATTTCAGCCGTCCGTTACTAAGTATTCAAGTTCTTCTTCTACCAAAGCTGGCTAAACCCAATTTCTGAGCTCTGGATGGGCTAAACCGAATCCAAATCTTGATTGAACCCAAGCTAGCTGAACCAAAGGCTGAGTTAAGTTGACTGGACCGAACCGCTGAAGCTGGGTTAACCGAACCAAACTGCTGGACTAAGGCTGGTTGAACTCAAGCTGAGCTGTGGGCTGAACCGCTGAAGCTGGTTGACTGAACCCAACTACTGTGAGCTCTAGCTTAGCTGGCTGGCCGAACTCAAGTTTGGGCTGAACCCAAGGATTGGCTGGGCTGAACTCAACTGATTGACCGAACCACTGAGATGCCGAGCCGAACCGAAGCCGCGCGCAGCCAGAGGGAGAAAACCAAAGGGGAAGCTTCGATCCATTCATTCGACACACAGCCGACTCAATCCATCTACCTCCACCGGCGATCGACTCCCCACCTTCACCTTCATCTCCTCCGGCCATTGCACAGCTAGGGTTAGGGGTTCCAACCCTAGCCGGCCGGAGCTCATCATCGCCACCTTCTTCTTCTCCACCATCTTCATCGCCGCCGCAAGCTAGGGTTAGGGGTTCCAACCCTAGTCGGCCGGAGCTTCGATCGATTGCAGTTTGAGGGGTTCCCGACTCGATCCGATCAACTCCATCCACTCTCCACTCCATCTCGACGCCGACCACAGCTAGGGCTCAGGGGTTCAAACCCTAGTTGACCTCCTAACACTCCCACCGCCGGTTGCACGATTTAGGGCCAGGGGTTCCGACCCTAGATGAACGCAGCCGTCGTACAAGAGCAGCCAACCATCTTCCTCCGCATCCGGCGATCAATTTCTTATTGCAATTCTTTCGTTTGTTTTCCTTATAGCAATTCGATCACTTCTTAATCGTTTTTCTTCAGCAGATTTCACAATTTCCTTCACAGCAATTTACCTTTCCGCAGTTCACCCTTCGTAGCAGCTATTCAACAGTTATTTTCAGTAGTTTTCACAGTTTCCTTCCATTATTCAGCAGCTCGATTTCTTCCCAGCAATTTCTTCTTCACAGGGTATCAATTCCGGCAGTAGCTTCCTCCTTCACAGTTCATCAGCATCCAGCAGCAAATTTCCAGTAGTCGGCAGCCATCTCTTCATCAATTCCAGCAGATTCCCTTTCAGAAATTCCATTTCCAGCAGTTCTTCAATTAATTCTGGCAGTAGTTCATTAGTTCCAGCAGCCGGCNCTCGGTTTTGGCAATGGATCATGAACTAAGTATTGACTTAATTCTGCATTGTTTGCCCAAAAGTTATTCACAATTTGTGATAAACTATCGGATGAACAAGCTGGAAACTACCATTCCTGAGTTAGTCAACCTGCTGAAGTCTGTAGAGCCTTCTGTAAAGCAGGATCAAAAGGCGGTTCTGTTAGTTGGTTCCTCGAAGAAAGGTTCTAAGAGGAAGGCCAAAGAACAGAATAAAGGAAAGAAGAAAAAGGCCAAAAAGACTGAAAAGAAACCAAAAGGCACTTGCCATCATTGTGGCAAGGAGGTCACTGGCGAAGAAATTGCAAGGTTTATCTTGAGTCCTTGAAGAAGAAGGCATCCGATGCCCCATCCTCTTCAGGTATCTTCGTTATTGAATGTCACTCTATTTCCTCAATACCTGGGTACTTGATACTGGGTGTAGCTCACATATATGTAATGACATACAGGGGCTAAGGAATAGAAGAAGACTCGTCAAGGAGAAGCGGATTTGCGAGTTGGAAATGGAGCAAGATTGCTGCTGTTGCCATCGGAACATATTTGCTAAAGCTCCCGACTGGACGTGTCTTAGAATTGGATAATTGTTATTTCGTTCCTTCGTTAATAAAGAACATTGTATCTATTTCATGTTTGAATGAAAAGGGTTATCATTTAACTTTTAGTAACAATTGTTGTTACATAACTTTAAATGGCGTTCTTTATGGGAATGGAACTTTGTGCAATGGCATCTACACGTTAGATTTATCCAGTGACGTTTTCAATATCGAAGTTAGCAACAAACGTGCTCGAATAGATAATCGAATAGACTCCTACACTTGGCATTGTCGTCTTGGCCATGTAAGTAAGAAACGCATGACCGAATTACACCGATGTGGAATTTTGGAATCATTTGAACCCGGTTCATTTGATACATGCGAATCATGCTTAAAAGGCAAGATGACCAAATTACCCTTTTCCGGAAAAGGTAATCCAGTGGGAGAATTGCTTGGTCTAATACATACTGATGTATGTGGACCAATGTCAACTCTTGCACAAGGAGGCTATAGCTACTTCATCACCTTTATCGATGATCACTCACGATTCGGGTACGTGTTCTTGATGAAACACAAATCTGAAGCCTTTGAGAAATTCAAAGAGTTCAGAAATGAAGTAGAGAAACAGCTTGGCAAAAGTATTAAAATACTTCGATCCGATCGGGGTGGTGAATACTTAAGTCAAGAGTTTCAAGATTATCTTAGGGACAATGGGATATTATCCCAATGGACTCCGCCGTATACACCACAGCATAATGGTGTATCTGAGAGGCGCAACCGAACCTTGATGGACATGGTTAGGTCGATGATGAATCATGCAACTCTTCCAAAATCCTTTTGGGGCTATGCACTTAAGACAGCTGTTTACTTGCTAAACAGAGTCCCGACCAAGGTAGTCTCTACTACTCCATATGAGACATGGAATAGTAAGAAACCCCACTTAACTCACCTTAAGATATGGGGTTGTCCTGCTTATGTGAAGCGGATTGTATCAGACAAATTGGATGCTAAGTCTGATAAATGTCTATTTATTGGATACCCTAAGGAAACGAAGGGTTACCAATTCTATCATCCCTTGGAACAAAAGGTGTTTGTTTCAAGGCATGCTGTATTTCTGGAAAAAGAATTTCTTTTACAAGAAAACAGTGGGAGTGGCATTGAACTTGATGAAGTTCAAGAAACTCCAATAGACATTACAGAGACACCTAGTCTAGACCCACAACCAATACCTCATAATGATGAGCTATCAGTTGAACCTAAAACTACACCACTCTTCGTAGATCTGATAGGACACGCAATATTCCAGAGAGATACGGATTTCTCGTAAGTGAATCGAACGACGTGTTACTCATAAGCGATGACGAACCTATCAGTTATGAAGATGTTCTGAAAAGTTCA
The DNA here is from genome assembly GCA_024364735.1 of Boesenbergia rotunda. Classification (NCBI taxonomy): domain Eukaryota; kingdom Viridiplantae; phylum Streptophyta; class Magnoliopsida; order Zingiberales; family Zingiberaceae; genus Boesenbergia; species Boesenbergia rotunda. The sequence continues at coordinate 306,861 of JAGFNQ010001435.1, read as the reverse complement.
GAAAGGGACAAATGGCTTGAGGCCATGAAGTCGGAAATGGATTCCATGTACGAAAACCAAGTATGGGACTTGGTTAACCCACCTGAAGGGATTAAGCCCATAGGGTGCAAGTGGGTTTTCAAGAAGAAAACCGACATGGAAGGTAATGTTGTTACCTTTAAGGCTAGATTAGTGGCAAAAGGATATCGTCAGAAGCAAGGAATTGATTATGACGAAACCTATTCGCCAGTAGCTATGCTTAAATCCATTCGGATGCTCCTAGCCATAGCAGCTCATTATGATTATGAGATATGGCAAATGGATGTGAAAACTACTTTCCTTAACGGAAACCTGCTTGAGGATGTATACATGATACAACCTGAAGGTTTCACATCGGTTGATAAAACCAAAGTATGCAAGCTTCGACGATCCATATATGGACTGAAGCAAGCATCTAGGAGCTGGAACATCCGTTTTGATGAGACAATCAAAAAGTTTGATTTCTCACAAAATCCAGACGAACCTTGTGTGTACAAGAAGGTTAGTGGGAGTGCAGTCGTATTCCTAGTATTATATGTCGATGACATCTTACTTATAGGAAACGATATATCAGTCTTACAGACAGTTAAAATTTGGTTGTCCAAAACTTTCTCCATGAAAGACCTGGGAGAAGCAACCTATATCCTTGGGATTAGAATCTATAGAGATAGATCAAAACGGTTGCTTGGTCTTTCGCAGTCTACATATATAGACCGAGTGCTAAAAAGGTTTAGCATGTCGGAATCCAAGAAAGGTTACCTTCCCATCAGGCATGGGATCAACCTTTCAAAGTCTATGTGTCCGCGCACAGAAGACGAGAGGATTTGCATGAATAAGATTCCTTATGCATCCGCGATAGGATCTATCATGTATGCTATGTTATGTACAAGGCCCGATGTATCGTATGCTTTGAGCGTCACAAGCAGATACCAGTCGGATCCAGGAATGGATCATTGGGCGGCTGTTAAGACAATCCTTAAGTACTTAAGAAGAACTAAGGATGTGTTCCTAATATATGGAGAAGGAGATATGGTAATACGTGGGTATACAGATGCCAGTTTCCAGACAGATAAGGATGACTCCAAATCTCAGTCTGGATACGTATTTATTTTGAATGGAGGCGCAGTAAGTTGGAAAAGTTCCAAACAAGACACCGTAGCGGATTCCACCACGGAAGCGGAATATATCGCAGCTTCGGAAGCAGCAAAGGAAGCAGTCTGGATCAAGAAGTTCGTCTCCGAACTTGGCGTGGTTCCAACCATTGATGATGCAGTGCCGGTTTACTGCGACAACAATGGAGCTATTGCACAAGCAAAGGAACCAAGGTCTCATCAGCGATCCAAACACGTGCTTCGCCGCTATCATCTGATCAGAGAGATTATAAGTAGGAATGATATACAAATTGAGAAAATTCCCACTGAAAGGAATTTAGCGGATCCTTTAACAAAGGCCTTGCCTCAGAGCAAGTTTGAGGGTCAAGTTAGAGCTTGTGGTATTGGATACCGTAGCGATTGGCATTAGGCCAAGTGGGAGTTTGTTAGTGATATGAGAGAATTGTCCTAAGGCAATCGCCTTATGATTGTAAAATATTTATTTTAACAAATGATAATTCACTATTTGAGTATACATGCTTGTGTATTTGATTGGGATCTTAAACTCATCTACTGAATGTCCGCAATACAACTCACAGCATAAGAGAATTTGTGATGGGATCACAACTAGTGATTATCTCTAAATGTGCAAATGTGAAGTATTGAAAATATCCCTAGTCGATGAATTGATAAATATGGACACTATCAATTATGTTGAGACTAGCATGGGTTATTCTCTAATCAGCTGATTCTCACTGGCTGGTGACATTGGGATGTCCGGAGATAAACATGGATGCTAGTTATGGGAACTAGTTCATTGGAGTGACTAGCTGTAAGACTTCATATGGTAATCTATATAGATATGTCAATGAAGTTCTTACTGCAGCTTAAGTGCGATGTTCCTTTGACTTGCGGTGTTCAAGTCATCTTGGTCATGGAGACTTATACTTTAACATCTTAAGCAAGCATCTCCAAGGAGGTGTGGACCCAGGATGATTGGGTATAAGCCGAAGTGCCCGAAGATGTTTGAACAGCCTACAAAGGATTCACCACTCCTTGCGAGGAGATGTATACCCAGGCCTATCGTCGGATTGTTACTCAAAACCTCTGGCCAGAGTATATCGTGTTTGGAGTATGAATCTCTAAAATACATGAGAGTAATTAGAAATCCAAAGCACGAGAAAGACATTACTTGGGCTAGGTGTGACGTAGTCAGCCTAGTGGGGACTGACACAAATAAACCGTGTCCTGAACCAAGTGGGTATAAGATGGTGAAGGGAATGGGGCACGATTCATTAGAGCCGCTGAAGGGTTTCAGAATAATTTCTTCTGAGGTCAAACCGTTGATCTTTCGATTAATTGGGGATCATGATGTACTACTAGGTGTCACTCATGATCGTTCTATAATTAGTTGATTATAGACGGCCAACATAAATCGAAAGTCTATTTAGTCACACGCACTACGAGTAATCTGAGGGATTTAAAACGAGTTAAAAATTGGATTTTTCAATCAAGGGAAATGAGTCGAATCTGAGTTAATCAGAGGCGCAATGGAAGCTAAAAATGGCTAAGTCTTTTGAAGGCTTATTGGGCGAATTAAATGAGTTTAATTCGCGATCGGTTCGGGTTGGTTTGGCCGGCCAAAGAGGGTGCCAAACCTCTTTGTTGTGGCCGGCCACATTAAAGGGAAGAAACCAATTTAATTGGTTTAATTAATAAAATAAATCTAGTGCGATTTGTTTTATAAATTATGGATAAATAAATTTGTGTAAAGAAATTTATATAAATAAATTTATAGAAATTTATTCTTTTTATGGAAATTAAAATGATCCATAGAATGTGTTATTTTAATTTTATAAAATCAATTATGAATTGATTTATCCATAATAAGAAAGTTTATAAATTTCTTATAAAATTTATTCCATAATAAAAGGAGAGATTAATTAGTTTTATTATAAAGTTAGTTATAATAAAATTCATAAGAGAATTTATAGGATAAATTTCTTATGATAACTAATTAGTTTTATTATAAAGTTAGTTATAATAAAACGGAATAATTCATAAGAGAATTTATATGATAAATTTCTTATGATAACTAATTAGTTTTATTATAAAGTTAGTTATAATAAAACTTGGTTTAAACGGAATAATTCATAAGAGAATTTATAGGATAAATTTCTTATGATAACTAATTCCGTTAATTCCGTTAAGAGGAGACTTGGCAAGGGAGAAGCAACTATATAAGGAACCAAAGGGAAGCCTTTAGTTCGCGAATTGAAATAGAGCTAATCTCTCCCTCTCTCTCTATTATTATTCTCTTCTCCTTCCCCTCTTCCCCATTAGGGCTGGCGCCCCTTGATAGGATTAGGGCCGGCGCCCCCTTCAACCACCTAGGGCCGGCACACTTCCTCCCCTAAAGCTTGGTTGCCGTGAGCTATCAAGAAGAAGGAGAAGCCAACCAAGAAGAAGAAGAAGCGGATCTCATCTCCTTCCCTCTCGGAATTCGATTCCGTTTCTTGGTGGTTAGTTTCCTATTTATTCTCTTGTTCTTCTTTATTGTGCCTTTAGAGAATCTAGTAGTTCTCGCCGGCACAAAACTCGTGACTTTGCGAAGTCATCCCGAAGAGAACTCGGCGTGGACGCGAATAGAGGCGAAGCTTCCAATGGACGCTACGGTTGGATCTCGTCCCTTACTTCGAGTTACGAGAGGTATAATGTAAATTAGTTTACTTTTCCGCAAAGTTTTATTTTATGATTATGTCAACACACCATAAGATTGCATGCTAGATACGAAGTTAAAATAATTTAGGAAATTATTTTATGCAAATTCTTCCGCTGCACGTAAAAATTTAAAATTTTACGAACTCGTATCCTTGTCAACATGCACCCGGTCCCAACACAAGGTTCGGGGATAACTTGCCCCTACTCCTTGGCGTGCCCATGAGGTGGGCGATCCCTTGATCGTCGGCAGACCAAGCACCGGAAATCCAGATAGAATGCAACCTCCTTCTCGGTGGAGTAACCTCTCCACAGTGTTTCAATCAGTGTATATGAAATTAAGCACAATGAAACAATAAGGAGCTTACAGAGCACTTAGGACAGAAAGGACACAAGAGAGCTCCTCACCGAGCTCCACTCAGCACAGATCTCACGTAACAACTCCCTGCTATTCATGTCTTGCTGATGGACTCGCCAAGCTCTCTGCCTCTTCCTGGTGCTCAAGTCGTGGCTTAACAGATCACTCAAAGAGTATGCTTAAGTTGCTTCAAGATTCAGAGTAATGCACCAGAGATGGATCAAGTGTTACTGCAACAGAGAACTCTCCTTCTCTTCATCGCTAGCCAACACTTAAACCAGCTGCCCAAACGCCAGGTCACAGGCGCTCCTCTGCAGCAGAGCTCACCAGCTGCTCATCTGCACTAGCCCAGCTAGTCCTGACCTCCTCTAGACTAACTGAACCCTCTCCAGTCAAGCCCCAGGTCATCATCTCCTCATCCGTTGCAACTAGCGCCAGAATACGTTGTTTCCTGCAAACGAAAACCAGCCAAACCTGCTCAACGGAAAGCCTCCCATTGACCCTCCTTGAGTGTTTGAATCATCCCTGTAAAGCCTGCACACTCCAACAGAAGCTTAGCAAATGCATATCACACAATATCAGCAGGTAGCAGAGAAAACGCAGACGTGATCAGAAGTTTGACAACGATTTCGAATTAAAGCTCAGCTTCTGATCAGTCACCGGACCGATCAGAGAGGACCCTGATCGGTCACTAAACCGATCAGGGTTAGCCCTGACCGATCAGGCTCCAGCCTGATCGGTTCACGGTGAGAAGTCAGAAATCGTGGATTCTTGTGACTGGTCACCAGATCGGTCACCAGACCGATCCAGAAATCTTCTTGCCACAACCCACAGGAATTACACGGCTGATCGGTCACCAGATCGATCAGGTTGTGGCCTGATCGGTCTGGGGACTGATCTGGGCACTCCCTGACCGATCAGGCTCCAGCCTGATCGGTTATAGTGAGGGGCTCGTGACAATTGATCGTTCACCGGAACGATCAGGAGGTCTCCCTGATCGGTCACCAGACCGATCAGGAGACACACAGAAGCCAACCAAGGATTCTCTGTTCTCTCCCTGATCGGTCACCAGACCGATCAGCCTTCTCTGAATCGGTCACCAGACCGATCACAACAGGGATTCCGTGCCAACTTCCCTGATCGGTCACCAGACCGATCCAGGGACTCCCATGTCAACTTTAAGTCAAGAGAACGACCTCCCTAGCTTTCTCTGACTCATCCTGGTCCCCCGGACCAAGACTCCATGCCCAGTTTCACTCACCGGGACTTCAATCAACCTAGCTTCCCAAGCTAGGATCTGGCTTCACTCACCAGGATTTCCAACACCTAGCTTCCCAAGCTAGGACCTGGCTTCACTCAACAGGATTTCATCCAACCTAGCTTCCCAAGCTAGGACCTGGCTTCACTCACCAGACTTTCATCACCTAGCTTCCCAAGCTAGGACCTGGCTTCACTCACCAGGATTTCATGCCCAGTCCCCGATCAGGACTTAACTCAAATTCGCTGAACCAAACTTAAATCGTTGTCAACATCAAAACAACAATCAGGCCAGACTGCACCAACAATCTCCCCTTTTTGTTGTTTGGCAATCCGATTTAAGTTTAGGTATTAATGATCAATTGAAGTCCATTCAATTTTCATAAGGGAATCAAGATCCTCCCCCTATTTTAACCTCAAACTTAATCAACCATTCTCTCCCCCTTTGTCAAACATCGAAAAGGGTATGACTATTAAGTTTTAACAAAACTTCCCCTCAATCAAGGGTCTCTCCCCAAATCCAAAATAATCAAAGATAAATTTTGAATTGCATATGAGAGGCATATACCATAAATGTATCATGGCAACAATGTATATGCATCATATGGCAATAAGTGTGAATTGCACATGAAACCATATACAGAATTATATCATGGTCAAACATGTATATGTTTCATATGACAAGTAGGGAATGCAGCTGTATCTGACACATAATCCTGATTGGTCTCCGTGACCGATCAGGTTCGTTGATTATTCGATACAGAAATATTTCTTATTAATTTGGGGAGCGATCAGATTTCAAAAAATTTTTTGAAACTCTGATACGTTCCTGATCAGACTGCATTAACAATTTGCATTCCACAACAGTGGTGTAGACTCCATTAACATTCGATAATTCAGAAAATTTCTGAAACTATTTCTCATTCAGGAACAAGAGTCATGATTCAACCAACCTTTATTGATTTGAAAGTTCCAACATAGGTTTGCATCAAATCAGTATTAGGTTTTGTTCCAAGTATGATTAGGATGTTCCAATTGTAAGTGGTTTGTATCAGATTTGTGTGTATCAGTATAATCAGTTAATCTGATACAACTTGGTGAAATGGAATCAGACTGAGAAGTTTTTTATCCAATCAAAGAATTTTCTGGTCTGATCAGTCTGATCGGTCACCAGACCGATCAGGGTGAGCCCTGATCGATCGATGGACCGATCAGGTCTGATACACACTGTTTTCTGAAACTGATCAGTTTCAGACACAGGTTTGTTTCAACTCTTAGGCTTTCCCAAACCCTAATTCAATTGGTTTTAATTTGTTTGATCCTAAGAGGGGTTTCCCTTATTAAAAATAAATAACATGATTTATGACCCTTAACTAAGGTTTATTCCCATCAAGTTTCAATACTTAAGAAAACAAGAACAGATTTGTATCAAGATTTTAACCCCTATCAAAGCATGATCAGTATGTGCTAAGCATGAACTTGAGTATCAAAAACAGGTTTATATCAAAGCATGATCAATGGGAAAACAAACAAGTCATGGAATTTGAGTTTGATACAAAGAAAGCATTAACCCTAGACCTTAAGCTCATGTTCTTATCTATCAACACCTTATGAGTGATCAGTTCAAATTATGTGTTGATCTTGTTCTTAAACAAACTTGGCATGTCATAGATTAATGTTAATAACACCTACATCAAAGTCATGGCATACTCAACTAGGTTCATCTCCAAAATATTAAGAAAAACTTAAGCCTAAAACTTTATGCCCATGTTCTTGTCTATTGATGCCTTATCATTACAAAATATGTATGATATTTTCCTTAGCATGCATTCATGTGGTATAACACATGCAAGAAAATAGATTCCTTAGGCTTGAGATAAGGCATATCATAGATCATAAATTGCAGTAATAAAACTAATTATTCTAAGTAATCCATAAAAACAAGTTATGTGCCAACCTAAACCATTCATGGGATATATATCTAATTTTTCCAAAACTTGTAGATATATTTCGAAGCATGGATATACTATCATTCATTGCATGAAAATTTCTTTACTACTCAAGTGAAATTTCATAGAACACTACATTCATGAGTATACCATTATAATTGTGTTTGGAGTACTAATTATCAACAACCAATGTTGATAGATACTCTCCCTCAAATAATGCTTATACAATTCTAAATATAGAGGTTTTAGGTACCCAAATTTTAGGACCTAACGCATCTACAATAAATGACTTTGGCACCCATGCCTTAGTCAATTTCTTTCTAGCTTTTTGAATCTTAGAATCATTTGGTGACCTAAAGTGAGTTCTTGACATCAAGGAAACAAAAGTTGGTTCTATAGGTCGGTAACCTATATCGGCCTTGTTGTAAACCGCCCTTTGGGAGTTTAAGATCATATCCAAGGTTTTAGAGCTAGTTGAAAACTTCTCAAGAATATTCTTGAGATTTTCAATTTCGCTCCTTAGGGTCTTGTTTTCATTTTCAAGGGAATCATCATGCAAATCATTAATTACCTCATCCTTAGAGGTTTTCAACTTTTCTACTTCCAATTTTAATGATTTTACTTTGACCTTAGATTTCTTAAGCAACCTAGTTAAACATGCTATTGTCCTAGAGCATTTGTCTAACACGGGAGAAATTACCTCTTCATCATCCGAAGATGATGAAGGCCCGGTTGAGGAGTCACTTGATTCATCACTCTCCTCCTTTGACTCCTCTAGTACAATGAAAGCAAATTGATGAGTGTTCTTTGTTGGTGCAAGTTGCATCAATGATATTCCTCTTTAAGTGTTTTAATGTTTGACAATACACTTAAGTCAGTGATACATTGAATAGACAAAGGGGAGCAAAAGAGAAGTAACCTTAGCTGAAGAAGAGTCCTAGTTAATCTAGGCATCGAAACCCTAAGTCCCAGCGAAGGGATGCTGGGCACCTAGCGAAGGGCGGCTAGGTATCTTAACCCTAAGACCTAGCGAAGGGCTGCTAGGCACCTAGCGAAGGGCTGCTAGGCATAGAAGACCTAGCGAAGGATTGCTAGGCACCAGGCGAAGGACCGCTTGGTAACAAAGACCTAGCGAAGGGCTGTTAGGCACCTGGCGAAGGACTGCTAGGAAATGAAGACTTGGTCCGAGGGACTAAGTAACTTAGCTGAGCGATGACTAAGGACAAGAGTAGAGACGGGTCAGGGTTTGGGCGTCTCGAGGTCCGGAGGTATCGGAAGCTAAGCAAAAGTCCACCCGAAGGACTAGGTGGCAACCGTCTCCTGAAAGGAGTAGGTGAAGGGCAAGTTCTCGGGGATGGGAACTTGTGCCGGTTCGACCTAGGGATTCGTGCAAATCCGAAGTCCGAACCAAGTCCTTAAGACCAATATTATATGTATCTATGCTTTGTGTTTGTGGATATTGCAGGTACCAAGAACCGAAGATAAAGCAAGCTTGTTGGAGGCCCTAAGCAGGGCACCCTCATGCACCAGGGCGCCCTCATGCACCAGGGCGCCCTGGTCAACATGGTTTCGTTGCTGCGAGTACGAAGCAATGGATAAGCGCTGACTGGGTTCAAGATGGGCGCCCGGAAGATCCGGGGTGCCCTGGTCAAAGCTGTTATCAGTTGCGGCGAGGTAGACGCAGGGATAAAGTTTGACCGAGTCATCCGGGGCGCCCCTAGAGTCCAGGGCGCCCCCAGGAGGCCTATATAAGGGGCTTCGACCCCTCTGCTTCAGAAACAACATTCCAGAGCCATTCTGATCATTTCGACCGACGACAACGCGCTAGAGACGAGGCTTTACGACCGGGAGGCTCCAGGAGGAAGTGCGCGGCACTTCGGAGGTCCAGATCGGCCAAGTTTCAGATTCTTGTTCGGTTTGCTTTTAGTTATTCCGTATTTAACTTTCAAATTATTGTTGCTTGTAATTGTACACTATAAGACAGGTTTTCTCCGCCTCCGGAAATTCCGGAAAGGAGACCAATAGTGGACTCACGCCACGTACATAGGCCTTAGACGTACTGACCCTGGGGGGTTGGGAACCAAGTAAATAATCCCGCTGTGTCTTTGTATTATTGTTTTCTTCGTTCTGTTTGTTTTCCGCTGCTACTAACTCTGAGTCCAGAACGAACTAAAGTTTTCTACAAAGTTTCCGCGAGTAATTTTCACGGTCGATATTCACCCCCTCCTCTATCGACGGCACCGGTCCTACAATTGGTATCAGAGCCGAGCCGCTCTTCTCCGGACTAACCGCCGACGGAGCAAAGACGCTAGGAATTGAGGGGGAGCCCAGGGGTGAATCAGGTATATTTTAATTTTAAAATGTCTAATTTTAAATTGTATATTATTTGTTTCACATGCAGGGAGAGAGGGCACTACAAAAATCAGTGCCCTACTCGTAAGAATCGTTCGTCACCGGCGGCAAAGGAGATACAAGCGCTAGGAGTCCGGAAAAACAAGGATCACGTGCAATGCTTCAAATGCAAGAAATACGGACATTACAAAAACAAGTGTCCGGCGAAGGTACGTAAGATTTACGTTCCAAAAGTTTTACAAGTTCCTGCATTGCCATGTGATAAAATAGTTTATTTTTCTGACAAAGTAGATTTACTGCATAGTAAAATTAACTTTTTGCATGTTAAATTACAAAACTTGAATATGACCAAAATATTAGAAATTAATTGTTTAATTCAGAATATCAATTCAGAAATTGATAAAATTAATTTTGATAATTTATCTGATAAAATTAATTCTGATAATTTATCTGATAAAATTAATTCTAATCATTTATCTGATAAAATTAATTCTGATAATTTATCTGATAAAATTAATTCTGATAATTTATCTGATAAAATTAATTCTGATAATTTATCTGATAAAATTAATTCTGATAATTTTTCTGATAAAATTAATTCTGATAATTTTTCTGATAAAATTAGTTCTGATAATTCTAATTCAGACAAAATTAATCCTAAGGATAATTTGGAATTCAAATTTGAAAATCCTAAGGATAAATCTGAATTCAAATTTGAATATCTTAAGGATAATTCAGAAACTAATTCTGAAAATCTCAAGATTAATTCAGAAATTAATTCTGAAAATCGTAAAGATAATCTAGAGATTAATGTTGAAAATATGTCTGAGGATAATTTTCTCCTAGATAATAATTTATTTATAGATAATATTGATGATTATTACAAAACCTTAATTAGTGGCCCAAATTACTCCGTAAGGATATTGAAAAATCTAATCCTAAGGAAGATATGGAACTATCTAAGATAAAGGTCATAATCAATAAAAATTACAAAAATTTAGATAAATCAAAATTATTAGAAAAACATGAAAAGAAAGATAAAGATGAAGAAGAAATTTTCGAAATAATGAAAATGATGAATTTAAACCCACAATTATTAATTAATTATTATAACCTTAATTAAATTAGTTTAAATATTAATTTCGAATTAAACCCTAATTAAATTCAAATTAATTCAAATTAAATCCAAATTAAATTCAAATTAATCCAAATTAAATTCAAATTAATTCAAATTAAATCCAAATTAAATTCAAATTAATTCAAATAAATCCAAATTCAATTCAAATTAATTCAAATTAAATCCAAATTAAATTCAAATTAATTCAAATTAAATCCTAATTAATTCAAATTAATTCCAAATTAAATTAATTAAATTCAAATTAATTCAAATTAAATCCTAATTAAATTCAAATTAATTCAAATTAAATCCTAATTAAATTCAAATTAATTCAAATTAAATCTAATTAATTCAAATTAAATCTTAATTAAATATTAATTAAATTTAAATTAAATCTTAATTAAATATTAATTAAATTCAAATTAATTCCTAATTAAATTCAAATTAATTCAAATTAAATCTTAATTGAATATTAATTAAATTCAAATTAAATCTTAATTAAATATTAATTAAATTCAAATTAAATCTTAATTAAATTCAAATTAAGTCTTAATTTCAAATTAAATCTGAATTAAATTAGAATTAAACCTTAATTAAACTTTAATTAAATTCGAATTAAAACCAAACTCAAATTAGATTTAATTAAAAATTGTAATTAAATTCAATTTAAATCCTAATCAATTCAAACTTAAATTAATTCAACATCAATTAATTCTTAATTAACCTGAATCCATCTAAAATCTTAAATAACCTAAACTCAAACTAAAATAAAATTTTATCCAAACTATAACAATTAAAAGTAATAACATTAAATATGTCAAAGTGGGTTGACATATTCGTGGGTTCACTCGACATGTATCAAATCGGGAATTTGATACATTTTTAGAAACTTAAATAAAATGATTTGAATTGTTTGACTCATGCATAATTGTCATGTCATGCATTTGCTATTTATTTTTTTAATATATGACATGTCATTCATATTTTTTTTGCATAACTTAGAACGGTTATAGGAAAAAGAATGAATGAAACTTGATCAACCTAGTATTGGGTGGAGGTGAGATGATAGTACGTTAGGGAAGCCATCTTGGCGGAACTAGCCGAAGCTACCGATCCAAGATCCAAACTAGTTAGACCAGAATTTTTCAAAAAGTAATTTTGAAAATGAAATTTCATTAAAAGGCTTTGTCAAGGAAAGGGTTGATGATCCAATAAGGCTACGGCCAAAGAAGGCCTAGTGCCTCGCCAAGACCTGGAAGCCAATTTTTGAAATTCAAATTCAAGCTACTTCTTGTCAAATTCAAATCTAACACAAGCTTCAATTAAATCTTAGAGTTAATAATAAATTAAGAAAAATGATTCAAGCATCTCACAATACACCTATAAGGCAATCATGCTTGTTGTATTGATATATCTAAAATGGGTGAGATGTTAAGGACTAATAAGTTGAAAAATGTTTTTCAAAATTATTTTTTTTAAATCATTAGAATATTTTTCTAAAAATATATTTTCAAAATAGTGCTTCAACATAATAATGTTTTAATGGAATTCATGCTTGTCTGATTGAATATACATATTATATGTTTTTCAAAAATTATATCTTTTCAAAAATTGTTTGACTCACGCAATTAGACACAAGCTTCTTAGGACAACACTAAAGTTCTTTAAGGCACTTAGATAGAGTCAAACGGGATCAGATACAGGGGGAGTAATTTTTTTGGCGTTCTGTAAAAATTATTAAAATATCTTTCAAAAACTGAGCTTTAAAACGTTATCACTTGTGTTTTTCGAAAAAGGTTTATGTTGTAAAATTTATCTGTCTTGTTTGATTTTGATAAACCCTAAAGACACAGAGGAAGGTCCACTTCATAATCTACAAGGACTCCTAGGATGTGTCAACTTTAGGGGGAGTATAAATCAAACTTCTGAAACAATTTTGTTTAATTAATTGTTTTGAAATTATTAAATAATTTCCTTAATTTGAATCAACCCTTAAGACTTAGAGGAAGAGTACTTGTGGTCAACAAGCTTCCCAGGACTAGGTCAAGTTTAGGGGGAGATCAAATTAAAAGAATTATTGAATATTTCAAATGTTTTCATGAGCGGTATTTTCAAATCCTGTTGAAAACATAAGTATTCTTTCAAAATAGTATCAATTTTCAAAAATTACTATTATTTTCAAAAATTCATCTGGTTTTTTTTAAATAATATCTTGAGTTTGGAAAATCTTCCATGATACTTAGGAAAATGTCCTTGTAGTCAACAAGGTTTCCTATGATTGTGTCAGACTGAAAGATAAACCAAATCAAGTATTGTCACTTTAAAATCTTTACATTTTTCAAAATTAACTTACATCCTATTATTCTGTGACTTATGAAATTTTTTATAAAACTTTAAATTCTACAGAGCACATCCTATTTACTTGGGTTGGAAAACTTCCAGGACACTTAGGAAAATGTCCTTGTAGTCAACAAGGGTTCCCAGGATAGTGTCAGACTGGAAAATTAACCAAGTGAAGTCAAATATTATGTTTTCAAAAGTACTTATGTCTTTCAAAGCCAAATATTACTTAACATTTTTTTTCAAAGCCAAATATTATGTTTCATAAAACACTTATTTTCGAAACACAGTTAGTACTTGCAAAATAGGCATAACATTTATATTTTCCAAAATAATATTCTTTCAAAAGTTATGCATTTTCCAAAAGTACTTAATTATTCAAAAATTGAATATATTTTCAAAGGTACTTATATTTTTCAAAAAGTACATAATTTTTGCAATATGTTATTCAAAATACAATGCTTTTAAAAATTTTGCACTAAGTATTTTCAAAAAGAACCAAAGGTTTTTAATGTTGGTACAAGTATTTTATTTTATTTTTTTTGATGTATGACAAAGGGGGAGAGATGTGTGCTTAAGTTAAAAAAAAAAAATTTCCCGAAGATCAAAAATGTATGTAGTTTCAAAACCTATATTTTTTTTTTCATTTTTACCCCAAGGACAGTAAGTTAGCCCCTTAAACCAATCTAACTTAAGTTATTGTCAAACATCAAAAAGAGGGAGATTGTTGGTGCAAGTTGCATCAATGATATTCCTCTTTAAGTGTTTTAATGTTTGACAATACACTTAAGTTAGTGATACATTGAACAGACAAAGGGGAGCAAAAGAGAAGTAACCTTAGCTGAAGAAGAGTCCTAGTTAATCTAGGCATCGAAACCCTAAGTCCCAGTGAAGGGATGCTGGGCACCTAGCGAAGGGCTGCTAGGTATCGAAACCCTAAGACCTAACGAAGGGCTGTTAGACACCTAGCGAAGGACTGCTAGGTATCGTAACCTTAAGACCTAGCGAAGGGCTGCTAGGCACCTAGTGAAGGGCTGCTAGGCACCTAGTGAAGGGCTGCTAGGTATCGTAACCCTAAGACCTAGCGAAGGGCTGCTAGGCACCTAGTGAAGGACTACTAGGCATAAAAGACCTAGCGAAGGGCTGCTAGGCATAGAAGACCTAGCGAAGGATTGCTAGGCACCAGGCGAAGGACCGCTTGGTAACAAAGACCTAGCGAAGGGCTGTTAGGCACCTGGCGAAGGACTGCTAGGAAATGAAGACTTGGTTCGAGGGACTAAGTAACTTAGTTGAGTGATGACTAAGGACAAGAGTAGAGACGGGTCAGGGTTTGGGCGTCTCGAGGTCCGGAGGTATCGGAAGCTAAGCAAAAGTCCACCCGAAGGACTGGGTGGCAACCGTCTCCTGAAAGGAGTAGGTGAAGGGCAAGTTCTCGGGGATGGGAATTTGTGCCGGTTTGACCTAGGGTTTCGTGCAAATCCGAAGTCCGAACCAAGTCCTTAAGACCAATATTATATGTATCTTTGCTTTGTGTTTGTGGATATTGCAGGTACCAAGAACCGAAGACAAAGCAAGCTTGTTGGAGGCCCTAAGCAGGGCGCCCTCATGCACCAGGGCGCCTCATGAACCAGGGCGCCCTCATGCACCAGGGCGCCCTGGTCAACATGGTTTCGTTGCTGCGAGTATGAAGCAGTGGATAAGCGTTGACTGGGTTCAAGATGGGCGCCCGGAAGATCCGGGGCGCCCTGGTCAAAGCTGTTATCAGCTGCGGCGAGGTAGACGCAGGGATAAAGTTTGACCGAGTCATCCGGGGCGCCCCTAGCGTCCAGGGCGCCCCCAGGAGGCCTATATAAGGGGCTTCGACCCCTCTGCTTCAGACACAACATTCCAGAGCCATTCTGATCATTCCGATCGACGACAACGCGCTAGAGACGAGGCTTTACGACCGGGAGGCTCCAGGAGGAAGTGCGCGACACTTCGGAGGTCCAGATCGGCCAAGTTTCATATTCTTGTTCGTTTTGCTTTTAGTTACTCTGTATTTATCTTTCAAATTATTGTTGCTTGTAATTGTACACTGTAAGACGGGTTTTCTCCGCCTCCAGAAATTCTGGAAAGGAGACCAATAGTGGACTCACGCCGAGTACATAGGCCTTGGATGTACTGACCCTGGGGTTGGGAACCAAGTAAATAATCCCGCTGTGTCTTTGTATTATTGTTTTCTTCGTTCTGTTTGTTTTTCGCTGCTACTAACTCTGAGTCCAGAACGAACTAAAGTTTTCTACGAAGTTTCTGCGAGTAATTTTCACGGTCGATATTCACCCCCCCCCCTCTATCGACGGCACCGGTCCTACAATTTGTGGTGATGATGAGTTGAAGATGGAAACATGATTTTTTTCTATTATTGTCCCATTTCATTTATTCCTTTTTTATAAGAGTTATTATTTTCGTCTTTTATTTGAGTAATTAGACATTTTTTTTATCTTTCTTAGTTTTTAAACAATTCTAAATATATTTATTTTCAACCAAGTCGGTTGTCAGTTACAAGTCCGAATGACAAAGGACGAGTAAATTTTTTTTAAAACAATGTTAAAGATTTTTTTTTTTGCCTAGGGCCTTAAATAGGCTTGAGCAGGCCCTGCGGAGTAGTTAGGAATTTATCATTTAATTAGATGTAATTAAATGAAATAGGTTGAGTAGGTAAACCCTAGAATGGTTTAGGGATTTGTTAGCTAATTACTATTTTTGTAATAGCTATTTAAAATATGTTCTTTGATACAGGGCATTGATTTGGACTTTTGGTTGCGAAGAATCAGACGGGAGGGGAGGTTCTCTTCGTATATGGACTCATACTTTGAGGTGGATACTTCTTGCTTGTATCTGTAGTTTCACTTTATCTTTATGCATAGCTATTTATGTTTATTGTAGTAGGTTTGTTTACCTTAAATCTGCTACTGTTTGTTATCTTGCTTGATACTTATGCTTGATCTTTGAGATGATCTATTTCTTTCTATACAGTCTCGTTTATTGATATCTAACTTTGTATAGTAGTCATAGAAGAATGTGTGCATAGATATAAAGGCATGCCACCTTATATCTGCTTGGATTGATTTTTGTTATTACTTGCATGTGCACCTAGATGCATGATGGTTAGGTCATTATACATGTGATCGACCTGTGCATATTAGGTTGAGTTATGTATCGATGACCTGGTAGGGGTTACATGTGTTTGAGTCATGCATCATACATGCACTGTTGTATGTCGGCGATCAACGACTCCCTTGTAGTTGAGCCTATCATCTTCCGGTACATGATATGCACACACGACCACTCATGGGTTAGTGGATATCGTTGGTGTATGCATTTACTCTGTACTGCTCCGCTCGACCACTTAGGTGTAGTGGTTCTGGAGCGTGGTAGCAGGCAAGGATCCCTTCTCTTTCCATAGACCAGAGAAGATGAGAGCGAAGCTCCCTCATATATACATGGGGTAGGGGTGGCCCCCCGCCAACATCCTGTCCACTCGGTTACTCAGGAGCAGTGATGGCAGAGTACGTACAGTGTCACAACCCTACCCACTCGGCCAACACATTATCACATTTCTCGGTGGTTTGACTGACGTCAGGGGTGACCATATCATTGCATTATGTGCATATCATGCATTGTGCATTTTGATTGTGATTGTTGCATTTATTTGCTGCACTTGCTTGATATGCACTTACAGGATATACTTATGTGTGGTTTGATGACCCTGCACTTGCTCGTGTGATACGAGTCCTTTTATGATCAGGATAGATTGATTTCTGGTATGTACAGTCAGTTGTTACTTTCAGTTATGCATATTCTGATTTTTCCTGCTGAGATTGTATCTTGTTGTTTTTGTATAGCTATTCCAGCTATTTTTGTTGAGTCATGTATATTTTTCTATATACCCGCGGAGTCCACTTGAACTCACCACCCGTAACAATGTTTTTTGTTTTCAGGTTGATAGCTCGTTGGAGGAGCCTAGTTGTCGGTCCCAGGTCCCTACGACTCTTTGATGGGTGCTTCCACTGTGTTTTGTTTCGTTTTATAGCTTAGTCTATATTTTGTATTCATTACGATACTGTGGACTTGTATTTGATTTAGTCATGCGGTATTGTATTTTGAGTCATTTGTAAGACTTTTGTGATGTGGTTTTGCTGCGCGCCTGCTCTAGGGGCAGCTCAGGTGAGTATTACGGATTTTAGTATTCCTATATTTCCATTTTCTATATATTATATATCTGTTTTGAGGCTTGAGGACAAATTATAAACTGCGTGTGTTGTATGTATGTGTAAATTGTCTGCCGGACGGAGGGATGCTGTCCGATTTTATATTGGATCAGTGAGTCCGTTAGTCTCGGGGCTTGACAATTTATGGCAGAGTGTGTACAGTGTCACAGCCCTACCCACTCGGGCGACACATTATCGCATGTCTCGATGGCTTGACTGGCGTCAGGGGTGACCATGTTATTGCATCATGTGCATATGATGCATTGTGTATTTTAATTATGATTGCTGTATTTATTTGCTGTATTTGTTTGACATGCACGTACAAGATATATTTATGCGTGGTTTGATGACCCTGCACATGCTCGTGTGGTATGAGTCTTTTATGGTCAGGATATACTGATTTCTGGTATTTGCAGTCAGTTGTTACTTTCAGTTATACATATTCTGATATTCCTGTTGAGACTGTATCCTGTTATTTCCGTATAGCTATTTGATCAGCTATTTCTGTTGAGTCATGCATATCTTTCTATATACCCGCGGAGTCCACTTGGACTCACCACCCATCACAATGCTTTTGTTTTCAGGTTGATAGCTCGCCGAAGGAGCCCAATTGACAGTCTCGGGTTCCCACGACTTCATATGATGGGTGCTTCCGTGCATTTGTTTCTTTTTCTATGGCTTAGTCTATATTTAGTGTTTATTTTGATACCGTGGACTTTTATTTGATTTATTCATGCGGTATTATATTTTGAGACCTTTGTTGGACTTTGTGATATGGTTTTGCTACACGCCTGCCATGGGGGCAGTTCAGGTGAGTATTTCGGATTTTAGTATTGTGATATTTTCATTTTTCATATATTATATATCTGTTTTGAGACTTGAGGCCAAATTATAAACTATGTGTGTTGTATGTAAGTGTAAATTGTTCGTCGGACAAGGAAAATACTGTCTGATTTTATATTAGATCAGCGGCTCCGTTGATCTCAAGACGTGACATAAAAAGATGAAGTCTTCGTCTTAGCCATTCCTCTAAAATGACTATGTATTTGTGAAAGTGAATACATCATGAAAGATATTTTATCTTAATATAATAACTCTTTACATAAAATGATAAAAGATCATACAAACATTTTTTATATCCTTTAAAGATTAATTTCAAATCCGATTACAACAAGCACATCCAGATTCCAACCAAGCCAATATTTATGTGAATGCATCTAACTTGTAAAATGATCTAATTCAAATTTGTCAATCAACATGGTAATGAGTTTGATTACGAGATCATTATGTATGAGAATCAAGATTACATTATCAATGTTTAGTTCACATTCTAGAAAAATATGATTGTAATTGATAATGTTTGTTTCGAATGAACATTAGTAATGAGAATTAAATAAATTTTCATTTTTTATCCTTATTAGTTTTTGCATTAAAAAATATTTAAAAAATAATTTCTCTATTTTTTAAATAACATAAATGTCACCATAAACATTTTAGTTTTTTTTCATTTTAATTTATTTATATATTCCACATCTTATATTATTCATTTATTTTATTTGTTTTTTTGTTTCTTTTTGAACCGTTACCATAATATTATAATTTAAATAAAGTTTACTTTTTTTCCTTTTTAACAATCACCATAACATTATAATCGAAATAAATATTTTCTAAAAAATAATTATTCATATTTTAAAAAAATAACAACCATAACATGAAAAAGAAAACATATATATATTATGGGATGGCTGAACCTTAAACCAGAAAAACAAAAAAAAAACATCATGGGAGTCGTCCAATCACCTAATTACTTTTTTGATTTGTGATTATTTATATGAGATCAACATATGTAATATGTTATGAGCCTCTCAACATATGTAATATGTTATGAGCCTCTCAACATATGTAATATGTTATTTGTGATTACTTGTTTCAGTTCTTTCAAATCAGCACATCAAGCAATATATTTAAAATATTATCAAAAACAACACTAGTAATAATTATCTGTTACGATTTTAAACATCATTTACTTGCTTAACACAAAATGTGAGCTACCCAAATGGCTGCCTTAACGGAAAATCAACTGATACTTAAGTAAAATATAAACCTACCCATAAAATATCAATCTCAATAGTTGAAGATAACAATTCCAAAATCAAGATCTTAATAGACTATAGTTATGTTAAAGTGAGCGCATATTTCTTCACTTCAATTGAATAACAAGTCGACATTTAAAAGATTTTAACAAATTATTTTAGAACTCTTGTATTTAATTGGACCATTGAACTCACGTTTTTTCAACTGAATAACAAGTCGACATTTAAAAGATTTTGACAAATTATTTTAGAACCCTTGTATTTAATTGGACCATTGAACTCACGTTTTTTCAACAGTTCAAGACTTGTGACATTCTTGAGGTTGTACCTTGCCCCCGGAGCTATGGTGCAGCGATAGGGTGACTAGTCGCTATCCCAGGTATACACGGTTTGATCCCCAGCTATGTCGTATTTATAGAAATTTTTTCTCCAAATGGGATGTGAACCCTGGGACGCTGGGCTTCTAGACCACCCACCATGAACGCTTCCCGACTTACCCTAGCAGCCGGTAGGAAACTTTCGTGAGGTCAAGCCGGTCGCCCGTGATTGAAAAAACTTCATTAATTATTTTAAAGTGACCATCAAGACTATTCATAAAATCCCAAACTTCATCGTTAAATTTCTTGTACTCATTTTCAACATTCTTCATAAGTGAAAACTTGGTCTACTTTGAAGTTTTATGAACTTTATGTGAGATTTTTTTGGAAGCACGTGCATGAGAAGGATTATATGGCAGTGACTCCATGGTAGTCAAAAATTCAATTTTAGCGTTGAAATCATCCTCATTTATTACAGACAAAGTAACATCAGTATTTCCTAAATTTTGCTCAACAACAAGTGGATATTCAACCACATTCCCATTGCTCAATCGTTTCCATGCACAATATCCAATTTCATAAAGTAAGGAAATGAGATATTATATAAGTGCTTAGAATCTTTGTGAGTGTAAAAAAAATAAATAAAACTTTAGGATACAACATAATCACAAATTATAACCTATAAAACATGTATTCCGTTCTACTCATCATCGAAGTAAGTAACAAAATATACATATAACAGACAATATTCATAAAATCGCAAAATAAAACACATGAATTGGCATACCTTAATTCATTTGATATACCATGTAAATTCATATGCAATCTTTTTTTTCAACATCATTCCAAGAACAATTATTTTACTTGCAAATTTCATTAATAACATCGTACATTCCCTTTAAGAACTTGATCTTAGAGTCAATGTGCTTCACTTCAATTGTCAACTGGGGTAACTTTTGCACCATTAACCTTCTTATCTCTACTTCATTTGTCTCTTCTATTCATCATACTGTGGTTCACGAAATTTAAATTCCAAAAGACATACAACAAACTCCTATCGATTCCTGAGGATACATAAGATAGCTTACAAAGGCATACAAAATCTTACATCATGTTGAAAATGTTCTAATCAAAATATAACAAAAGCACAAACATATGAGTAGTCATCCCATATCAAAAACTCCGTTTCTCCAATTATTAAGCAATTCAATTGTCATATTATTCTTGAACGCATTCCACTGGTTAGTTACGACAATTATTCGTATGAATTCCACTTCATCATTAGCATCATCTTCACTTTCATCATATTCTCTTTCATCGTCATCCTCTATAGATTCCTGAGGAACTTTACACATCACACCAGGCGCCTCATCACACCAGTGATAACCGTGATTTACCCCCTCTGGACACTTGTGGGGCCGAGACCAGGGGCGCTAAGGTGGCGGTTCCACATTTTTGAAACTGAGGAACTTTACACATAAATTTACAAATTAGATTATGGAGTAGACAATGGAAAATAATAATACACACTTGGATTTGTATTGGGACAAAAAAGAAAGGGATGCTAGAATTTTCCAACACCCTTCAACAAACCAAAACACCTCCCGATTACATTTCTTGCTCTTGAGTGCATCATATTAAATCATTCTTCCGGAGTTTCGGGTTGATGACTATCAAACTCATTAAGATGATACCTATGCTCACGATAAAGCATAAGAAATCCAGAAGAATTGCTATAACCAACATCAACCAAGTAGTAACAACCTTCGGCAATAAAACAAAAATGTAAGACTACAGTATAAACAACTTATTTTTGAAATTTAAAATTAGGGTTGTTAGTTAATTCACAACTTTTTTTTATATACCTTGAGGAATTTTAAGCCTAATAAGTCTACTAATAGCATCGCGAAGAGCACGACCATCGTAAGCAAAACCTTCCCATCCAGGTAACATTGGAATGAAAGTACAATCTAATGCACCTAAGCAGCCCTTTAATATTCAAATGAATTAATAAGAAAGACTACTAAAATATAATGACCCTAACATGCTAATAAGTATTTGTCGTATGTTATTACTTTGAATGGTTTCCATCTGTCATTTTCATAGTCTTCGGGTATATGTTCTGTCACGCCCCCAGAGGCACATGTTTACTTGAAAATTGGACAACATCTCCTCTGTACGGCGGACAAGTTGAGACAAATATACATATCTCTCAACATAAAAGATGGCTCAGTCATCATAAACATAAAGTAAAAGTACAACCACGCAGTTAATATCAAAATAGAAGATCTATGGATGGTTCAGCTATCATTAACATGAAGAAAGTCTACATACCAAAGAAACTCAAATGTATCTATAATAACAACAAAACCAGTCCGATACCTTATAAACAAATAAAATGCGAAACTCACAAAGTGCAGAAAATAAAGCAACTAAAACCAAATACGGAAACAACTCAACACCGGTGGACTGACAACTGGATCCTCTCTTGGCTCCAAGAAATGCAACTACCTACAATCTGAAACAAAAAGAAGAAGCAGAGGTGGTGAGTCTGGGCGGACTCAGCGGGTATATGAATAGACAAAAGCATGACATAACAAAAGATATAATAAGTAGAAAAGCAACAGGGGTACAGTCTCTAAAAAATGTGAGAATACCTAAACCTGCATAAAATTGAATAACAACTAAGCATGTATAAAACAATGCGACAACCATAAAACCAACATATACATGTATGTCAAGCAAATGCAGCAACCATAGCTCATAATAATGCAACAAACACAAGAAAATGTATAAATGCAATAAATGTATATGATGCAATGACATGTGTCACCCTGACGCCAGTCAAGCCGCCAACACATCCCATCTGTGTGACCGAGTGGGTAGAGCTATGACAATTGTATGCACTCCAACAAATACCACTAATACACGTGTTGAGTGGACAAGATACTGGGGAGCTAACTACTCCAAAACTCCGATATATAGGGGGAGTTATAAACATCTCTAATATCCCTCGGAAACAATGGTGAGAGTGTCACTGCTTGCCTACAGCTGCAACATGTGTGGCATAACAGGACAGTTGCTCGCACTCTAGCAACTACCACGACAACAAGTGGTTGAGTAAACAGAGCAACTAAATGACTAACGACGACTTAATCAAATGAAAGCCCAACAGTCGTTAGTATGCAACGTGCAGGTATGGTGCATGCTACAAGATGCACGAACAACCGAAAAATAACAATGCAACAAAATCCAACAAGTATCAACGATGCAGCGATACAACCAACCAAGTATCGAAAACCAACGATTATGCATCTACACTACTAGGTAGGATATTTCTAATGTCAAATAAACCTAATTATGTATAATGAACCTCTAAGTACTCGCGTACAAGCGGTACTTTACAGAACAGAAATTCAACGGAAGATTGTACGGATATGAAATTTTGAATAACTCGAAGATCAACGAAGAAAAGTATCAACGGCGATAATAAACAATCAACGACAAAGAATAAGGTCAAGTAACCTATTTAGATATAAACAATCATGCTTAAAGATAAAAGAATTACATGAGTACAAAGGAGAAATACTTGCCTTTTTTTTATAGAATGTATCAGAAATAACCTATTCACGATCAACCGTGCGAGTCCAACTCAAGGTCCTGTCTCAAGGACTAAATTTAGCTATTTATGCCATTAAATAAATTAACCAAATAAAACACTAAACATGATTAGGATACATCCTAATCACAACATATATTTAAATAAATCCCCAAATAACAATAATTTCCTTCTCAACCTAATTTATCACCATTGGATTCATTTCCAAGATCAATAACCCAAACAATTAAATGCTCTAAGATCCAAAATACATTTGAATCTAGATTACATCCAATTTGATCTGGGTTAAACTAACACCACAAGTCAACCCTACTTGATCTAGTAGCACACGGAAATAAGAGAAACAAGATCAAAGGCCTCAAAACTATAATGATTCATATGGTACAACAAGCTATCCAACTCCCACTCACGACAACATATGATTAATGGGATAATGCAATTTCCAATCCATGAAAAACTCACGGAAGCTTCAACACGGGGCAGTGCCAAAGAACAGATAAATTCCTAGTTCTATGAAGAACACAACAAGAACAATCAAATACACTGCCAAATTGGACTTCACGATCAAAACTAAACCTACAAGAATTAAACCTATCAGAACAGAATTAATCCTACTAGAGAACCCCTTACCTGGCAAAAACTCAAACCGAATTGTGAGTAAAACACCAACACAGAAAATCCAGCCATAATCTCAGAACCACATGCTGATTAATCGACCTATATGCTGAATAAATTGATACCTTTATACCTCTCCAATATCGGCGACTCTGCACAGGAGGAGGAAGATCACCGGCTGGTCATGGGCTTGCTAGGGCTCAGGGTAGTGGCGTTGGTTCAGCCAGTAGGGGCTTGCGGTCGTTCCTTTGCGTGCGAAGAGAGCAACTTCGCTAGGGCTTGTGGTTGGCTTGCCAGTCACGAGAGAGAAAGGGGGGCCGACGGCTTCACAATTGTGAAAGGATGAGGAAGGAGAAGAAACTTTGTGAAGAAGAACTACAGAGGAGGGCTGGGTCGCGCGAGGGAGGAGAAGGAGAAGAAGACTGAGAGGAAGCGACGGCGGTTTCGACGGTGTTTGCTCGCTGCAGCGTCGGGCATAACCGAAGGGAGATTGAGAGAAAAAGGAAAACTTATTTGGAGGAGAAACTTTAGGGTTTTAAATAGTTTTAACCTTTTTGCAAAAAGGCCCTCCAAGTTCCGTTAATCCCTACTAGGCCCTAAATTTTTTCAAAATTTTCCGTTTAACCCCCAAATTTTTTGATATTCAACTGGTTTTGATATTTTAAGTAATATGTTGTGAAGCTTCAAAATTGCATGAAGATAAGGATTTAAGTGACGGCTCACGGTCTTTTGACTTTGATTAAAAAGAAGACTAATTATTCTATTTTTCTTATGATGTGTCAGAATATAGATAAAAAATATCACAATTTCATCAACGGATACATTTCTTGTGGCTTTTAAACTCCCAATTCCTTTTACCATATCACATAACATTGCAAAGGTTCTCTTATCCATACGGAGTTCACTAATACAAAATGCATTATTCTCTTTTATAAGGCTAAATACCTATTACATTCGCTTAATTTATTTTTCTTCCTTATTTTTTATTCGATAAATTTTGGTGTGTCAATATATTCGATACAAATGTTAATAGAATACGAGGACTAACACAACCATAAGCATAATATATGTAATCTACAATGTGTATATTAAATTTTAGCTTCTACTATTAAAAGGGAGTTGTGCTATGTTTTTCTATTACATACAAGTAAAAAACATCAATAAAATATAAAAAAGTAAACATAAACTAATGCATAACTAACGAGGATATTTAACAAGACACAAAATTTAAAAGAAAAAGAAAATAATTTTTAGTGGATAAGTCATGTCATTCAAGTATAAAAATAAATAAAACTGCCCCAAGACTTTTATAAAACATGAAAAGCAAAACAATAAATAACTTTACGCAATAGAGCCAAATGTAAACTATAAAAAAAAACACCAAGCAACCGAAAAAGGGATGATAGAGAAATAAATAAAAAGGGACCTTGTTTAATCTTAACACATACTCATATACACGGCTAATTTAAAGGGGGCTAAAATTTAAAAAAAAAAAAAGAACTTACAAGGAGAGTTGTGACTGACAAAGTTGGGTTGCGACTACGAAGGTGGGATGTGGCCGACGAAAGTGGAGATGTGGCTAATGGAGGAGATGGGAGAGAAGGGAGAGCTGCGGTTGTTGATGTTGCTGACGGAGGAGGGTTGCGGCTACGACCAACGGAGGAGAGAAACGGATGCAAATGATTAACGAAGTTTTTTCAACCAATCTCAGATGATCGATTCGATCATACGGAAGTTTTTCACCGTCCGCCAAGATAAATCGGGAAGCGCTCGTAGTGGGCGATCTAGAAGTCCAACGTCCCAGAATTCGTATCCCATTTGAAGGAAAAATTCCTACAAATACACCGTAGTTGGGGATCGAACCGTAAATATCTGAGATAATGACTAATCGTCCTACCTAATTATAAGAAAAGTGTTTGGTCAATGTCATTTTTGATATTCGGGACAAAATTTCATTGCCGAAAATAAAATGATAGCTGATTGAGGGGACATGAAAATGAATCATTATTCAATTATAAAAATTCATTTTTTTCATTTATATATTCATTCTTATAATCCAAACATTAATCATAATCATCATTTATTCTCACTTTCATTCCTCCCTTTCTTCCCCTAAGCAAATGTCCCCTGAATCTTGCGCCAACATTATCTAAGAATGGTTTTTTTTTTTATTTTACTTTTATCAATTTTCATTAAAGTAAACGTTCAAGATCACTCCTCCGATCGGGCGGCCACAGAAGGTCTCGGCCCCTATCTTCGTTCGAAGCGACGTCGGCGCACCGAAGCGCTCCCTCTCTCTCGATCTCACCGCGGCCCGCGTACGGTGCCATCACCGCAGGAAGATTTCTTCCTCGGAAGCGGAAGACCTTTCCTTTTTCTTACCTGGATTGACAGAATCTTCTGGGCAGTAGAATTTGTGTGCCTCCGCGTGTAAGACCTTGGTTCTTGCAGTATTATGATTTTCCCCCCCGTGTAGCATTGGTGTAACATGTTTCTCGCTCTTCTTTGTGTCTACATGGGAACCATGCCCATTTATTGGTGTTTAGAAGATTGCAGGAAAATGTGATTGCGCAGTTGATAGTTGTTTCTTTCTTTTTTTCTGGAAATTGATAGCATGACTTGTTTTCTGATCATCTTATAAGCATTTCAGTTTTCCTTGTCAATCCTTCTCCCTCTTCTCTTGCCGCTTCACTGCCACAAGAGAAAGATTTTTTAGGTTTCTACGGATCTGTGGTGATTACTACCAGGAGGGAGGAGGTTCTGGGAACACTCAAATACTCAATGAACTTTATGAGGATTTCATGCTTTGTGTTTTTATCACTTATTTTTCTATGTATTAGGGTTTTATACGCTGTGTGTGTTTATCTCTTTTATTATTTGTAGCTAATATAAGAACTTGTGGTTGATTATGAAAATTCGATTTTTCTTTATGGTTTCTTTTACTGCTTGGTTTGTTTCTAATCTTGGAAGTTTTTAAAAATTATTCAGTTTGAAAACCTTGGAGGCGGTTCTGTTTCGTGTGGTTGATTTTTGACCCTTGTGGGCATCAAGCCATATGCGAAGATCTCATGCCATCGCTAGATATTTGCCACCCTACTTCTCCTTCCTCTCCCTCACCCTTCTTGATGGATTCTTATCATTAACATCTTCCTATAACAGGTCATATGCCATAGCAATCGATAGGCTTCAATTGAGTTGATCTACATTGGGTAGCAAGTTCATAAATCGAAGTAGACACTTACCCTTTTATATATGGGCTAATCTCCATATTGTTTGGGCATTGTAGTTTTATTGGTAATCCAAATCTTCATAGTGGTGCCTTTGGAGATGTAAAGGTAAAATTAAGAGGTTGCTTCAGCCTAGGGGTGCATGACGATTGTGTGTTGATTGGAGATGTTATCATGGGCTATGTAGATGAGTTGGTGAGAATCTGTAAATTGGGAAGCAAGTTTGTAGATCGAGCTATACTCTTAGATGAGTTGGTTACAATATGCTTTATTGAGGATGAGGTTTGTGTTGTTGTCATCTTAGTAACTAGCTCATCTACTGAGGTGTTATTTTGTGGAACAGTAAAGCTCTTTGGAGTTAATATTACAATGACTTACCATATCAAGATGACACTTGTTCAGCTGCCTTGTTGCCTCCACGATTGCCTCTCACTTGATCTCTTGTCAAATCAAGCCCTTCAATAGAAACTCTTGCCGCATCATAGAGGAGCTCTTGAAAGAGTTCACACGATTTATCTCATTATACCACTTCCTATATTACCTTCCCAGTAGTGTCTTAGTGATGAGGAGGACGAGGATGACCAACATTGTGGAGACGAAGATGGTGTCCATGACCATCAAGTTTGACTTAGAGCGGTGAGGCTTTGTGGTAAGAGTAACCCTTTGCAGAGCATGTTGTTGCACATATAGGACTATGACAACCCGCATGCTAGTCGTTGATCCAAATGCCTCTCGTTATACAAGAGGTTGAGCATAACCAATTTACTTGTTTTAGGGTTTATATCGGGTTTGATCTGTGATTAGCAAGTAAATAGGTTGCATGCTTTAAATTGTTCTTTTGGATGTGAACTTTGCAACTTATCTGAGCTGGCATGGAGCCAAGTAGATTCATGTCATTTGTTTAATGACAATAGGATAGTTTTTTTGTGGAAACTATTTTTAAATGCTAAATAGTGTTTGCACTACATTCGATAACTTTTAGAACTTGCTAAATTTAAGAAAACCCTAAACATTATGCTAGTCATGTATTAACCCTAAAATTATTGATGAATAGAAGCTCATTATACAAAGTTTAGTTAATTGTAAGGCAATATGGATATAGAATTATTGAGTTTGTATTAGATAAGTAGCCTTTGTCACATCATGTGTTATAAACTCGTTTAGATTTTGTACAATGGCTTGGAATGGTTAACACGCATAAACAGTTTGGTTTTAGTTAAAGAAGAATTTAAGGTTTTGTGATAATAGGGCACACTACTTCTTCTCCAATAGTTGCTTCTATAATAGCCATTCCCCAACACTAAGTGTCACTTTACTTGAATGAAAGATATGGAGTATAAATGATGCAAAAAATGAATATAACAATAAGGATCCGTATGCCATTTTATGAGTTTTATTCTTCGCCCTCCTCAATTTTCGTCCGAATAAATCTAGCAGATTGTTGCTCCCTTTCCACATGAAGACCTTTTTTGTTGCCTTATCAATCGTTATGGCAACAACTTAGTGAGTCTAACCATAGTGAGCGCTATTTTGTTAGTTTGAATTGGTCAGTACAAGTCTAACCTGTATGCGCTGGCCCTTGCAGTCTTTAGCTGAATCTCAGTTGCTCGAGGCTAGATTCAAGATGGAAACCAGTTTTGATCCTGTGAGTCCAATCTCCAAGTATTGCTTTGAGGTGGAATTGTTTTTCTCTTGTTTGAGAAAATTTTATCTTTTGTGTTTTCAGGATCTTATTCATGCAATTTTTAAGTTGGTTTTGACGAAGAAACTGAAGCTGTTGATGTTGAGGTTTGTTGCTATTTTGTTCTTTCTTTTGGTTTAGTCTGTTTTCCCCCTCAATGGACTGATTGGCTGCGTTAGTTCTTTTGTTAGATTTGCAACTGAAGCTGTTTGATGTTGAGGTTTGTTGCTATTTTGTTCTTTCTTTTGGTTTAGTCTGTTTCCCCCTCAATGGACTGCCACAATTGGCTGCGTTAGTTCTTTTGTTAGCAATTTGCACTTACTGAAGCTGTTGATGTTGAGGTTTGTTGCTATTTTGTTCTTTCTTTTGGTTTAGTCTGTTTCCCCCTCAATGGACTGCCACAATTGGCTGCGTTAGTTCTTTTGTTAGCAATT
The DNA here is from genome assembly GCA_024364735.1 of Boesenbergia rotunda. Lineage (NCBI taxonomy): Eukaryota > Viridiplantae > Streptophyta > Magnoliopsida > Zingiberales > Zingiberaceae > Boesenbergia > Boesenbergia rotunda. The sequence continues at coordinate 277,425 of JAGFNQ010001435.1, read as the reverse complement.
TGCACTTATGTTTGTGTTATTGTTCTTGAAATTAATTCCTCAAAATGTAGGAGTACACTAGATACAGATGCATTTTATAAGACTTGCCTTTAGCTGAAGTATAAACTCTTCCCTTTCATAATAGCCAACGCTTGGACATTAGTTTTTAGTCCTTGTGATGCTATCGCTTGTGAATAGCCAACAAATTTAAAGATCTTAATAGATATCATGTTGGATGTTGGTTGCCAGGTTGGTGCTGGGGCATCCAAGAAGAGTCGACCAACTACAGGTATTTCGAATCCATCTGTTAAGAAGAAAGGATTTACTTGATTTTTAGTGGATCTTCATTTCAAGTATAATTGAACTTATAAGTCTGATTCATATGTCACAGCTCTTTACACTCAACAAAATTGGATACACACACAAAATAAGACCAAAAATGAAATGCTAATGTATGTAAATTTTGGTGAATATAACTTGAAGTTTGAGCTACCTGGCCATAGTATTAAAAGACAGCTTAACGAACACTGTCAAGGAAATAAATTTCGATAACATGTACAGCTTAAACCATTGCCTGCTACACAACTTGCTACTAGATTCATCAGCACAACTGGCACGTTAACATCATCGAACATAATGCATTAGCAATGATCTACTCTTCTACTGGAACTGATTGTGCAATATGATCATTGCAAGACAAAAAGTCCCTGCTTACATATTCTTTTTTACCTGTGTCATGTGAGCCAAGATGATTCTTTCCTTCTGCAGCTAATAATAGTGCTCTGAGTGTAAGCTGTGAACTTCTCCGGCTGTTTATCACAGGTATTTTGCATTTGATTATTTTTTGTATTTTCTTGATAAATGTTTTAACAGAAATTCTCCTCTTTATAGAGGCAATTGAGCGCACTGCTATAATTGCTGAAGCAGAGGGTACAAATAAAATTGAGCCTACTCATTTAGAGAGAATTCTCCCACAACTGCTGTTGGATTTTTAAGGTATTTTAAACTTGCACATAATCGTAAATGAGCTAATATTGTGCCTGCATAAGGAACACAATTTGTAAATTCTGTATGTTAGGTTTCATCTATCAAATGAAGTCTGTGAGGGAGCTTGTCAGGAGTTTGATTAGTCAAATTATTGCTTTGATATTTGAAATTGAAGACTTGCTGTTGGTTGTTGTATTTAAGTCAAATTCTTCCTTTTATTTAAGCTATTTATTGATATAGTATGATTTTAAATATTTATATATTGATCCGGTCGGGTAGGTAATCCGGTCTGGTGCGATCCGGTCAGGTAGGTAATCCGATTTGGTGCGATCCGATCAGGTAGGTAATCCGGTTTGGTAAGAAGCCCGGTCGGGCAAAGACGTTCGGGCACACAGGGTGTTGGTCCAGTCAGATAAAGGCGCTCGGGGCTACAGTGTTACAATTCGGCCGGAGTCGATCGGTCGAGTGAATCCGGTCGGTGACGCTCGGTCGGGAATGCTCGGTTGGACGACCAGGAGGCCACGTACTTGGAACTCCATTCAACTCGAGGTACCTAGTTGTGGTCATATGTTCGGGCTCCGGGCAGACATTCTCGGTCGGCCATGCTCGGCTGGACAATTTGGTAGGTCGTATTTGAAATTACTCGCCCCGTCTCCAGAAACGACTCACGGCCCGGTCGGGCGCACCCATTGGTCGGCCGGGTTGTTAGGCACCAAGAGTGGCTAGACCCACTCACGGACTTGTCTGTGCAAAAGCAATGGGGCCGAGCGAATTGAGCCCCTCCGGAAGACTCCTTCTAGTCGGTCGGCTTTGGTCGGATAGCCTGTCTTACCATGCGGCTCTGCAAACCTAAGGTAATTTCACGATCAGTCATTTAAATACGATTAGACTCCCCCAGATACCAAAAGATATACAAAATCCTCTCATTATGAAGAAGAGACATCTGTCATAATTAGGTCTTCCCAGAGCATCAGACATTAATAAGGACAGAAAGGTGACAACATTGACAGACCTTTTGGCGGCCACATCAGACACTCGGGAAAACTAAGGCTGCTATGGGATTGTGTCAGAAGATTGACTTTTATGAGACAAGGCAACCCAGACAAGACAGGAGTCATCTCCTTCCCCTATATAAGATTCGCCTAGCGCTTCAAAGGGGGGATTCGATTGGATTGGCTTCTCATTGCCTGACAACTCTTTTATTATTCCACTCTAAACTCTTTTCCTCCTCCAAGCTGTTGGTTCTTCTTGGCAGCCTTGGGTCCAACCCTAAATGCCCTGGCGACTCGTCTGTTCCCTGTGTCATCTGAGTGAGAGTCTTCTCCGCTTGTCGACAAGATCATATATTGTAATTTTAAATTTTGAAAATCTATATAAAATTATTATATATATATATATATATATATATATATATATAACTATTTTTCAAAGGTGAAATTTGTTATCCTGATGCCCTCTCCTCTCCCCTTTCTCATTTCACACTATTGAAATGGAATAAATTAGGAAATTGAAGTTAACTATAATGGAAGATAATTTTTTCGGACTTTATATATATATATATATATATATATATATATATATATATATATATATATATATATATATATATATATATATTGTTAAAGATTGTTAAAGAATTCTTTTTTTATCAAATATTACAAGATATAAACCTTATTTATGTACAAAGTTAGGATATATTCTAAGAAATAATTATAACTCTATTCTGGGAAATAAATCAAAATTCTATTCTAAGGATTAATTTGTATTTTAGGTAAAATACAAATTAGGATACATTAAATTATCGCTAGCTATATTTATAATATTCTAATACTCCTCCTTAAGCTGGAGAATATAAATTATATGCACCCAATTTATTACATATGTAGTCAATTCGGAGTCCTTTAAGTGACTTAGTAAATATATCTGCTAGTTGATCATGTGAGTTGACATAACTAGTAATACTTCTCCAGATACAACTTTCTCTCTGATAAAGTGACAGTTAACTTCAATATGTTTTGTCCTCTCATGAAAAACTGAATTTGAGACGATATGAATGACGGTCTGGTTGTCACATATAAGTGACATTTGTGTAATCTCTCTAAATCTTAATTCCTGAAGCAACTGTTTGAGCCATATAAGCTCTTGATTGGCTATGACCATAGCTCGATACTCTGTCTCTGCACTGGATATTGCTACAACATTTTACTTTTTGTTTTTTCAAGAAACAAGATTATCTCCGACAAATATATAAAATCCAAAAGTATAGCTCCTATCAGTGGGAGAACCTGCCCAATCTGCATCAGAATACCATATGACTTGAATATGTCCTTTATCATTGTACAAAAGACTCTTTCTTAGAGCGCCTTTGACATATCAAATAATGCGGATCACAACATCCCAATGTTTCTTGCATAGAGAGTTGAGAAACTGATTTACTACACTTACTGCAAATGAGATGTCTAGATGAGTAGCAGTAAGATAACAGTTTTCCTACTAATCGCCTATATCATTCAGGATCTGGAAGAGGCTCCCCCTGATTTGGCAGGAGTGGGGTCGGATCCGGTAGCAACTGTGAAGTGGAAGCTGAAGAAGCGACAGAACTCTAGACGATCTGAGTAGCACGAAGGAGTCAACCATGTAGACTCCAACATGTATCAATCGTGTGTCCTGGTCGGTGGCAGTGATCACACTAAGGACGCCCTTTGCCACCCTTACGGGGTGGAGGTTTGGTGTTACTTTGAGAGACCAAAGATGATGAGTCAATAAAACGAAAGGAGGCAACGTCAAGACTTTGACAGAGACACAAAGCAGAGTCGCCCAGGTACTGTCCATGGTAACTTCTGTGGGACTGCTTAGAATTTGATCACGAACATAAGAATAATCTGTGGATAGACCATATAAATCCAAAGATATAAAAAATTTCTTCCAATTTTCAAGCTCTGCAACAGGAGTGACCGTAGGTGGAAGCAGTTCATTGAAGTCACAAAGAAGGCTAGAGATCGAACCCAGATAAGTTGACATAGAATCGTTAATCTGATGGGTACTGAGGATGTTCACGAGATTTTCACAAACTTGATAGAGTTGCCGAAAGGTGTTTGTAAAGAGTTGTTGAGCCTGTGTCCAAACAACTTTGCAAGTTTTGTGAGTGCGGAAGACATCTCTAAGAGATGAATGGATTGTGGCTCGGATAATACAATACAACTGAGCATCAATCTTTTTCCACAGAGGACGATCGGCGACTAGAACATCCTCTTCGGTTTGGGTGAGATGTGTCTCATAACCCTGTCCAACAAGCCAAAGCTCAATGTGAGAGGCCCACGAGGAGTAGTTCTTTTCATCCAACTGCTCGGAAGAGAGCGGTGCAGTGATGTGGTTGGTAAAGATTGAGATATCTGGCTTTGGAGTGCCAAAGGTAGACATTAATCAGTTTTGGGTTGTTGAGAGGTTGTCGGCGTCAAGAATAGGCACTGGAATACGCATGCGACGGAGGAGCCTTCGGCGTTCGACGGAGGAAAGCACACTGCGGAGAATAACACACGGCATGCGATGGCGTGCAAGAAAAAGCCTTCAGCGCACATGAAGATAGAGTTCGCGAGCCAAGGAAGAAAAGGAAGGGTTGTCTTGCGCGAGCAGGTCGTGGGGAGCGACTCAATTAGGTGTAGTGAGCGATGCGTGCAAGAGCTCCCGACGTGTTGTCGAAGTTCGTGACGCGTGCAGGAGAAGAACAACAGCTTCAGCTTCTCTGGAGAACAACAACTTTGACTTCTCTAAAGAACAGCAACGTCGCGTGCAGGAGAAAAACAACAGCGTCGCGAGGAAGAACAGTAGCGTCGCGTGGAGAGAGAGGGAAAGAGAATTCGTGAGAAGGGAAAAAAAGAAACGGATCGGCTAAGATTTAGGGCAAAAAAGAATTTTAGGGTAAAGGGAAAAAAAACTTAAACCTTGTGCTCTGACATGTTAAAGAATTCCTTTTCATCAAATATTATAAAGATATCAGCCCTATTTATATACAAAGTTAGGACTTATTTTAAGAAATAATTAGAACTCTATTCTAGGAAATAAATCAGAATTCTATTAAAAGGACTAATTTGTATTTTAGATAAAATATAAATTAGGATACATGAAATTATCCCTATATATATATATATGTATTTTGACTAGACTCGACCCCTGGTCGGGTCCAGCCCGAAACCGGCCCGGGTCAACGGGCCGGGTGGCTCGTTGACCCAGTTCGCCGAGCCGAATCGGCAACCGGGCCGGTTACGATTTGCGCAACCAAAACCCGCGAAATCGCCGGTTCGCCTGAATCGGCGGTTAACCGCCGGTTCCAACAGCACTGAACCGCCGATTCAGTGCCGTTGGGAAGGTTTTGATTTTTTCGACGGTTGAGATCATTTGATCATTTTTGTTGGATCGATTCCGTACGCTAGAGGGGTGAATAGCATTTCTTCGATTCTTTTCATCTACGTTGTTAGTTGCGCAGCGGAAATACAAATAAATAAAACTAACAACAATAAACAACGCTAACAAACCCGATTTACTTGGTATCCACCCCGGACGGGTGACTAATCCAAGAATCCGTCGGTGGATCACTCCCTGGATAACCTCCGGCTAGTCCGTGTCGCTCCTTGTGGGTGGAGAAACCTCGCCACAATCCCAAGCACACCTCTGAGTACCAAGACTACTATCTTGCTTTTAACCAAGATAAGATTCGTTAAGAGTCTCAACCTCCACGAAATCCTCTTTAAATAGAACTCGGGCTGAAACCCTCGCCACCAGTCGACTGCTCCCAGGGTAGTCGACTGGTCGACTGGTGCCACTGAAATTCGACCGTTGCAACTCCCAACATTCGAATTTTAGCCAACTCACCAGCCGCTACCAGTCGACTGCTCCCAGGGCAGTCAACTGGTCTCCCGGCTAGAACCTTTCTGTGAGTTTCATCAGTCGACTGCCCCAATGGCAGTCGACTGCCCCACTCACACACCTAGGGTTTCCCTTCTCGAGTACACTTCTCTCAGCACTCGACCCCTAAGATTTTCCGAGTACAATCACACATTACTCGTACCCTCACGACTCGACTAACTCCTCCTCAGCAGCCTCGACTATTGCCTTTGCGCCCTCTTCATCTTCGGCTTCCGTCCCTCGGATGCACGCAAGCCTCCAACTTGCCTCCATACCATCCTTCACGCATGCCTCGAAGTCCGCGCCCCTCAGCTCATCGTCCCTGCACTCCAAGGTCCCTCGAGTGCACACAAACCTTCAGCTTATTTCCATGCCACCCTTCATCGTACCGAGGTCGTCCAGTCAAGTCCATATGTGTAACCTGCGCATCCTGCACACTCAATATACACATATCAAATACACAAGGGTAAACCTAACTTAAACCCTTTGCCCAAACATCAAAACTCGATCACTCCGGATCACAGATTGCCTCAACAGTTTTTTGATCAATGGCTATGATTTAGTGACCGTTATGATCCAAACTCTATAAATAGGGAGCTCATTTCATCATTTTCACACACAACATAACTTCTCTTCTCTCAATCTCTCATTCTCAAATCTCAAATCTTAACTTCTCTCCGCGTTCTTCATTTTTCGACAATAATGGAAGGAGGTCACGGAGCTTCATCATCTCGATCTCGGAGGGAAAAAGAAATAGCGTACGAGGATCCCAACCTTCAAATTCAATCCACCGATGATGAGACTGAGGCTCAGCCCCAACGCCCTTCGATCCCCGAAACGCAAGGAAGTACCGATGCAATTACTTTTAAGGTTCGGGAAAATTCTCCTTTAAAATTGTCTATTTTCACTAAACATTTTAAGAAGGTCACACTTCCGTCGGGAGAATTGCGTGCAAAATGCAAGCATTGCAATGCTTCCTACAAATTCCAAGCCGGCAGCGGTTATGGGTCGTTGAAACGACATGTAGAAACGAAGCACCCGACGGAATATGGGCTTGACCGCTCTCAAACACAATTATCTAGATTTTCTAGTGGTAGTAGTACTGATTCTGGTTTATTTTTATATTCGGATAATAAATTAAGAGAATCATTAACTAAATTTGTTTCCGTAGAACATCTTTCTTTTAGTTTTGGATCTAAATGCACATTTGAAGATTTTTGTAAAGAATCTCTTAATCCTGCTGCTAAACATGTACCTAAGACTACACTTACTCGTACAATTAAAAGATTAATAAAACAAGGAAAAAAGAATTTAATTGATGAATTTAGTAAATTAAATAATAAAGTTTCTGTATGTTCCGATATTTGGAGTGATCATTGGCAAACTCATTCTTATATAGGTGTAACATGCCATTGGATTGATAACTCTTGGATCCTCCAAAAAAGATTGTTAGCTTACAGATTTTTTGATGAATCACATACTGCTCATAACATTGCACAATTATTACACTTAATTTTAAAAGAATATGGATTGACTCATCAAATATTTTCTATATCATTAGACAATGTTAGTTCTAATACCGCTTCTATAAATGAACTAAAATTTATTTGTCAACATGTTATTAGTGATTTATTTTTTCATATTCGTTGTGTATGCCATGTTTTAAATTTATGTATTCAAGATGGATTAAAACTTTTACAAAATTATATTCAACCAATTAGAACCGCAATTTCATACTTATGGTCCCATCCATCTATGATGAAACAATGGGGTAGATTTTGTAAAGCTAATGGAATGCGACCTAAAATATTTCCACGTGATGTTCTAACATGTTGGAATTCAACATATCAATTATTATAAGATTCTTTTCAATATAAAGATTTATTATGTTTATTTTTTGCACAAAATAGTAATACTAATATATATTTATTTTCACAATAATGGAATATTTGTAGTAATATTTGTGAAATTTTAAAAGTTTTTAACGATGCAACTGAACAACTTTTCGGTGTTTATTATCCCACTGCTCATTTAATTTTAGTGAATTTTTGTAGTATAATATTAATATTAAATGAACATGTAAATAATGAAGCTTTAACTTTATGTATATTAGTTATGAAAACTAAATGGGAAAAATATTTTTATTTTATTTTATTCCTGAAATTTATTTAATTACATTTGCTTTAAATCCTAGATTTAAATTAGAAGTTTTACCAGAAATGTTAACTTTATATTATGACGCTTTAATTCCTATTAAAGATTCTTCTTCTCCGGATCTAGCTAATATTATATATAATATTAGAAATTATTTATATGATCTTTATAATCAATATTATGTTAAATATGAAACACAAACTAATATTTCTGAAACACAACAACCTACTACTACTAATTTAAAACTTACAAAAACACAACTTTTATTAAAAGAACGGATGAAACGTCCACAAGGATCCTCAAGTTCCACACAGGAACTTGAGAATTATTTTACGACTTCTTTTGATTTTAATGAAGCAGATAGCGAAGACTTCGATATCTTGAAGTGGTGGTCACAGAAGGCTCAAAGCTTTCCCGTTCTCTCCGTGATCACAAAAGAAATTTTAGCTTCTCCAGTGTCAACTATTACTGTGGAGCAGACGTTCAATGCCGACGACAACATATTAGATGAACGACGATTAACTATATCTCCCGACTCATTGGAAGCTCAAGCATTACTAGATGATTGGACCAGAGCCGAGAAGCGAATCCAAGGAATGCAACTTTCAGAAGATTAAGTCGAAGAATTTGATACCGAAGGAACAAATACAACGGGAACGGGAGGAAATGGAAGTGAGTGAGAAAGGGTAAAAATGTAAAGAATGTAAAATGGTAAAAATGTAAAAGAACTACGTGGGCTTTGTTTCTCCTATACCCTAAGGGGATACGTAGGTAACTTATATAAGTGCAAGTCCTTTTTTTAATAAAATTTATTTTTTTAATATAATTTTTAATTTTTTAATATAATAATCTTGAACCGTGACGAATCATGGCGAACCGTGAACTGAACCGTGAACCGACAATTTCGAACCGTGAACCGTAATCAGCTTGGACGGTTAAGGTTAAGGGTCGACCTCCCACGAACCGTCGAACCGACGGTTCCGAACCGTTGAACCGTCGGTTCCGAACCGTTGAACCGTCGGTTCCGAACTGTGATCGGGTCTAATTTTGACCATGAAAGGAAGGAGCATAAAAACTTGCTTGTATGCTCATCTATGCCATATTATTTCTCTTTATTTTCCAAGAAAAATTCATATAAGTGAAGAAAAAAACCTATATCATGATCACTCTGGCCAAGTAACAGAGCACTGTTGATGAACTAGGAGTCTAGGACTGTATATTATGTCATAATACTTGAAGGTCAGGCTAAGAGAACAGTAATTAGGTTAGAGATTAAAGAGTATACAAGTTTTTCAGGACAGATTTGTATGCAATATAATAGCAATGAAGCCTCAATTAGTAACTGTAAAGGCATCGTCAGAAACTGAAACAAGTAACAGATTCATGAGAAACCAAATTCCAACCACGCAGAGCATGTTACAATCGCAAAGTTTAGAGAGGAGCTAGGTCAGTTGACAGAAGAATGCATGAATTAATGGATTCCGACTGAAATGAATCTCAGAATGTATGGAAATGCCACTCCTTTTGATCCTACAAAAATGAGGCTTCATATCACATGCTAAGAAGTAAGAAATGGACAATCTCTCATGCTAGTTACAGTCGACTACGCTCACTCAGCTGATGAAACACATATTAACACGATAATCAGAGTGCTTATCCATTTTCTGGCAAAAACCATCCACATGTTGGGATCTTGTCTCCAATATATGCCCTACGTTTAAGAAGTTTGTGGGTGGTACATTTCTGTGACATCTCACCAAATGAAGATGCCCCAAAATTCACTTAGCCACGTTCTCTTTTGCAGTTTCCTGGAAGAAGGTATCTGAATCTTGCTGCATTTTGGATTAGATAACCTGGAAGATCGACGGCGGAGTATGAACTAGGAATTGGCCCCAACTTGGCAATGATTTTCTGGAAAGTGTACTCCTCAGGAAGCATGTCGAAAAGATCTGCTCCATGGCATATGACATCTTGAATTCTTGCAGGATTCAAGTAGTAGGCAAATCTAACGCGATCGACATGGCTGTATGCCTTCATTTTGAAGGTGAATTCGCTGATGTGCCGAAAGCAGAAGCTGCAGTGCCATCCGGAATCAGCTAACAGGTCATCCGACTGGCGGAAATGGGCATACCGAGTCGTCCCCGATTTGTAACGATGAATTGAAGCCCTCCAGCTATCATCATCGAGGTGGAACTCGAAAGAGTAAAGGTAGTTACGAAGCTGGAGATGAAGCTTCTCCGGGATCTCATCGCACCATCTTAGTAAGTTAATCGTGTGACCGCTCGGGATCTCATCGACATCAGACATGATCAACAGATCATCATCACTGATGCCTGCGATCCTGATAAGCTGATCCAATGCAACTCTCTGGTAAGACTCTTCAACAAAAGGATTTTCTCCTTTCACAAATCTGCCTCCAACGGTCCCATAAGTCAACCGCGACTCTGCGAACTTGAAACGGTGGCGATTCTTTGCGAAAACCAGTGGCTTCCTCAAGCCGGTGAAGGTTGAATTGGACTCGAGGAGAATAAACTCTGATACATAGGGGCTGAGCTCCTTCCACCGGATTTCAAGGATGTCAAGTTCATTGCTGAACAAGACGGCATCGAAGACACGCCTTGGAATTTCCCGAACGCCCCAACCATGGAGTTTGCACAGGTTCTCCATCGAGGTATTCTCGTGGTGGAAATGGGGTATCATCTTGAATGGTTTCGGAGGGGCCTCCCAAAGCGGGCGGAGGAAGTAGGTTATCTTCTGGCCATGGACATAAATGATGAATATGAGAATGGGAACACCCACCAGGAGAAGCGACAATGCCCTAAGATCAAAGCCCTGGAGGGCGCACCGAAGCCGTGACATGCTCAGAGCTGCTTTCGAAGCCTGCATCATAGCAAAAAAACAATAATTTAGAGTTGGCGAAAACCATCCGCGCAATTACAGATCCCTAATTCTGTGAAATTGGTTGATAGCATGCATTCAAGAAGCTTGAGCATCACGCCCATAAAATTTTCATTTGTAAGATCCAATTTTGAAAAAGGGGAAGACGAAGGGGGAAAAAAACGGAAGTTTAGATCTGTGAAACTTAGAGATCAGAAAAGAATATTTACCCCTCCGCAGACGCTCCCGCACATATCATCCGTCTTCTTGCAGCAATAAGGGCAGCCGGCCTCCGGCATACTGGAGAAAGCAAAGCTTAGCAGCAGAGAGCAACTTTCCGCCCTGAAAGATCCGCCTTTTGGCCTCCTCCGATCAAACAACTATCCGCACCGAATGTTTCCTGAATAGATTGGATCGCCGGCAGTTCCTCCCTCTCCTCTCCGTGTAATATATTCCTTTTCTTCTCTCTTTGTCTGTTGTTGCGGTCGTATAATCTCTCTGTCCCCAATAATATTAACTACAGTGAATAACAACGCAACCCACCCTAATTATAGCCGTTCGGAAGGTGGCAACTGGGCATGTTCTCTCCTATCTCCCCCACCACTTCGTCTTCTCCAAAAACCAACTCCCCCAAAAGAGTCTTAAAAAAAACTCTCTCTTTTTTTCACCTCTTACCAAGCCAGCAAAGATCTAAGAATGTTCGTTGAAAACCCACAGGAAGAGCTTCTGAAAAATCTGGGCGAGCGATGGGACTTCTTATACGAAGGCGATACGGCCGCGTCTGGAGCTGGAACTGAGGCGATGGAAGATGATACCAAGAAGGGCAGAGGAGGAAAGTTTCGTCGCTTGTTCCTGGTTCGATCGGGTCGTCGATGAGCCGCACCGGAGCACGCGGCGCTTCTGGGCGAAGTCGCCGCGGGACTGCGTCGCCGCGGTCTGGCTTCGAAGATATCGACGCGTTTCCTTGTGGAATTGGGGTTGTTTTGTCCGTCGTTGTAAACATAAAATATGTTGTATTTGGCGGATTAAAAAAGCTGGCAACATTTTTAGTTTTTAGTTTAGATTAATCAATGCATAACTTACGAATAAATGTTTTTTCGGCATTTTACTGAATGATGCAGGCAGATTTCAAAGTCCACATTTCGCGTGCTTAACTTTCATGAAATCAAAATCATAACGCACATTCCTATCATACCCCTATCCTCCTTGATCCGGGCGAGTAGATTTTATGAGCCGATGGGGAGCCGAGCTGGGTCAAGTCTCGATCGGGCAAAGATAATTGGGCGCATCAGACGTTAGTCCAGCTTGAGAGATCAGAGTTCGAAGTTACTCGAGCTAGAGGTCGGTCGGCGGTATTCGGTCGGATGTTCCCGACGAGAGTCATCGGTCGGGGGTATTCGGTCGGACGTTCCCGATCGGGAGTCATCGGTTGGCGGTATTCGGTCGGACGTTCCCGATCGGGAGTCACCAGTCAGCGGTATTCGATCGGACGTTCCTGACCAGGAGTCACCGGTCAGGAATGTTCGGTCGAGCAAAGATGAAAGCACACACTAAGTTCCCTTGAAAAAGGAAAATACTAAATGTATTCGGGCCCTCTCGGTCGGGCCCTCTCGGTCGGGCCTTCTCGGTCGGGCCTTCCCGGTCGGTCCCTCCCGGTCGGGCGTTCCCGGTCGGGCCCTCCCGGTCGGGCACTTCCGGTCGGGAACCCCCCAACCCGATGACTCAAGCACTCTGCTCACCCCTCTATAAGAAGCGACTTGCACGACCCAGCTGTACGGTCGGGCTTGCCGGTCGGACCTATCAGGTCAGTAGAGCAGACCTATACGTATTGGGGACGATTGGATTTCCTTGGCGATAGGTCCATTCCCGGGACAGAGGTAGTCAAGGGGACTAGCTCATCTGACCGACCGCCTTCATTAGGTCAGTCAGACTTTGGTAGGCTCACAGCTGCCCGGTAGGACAAGCCTGAGTGATCGACTGGCTATGTTGCCTAAATTGGTTGACTGCGATCAGACTTCCAATAGCTACGAGATCTTTTAAATCTTTCCATTATGAGGAAAAGACAGTTGTCATAATCATGACTTGACAGAGTAGTAGACATTAATTAAGAACAGATGGGACAGTTTGGGCAGATTGTCAGGCGGCTATGACAGACTAATAGAGTGACTAAGGCTGCCAACTGATCAGTTTGTCAGCTGATCAGTTCTTAATGAGACATGATAGCCCTGACAAGACAAGGGCTTTCCCCTCCCCTATATAAAGCTCCCTTGGTGCTTCAGAAAGGGGATTGTTGCCACCAGAATTTGCTACTCCATCTTCTGTGCTCCCATTCTTGTTCGACCCCGACCTACTTTGGTCTGGTCAGTCTTGAAGTCCGATCCCGACCCGTATGCTATCGCAACCTAGGTGCTTTTGGTCAGACCAAGTCATCCGAGTGAGAACCCTCTTCGCTTGTTGACAGTATCAAATTTGGCGCCGTCTGTGGGAATTCAGCCTGATCGAAAGACGAAGATGAGTGACTCTAACAGGGTGACAGTTACTCTCTCACAAGAAGACCTCTATTTGTTGATAGCCGCCAAAGCTCAAAAGTTGGCAGCTTGGCGGAAGACTGTCGGCCGCCCGACTCAAGAAGGTCCCTCCGTGCCAGCTGCTCATGCTGGCATAGAAGGCTGAGTTCGTCCGGGTGATAGTCCCCATTTCCCCCGAGCGTTCTTCGGTCCTACAGAAGGTGTCGGACAGTCCGACCCACAGGAAGTCTTTTCCAGCCAAGCCAGAATCAACAAAGGGAAGGCCCCGGTTAGCTAGGCCTCGGTTGAGCGCACCAGGTTCCCCTTCTCTAGCCAAGTCCTGCAAGAACCAGTCCCCAAGCATTTCCGGCTCATGTCCATCCCAGAATATGGAGGAGTTACAGATCCAGAGGAACACCTGATAAAGTTTGAGAATGCAGCCTTGCTACATCAATACACAGATGGTATCAAGTGCCGAGCATTCCTGACCACCCTAGCAGGCTCCGCTCAGCGCTGGTTTGATAGACTCTCGGAGGGGTCCGTGTGAGAGTTCGCTAACTTCAGAAGACTCTTCCTCCAACATTTTGCAAGCAGCAAGAGGCATCACAAAACAAGTTTCAACCTCTTCGCCCTGAAACAGAGTCCCAAGGAGTCCTTGCGGGCCTATATTAAAAGATTCAACCATGTCGCATTGGATGAGCCCACTACTACCTCAGAGGTGTTGATCAATGCTTTTGCCCAAGGCCTACAAGAAGGAGAGTTCTTCATATCACTGATTCGCAAACCCCCGAAGGATTTTGAGAGCCTCTTGGGCAAAGCCTCTAAGTATGTGGATGTGGAGGAGGCACAAGCTGCTTGATGACGGGAGGTCGAGCCCTCGCCCGTGGCTCCTCATAGCCAGAGGACAACCCCTCCTGGGGGACCTCTCCAAAGTCCCCGAGCCATGGGGCATAAGCCTGGAGTCGAGCGAGGCGTGGTTCAGCAGGTGGCCCAGGGATGCCTCCCCAACAGATGGCAACCCTATTGTTCTTTTCATCATAGCCACACGGACGACACCCAGGATTGTTGGCAGGTTGGGCGGGGGCAAGCTCGCCTTGGACGGGGAACTCCCCGAGGAGCTCATCAGGGAGGAGCTCGAGGTCGAGAAAGGGCTCAGCCAAACAAACAAGACACTAACACCCAAGTGCCCACCCCCGCGGCAAGGCAACTGTTCCCGACCCCCGGCTTTCTCGAGCAAGGAGAAGCAAATGAAGAGCAGGCAAATCAACAAAATGTCATGCATGGATCAGTCATCTTAGGTGGCCCCACCTATGGAGACTCCAATGGAGCCTGGAATTCCCAAGTGAGGCGCCTGGAGATCCACCAAGTGGGTAGCAGTTCCGCCCAAGCCAGAGGACCACATATCAACTTTCGCCCTCAAGACCTGCAAGGCGTGGAAGTCCCGCATGATGACGCGCTAGTCATCACTGTGGTCATAGCGAACTACCAGGTCCACCGAACCATAGTGGACACTGGAAGTTTAGTAAACATTTTGTACAAGAAGGCGTTCGAGCAATTACAAATCGAAGCTAGTGAGTTGCAGCTCATGGCCACACCCCTCTTTGGGTTCACGGGAAACGAAGTCCAGCCAATAGGCCAAATCAAGTTGGCCATTTCACTCGGGGAAGAGCCCCTGAAGCGGACCCGATGGTCGACCTTCTTGATAGTAAATGCACCCTCTTCTTACAACGTCATCCTGGGCAGACCCGCACTTAATGAGTTCAGGGTAGTGACATCTACTTTTTACTTAAAAGTGAAGTTCCCAGTTGGAGATCAAGTGGGAGAGGTTAGGGGCGACCAAAAGGTGGCACGTCGATGCTATGTCGACGATGTCCGAACGGAGGTACAAAAGGCATTCCGAGGCCCCCCCCCCCAGCTAGTTGCAACATGGAACAACCGTCTCCCTGAGCTGAACTGAGGGAACAAAAGCAGGAGATCCAGCTTCTTCCCGACCGAGAAGAGACAAAGGTGAAGATAGTGCCAGAGCTGCAGCCTGACCTCAAGCAGCAGTTGATAAAGTGCTTGGTCGAGAATCAAGATGTGTTTGCATGGTCGGCCCGAGACCTGAAAGGTGTCCGGCCGGAGATCATGGAGCACAAATTACATGTTTATCCCAACGCCAGACCCGTGAAGCAGCGCAAGAGGGACTTCAGTCCCGACCAGAACAAAATAATTCAAGCCGACGTAGAAAGACTCTTGGAGGCAGGCCACATCCGGGAGGTGTAATTCCCGGCCTGGCTATCAAATGTGGTGCTGGTGTCTAAGCCAGAGCACAAATGGAGGGTCTGTATAGATTTTAGAGACCTCAATAAAGTCTGCCCCAAAGATTGTTACCCACTCCCCCGAATTGATCAGATGGTAGACTCCACTGCAAGGAGTGAGCTGATCTGCATGTTAGATGTCTACCAAGGGTATCACCAAGTGTCATTGTCTCCAAGTGATCAAGAGAAGGTCAGTTTCATCACAGCCGAGGGTACCTACTACTACACAGTCATGCCTTTTGGACTCAAGAATGCAGGGGCCACCTACCAAAGGTTGATGAAAAAGGTGTTCAAGGAGCAGCTGGGGAGAAACATCAAAGTATATGTGGATGACATCCTTATCAAATCTCTCCGGGCGGAGGACTTAATTGCAGATGTAGAAGAGATCTACTGTACCCTGAGGAGGTATGGTCTGAAGTTAAATCCAGCCAAGTGTCTGTTCGGAGCAAGGAGTGGAAAGTTCTTGGGGTACATCTTGACTGAACGAGGTATTGAAGCTAACCCTGGTAAAGTAAAGGTCTTGCTGGACATGCCACCACCCAAGAGCCTGAAGGAAGTACAACGACTGACCGGGAGGATCACAACTCTTTCTCGCTTCATCTCTCGGTCGGCCGATCGCAGTCTATCCTTCTTTAAGATCCTGCGCAAGGCTACTAAGTTTCAATGGGATGATGAATGTGACCGAGCCTTCGAAGAATTAAAGACTTACCTGGTCAGTCTGCCTATCTTGACTAAGCCTGAGGAGGGAGAGGTGTTGTATGTGTATCTGTCTGCCACGGAGGGAGCGGTGAGCGCAGTGCTTGTAAAACAGAAGGAGGCTGAACAACAACCCATTTACTTTTTTGGGCATTTACTGAATGAAGCCGAGTGTAGATATAATACACTCGAGAAGTTGTCTTATGTACTGGTGTTAATGGCTCGGCGCTTGCACNCGTTTTTAGCTAAACCTGAGGAAGGAGAGGGTTGTATGTGTATCTGTCAGCTACAGAGGGAGTTGTGAGTGCAGTGCTTGTAAAACAGAAGGAGACTGAACAACAACCCATTTATTTTTTCGAGCACTTGCTGAAGGAAGCCGAGTGTAGATATAATACACTCGAGAAATTGGCCTATGTACTTGTGTTGATGGCTCGGCATTTGCGCCCCTACTTCTTAGCTCATCCCATCCAGGTGTTGACTAACAACACCCTCGAGAAGGTGTTGGTTAATCCGGAAGCCTTGGGTCGGATGATTAAATGAACTACAGAGCTGAGCGAATATGATATTCAATACTTGTCCTGGACCGCTATCAAGGCTCAGGCGTTAGCTGATTTCCTCAGTGAGCTTCACACGGAGGAAGAAGAAGAGACATGGAAAGTATATGTGGATGGCTTGGCCACTCGGGCAAGGAGTGGCGTCAGGATTTTGCTAATGTCTCTGAAAGGAGATCATCTATACTTGGTCGTACGATTGGAATATCGGGCTACCAACAATCAAGCGGAATATGAAGTTCTTCTGGCCGGGCTGCAGGCTGCTAGACACGTGGGTGCTGCTCGGGTCTTGCTTCACTCAGATTCTCAATTGGTGACTCGACATCTAGCTGGACAGTTTGAGGTGAATGATGAATGGTTACAGACCTATGTGGATGCTTATGAGCGGTTAAAGGCCGAATTTCAAGAGGTTTGGATACTCTAGATCCCCCGAGTGGATAATCTCAAAGTTGATGAGTTGGCTAAGCTAGCCAGCGCTGTTACTCCGTGGGTCTTCACTCAGCCCTCACCTTTGGTCATGCTCATGGCTCAGGTCGAGAGAGAAGCAGAAATGGAAGTAGAAGGTGACTGGAGGGCTCCGCTTATATCTTATTTGCAAGATGGGACTCTCCCAACTCATCCCGAGCGGGCTCGTTTATTGAAGAAGAGGGCGGCTCGATTCACTCTGGTGGGAGACACCTTGTACAAAGGAGCCTTCTCTCGGTCGCTGCTAAAATGCTTAGGGGAAGAATATGCAGATTATGTATTAAGAGAGATACACTTGGGGTCTTGTGGAAATCACTCAGGAGGACGGTCTATGGCTCGGAAGGTCTTGCTAGCAGGATATTTTTGGCCGACACTTCAGAAGGATGCCGATCAGATGGTCACCTCCAGTCTTTCTTGTCAGAAACACCAGAGCCTATCTCATCGGCCAGTCGAGGCTTTGAGGGCGTCCACTGTGTCATGCCCTTTTGATCAGTGGGGCATGGACATAGTGGGACCTTCCCCGCCCCCCCCCCCCCCCCCCCCCGCAGTCGCCCAGAAGAAATTCTTGTTGGTTGCTGTGGACTACTTCTCAAAGTAGATCGAAGCGGAGGCTCTGACTCGGATTACCGAGCAGGCCATCATCAAATTTTTATGGCAAAACATTTTATATCGTTATGGGATACCGCATAAGTTGGGTTTAGACAACGGTCGACAGTTCTAGGGCCAGAAAATTCAAGAGTGGTGCGCAGCCTATGGGATTATGCAAGCATTCACCTCAGTGGCTTATCTCTAAAGCAACGGTCAGGCAGAGGTAGCCAACCAAGAAATCCTGAAGGGCCTCAAGACTAAGTTAGATCATGTGGGCGGTACCTGGGTGGATGAGCTGCCTAGCATCTTGTGGGCTCTCCGAACCACCCCTAAAGAAGGCTCAGGCTGTACCCCTTTCGAGTTAGTGTATGGAAGTGAAGCAGTAGTCCCCATGGAGGTGGGATACGAGTCTGACAAAAGACATCTATATGGGGAGGACAATGCTAAGAAGAGGCATCTAGAGCTAGATCTGATTGAGGAAATTTGGGATTGGGCAACGGTCCGGATGATTGCTTACCGGCAAAGGATGCAGCGAAGATACAATCAGAGGGTCATACCCCGGAGTTTCCAGGTTGGCGACCGTGTAAGGAAGAGAGTCAAGCCAGTTGGGGAAGTGAGCAAGCTGGAGCCTCAATGGGGAGGACCGTTCATGGTGGTCGAGAAGCTGGGATCTGGAGCATACTACTTGCAAGATGCCCAAGGGAAAAAGCTGGGGAGGCCTGGGAGTGCAACACATTTGAAATTGTATCATGAATAGAGTTTGAGTGATCCTTGTAATTGTATGACATAAATATAATAATGACACTCATGACGTCCAAAGCTCTGAACCCAGACTCTCGCTCAGGCGAGTTATAATTGGGCATGCTCCCATGCACCCACCGACCTCGGTGTCGGTCGGGCGTGGCTGTCCACGCTCGGTCGGGTAAGCCATGCGATGTCCAGACTCTCGCTCAGGTGAGTTATAAGTGGGCATGCTCCCACGCACCCATCGACCTCGGTGCCGGTCGGGAGTGGCTGTCCACACTCGGTCAGGTAAGCCAGGCGAGTACAGACTCTCGCTCAGGCGAATTATAAGTGGGCATGCTCCCACGCACCCATCGACCTTGGTGTCGGTCGGGCATGGCTGTCCATACTCGGTCGGGTAAGCGAGACGATGTCCAGACTCTCGCTCAGGCGAGTTATAAGTGGGCATGCTCCCACGCACCCATCGACCTCGGTGTCGGTCAGGTATGGCTATCCACGCTCGGTCGGGTAAGCTAGGCGAGGTCCAGGCTCTCACTCAGGTGAGTTATAAGTGGGCATGCTCCCACACACCCATCGACCTCGGTGCCGGTAGGGTGTGGCTGTCCATGGTCGATCGGGTAAGCCATGCGATGTCCAGACTCTCGCTCAGGCGAGTTATAAGTGGGCATGCTCCCACGCACCCATCGACCTCGGTGCTGGTCGGGAGTTGCTGTCCACACTCGATCAGGTAAGCTAGGCGATGTACAGACTCTCGCTCAGGCGGGTTATAAGTGGGCATGCACCCACACACCCATCGACCTCGGTGTCGGTCGGGCGTGGCTGTCCACGCTCGATCGGGTAAGCCAGGCGATGTCCAGACTCTCACTCAGGCGAGTTATAATTGGGCATGCTCCCACGCACTCATCGACCTCGATACTGGTCGGGCGTGGCTGGCCACGCTCGGTCAGGTAACTCAGGCGATGTCTAGACTCTCGCTCAGGCGAGATATAAGTGGGCATGCTCCCACGCACCCATCGACCTCGGTGCTGGTCGGGCATGGCTGCCCACGCTCGATCGGGTAAGCCAGGCGATGTCCAGACTCTTGCTCAGGCAAGTTATAAGTGGGCATGCTCCCACGCACCCATCGACCTCGGTGTCGGTCGGGCGTGGCTGTCCACGCTCGGTCGGGTAAGCCAGGCAAGGTCCAGACTCTCGCTCAGGCGAGTTATAAGTGGGCATGCTCTCACGCACCCATCGACCTCGGTGCCTGTCGGGCGTGGTTGTCCACGCTCGGTCAGGAAAGCCAGGCGATGTCCAGACTCTCGCTCAGGCGAGTTATAAGTGGGCATGCTCCCACGCATCCATCGACCTCGGTGCTGGTCGAGCGTGGCTGCCCATGCTCTGTCGGGTCAGCCAGGCGATGTACAGACTCTTGCTCAGGCAAGTTATAAGTGAGCATGCTCCCATGCACCCATCGAGCTCGGTGCCGGTCGGGCGTGGCTGTCCACGCTCGGTCGGGTAAGCCAGGCAAGGTCCAGACTCTCGCTCAGGCAAGTTATAAGTGGGCATGCTCCCACGCATCCATGACCTCGGTGTCGGTCGGGCGTGGCTGTCCACGCTCGGTCGGGCGTGGCTGTCCACGCTCGGTCAGGTAAGCCAGGCAAGGTCCAGACTCTCGCTCAGGCGAGTTATAAGTGGGCATGCTCCCACGCACCCATCGACCTCGGTGTCGGTCGGGCGTGGCTGTCCACGCTCGGTCAGGTAAGCCAGGCGATGCCCAGACTCTCGCTCAGGCGAGTTATAAATGGGAATGCTCCCACGCACCCATCGACCTCGGTGCAAGCCAGGCATGGCTGTCCACGCTCGGTCGGGTAAGCCAGATGATGTCTAGACTCTCACTCAGGCGAGTTATAAGTGGGCATGCTCCTACGCACCCATCAACCTCGGTGTCGGTCAGGTGTGGTCGTCCACGCTCGGTCGGGTAAGCTAGGTGAGGTCTAGACTCTCGCTCAGGCGAGTTATAAGTGGTCATGCTCCCACGCACCCATCGACCTCGGTGACGGTCGGGCATGACTGTCCACACTCAGTCGGGTAAGCCAGGCGATGTCTAGACTCTCGCTCAGGCGAGTTATAAGTGGGCATGCTCCCACGCACCATCGACCTCGGTGTCGGTCGGGCGTGGTTGTCCACGCTCGGTCGGGTAAGCTAGGCGAGGTCCAGTCTCTCGCTCAGGCGAGTTATAAGTGGGCATGCTCCCACGCACCCATCGACCTCGATGCCGGTCGGGCGTGGCTGTCCACGCTCGGTCGGGTATGCCAGGCAATGTCCAGACTCTCGCTCAGGCGAGTTATAAGTGGGCATGCTCCCACGCACCCATCGACCTTGGTGCCAGTCGGGTGTGGCTGTCCACGCTCGGTCGGGTAAGCCAGGCGAGGTCCAGACTCTCGCTTAGGCAAGTTATAAGTGGGCATGCTCCCACGCACCCATCGACCTCGGTGCCGATCGGGCATGGCTATCCACGCTCGGTCGGGTAAGCCAGGCGAGGTCTAGACTCTCGCTCAGGCAAGTTATAAGTGGGCATGCTCCCACGCACCCATCGACCTTGGTGACGGTCGGGCGTGGTTATCCACGCTCTGGCCGGCAAGTCAGGTAGTATCCATGCTCCAGGGTGATCATATTACGAATGAACATGCTCCTAAGTGCGAGCCGACCCCGAGATCGAGCCCGAGTCACGGTTATGGCTTGACTGGGTGATCGACCCCGAGTAAAGGTCTTGACTTGACCGAGCAATCGAACTTGAGCAAGGTCCTCGACTCGACCAAGCGATTGATCCTGAGTAAGCCTCTTAGCCAGCCCGAGTGACAGGTCTTGTGCGAACGCGTGTCTCAGAGGGCATAAATCATTTCTGCATAACAGTTGCTGAGCCCTATCTGAAGATGAGAAGTGTCGCGAAGATCTGTTGGCGGAAGAGCCGAGCTACTGGGCAACGAATCAAGGGTAATCGTCATGACCGAACCGACCGAGTAGCTGGGTGAACTTTCGGACGAAAACATTTTCGTGAGAGAAGATTCTTATTAAACCTGAACGATCAGTCTCGAGTGAATGTCCTAACTCAACTGAATAACCAAGCCTGAATAACGACCTTAGCTCGACCGAGGGACCAGTCCCGAGTAAAGGTCTTGGCTTGTCCGAATGACAGACCCCGGGTAAAGGTCCTGTCTTGTCCGAACAATTGAGCCCGAGTCAAGAATCTCGGCTAGCCTATACGATCGATCCCGAGTGAATGCTTGTCCTAAGGTGCATGAGTAATCATTAGTTACAATAACCGTCTGGCCTTAGCCAGGGACAAGCTAAACCTCGACAGCCTTCTGATGAATGAGCCGAGTAAATGCCTCAAAACATGGATTGCCGACCGACCGACACGGCTGGTCGAGCACTCCATATCTAGCGATAATCATTGGAAGAGGAAAACACTAAGGATGAGCGACCAACCAGAACAATGCCAACTGAGCGATTCTATTAAGTAAACTAGAAGCGCCTGAATGGAGACACATTAGAGCAAGAAAATTCTAAGGAAAATTAATATTAAGCAAAAGTCCAGAGTTATCAAGTTCATTATAGAGTCAACCGAGTAAGGTCAGAAAGAATAAGACTGACTGACTGAAAAAAAGAAGATCAAGACTGACTGACTGAATTAAAAAAAGAAAATAGGCTGCAGATTAAGTGAAACGCTGAAAAGCATCTTCTGGGATAAGTGCTTGGATCTAGGAGGGCTTCACGGCATTTGGGGGCAGGTCGGCTGGAATGTGGCCGACATCCATGAGTTGCTGCAGGGTGCCTTCCATGCCATACCTGATCATACCAACCGTGCGTCGAGCCAATTGATGAAGGAAGGTTTCTGACTGAATGTAGGATCGTTGGAACTCCTCCATCCGGGCCGATTCTTCCGACTTATAGGCCTCTAGCTCGCCCTTTAGCCGAGCGATCTCCGCATCCCGATCTTCCATCTCTGCATCCTTGGCCACCAGCTGAGCTTCCAGGGCCTTAACAGCTTCCGTCTGGACTGCCAGCTCTGTTTCCTTGTTTATCAAGGCTAACTGTTCTGATTATGAGCGGTGGTCGACTCCTTCAATTGTTCTCGTAGGCCCTTGGCTTCATCTTTTTTCTTGTCCAGATCAGAGTGGGCTCGGGCCTGGCGAGTAAGAGCAGTCTTCTTTAGGGCTCCGCGGTTTCCAGTCGGTTGGATAGCAGGTCTATTTCCTGGGAGGTAGCAGCTAATACTTGATGCTCTTCCTCTGACTGAGCATCAGCCTCCGCTAACTGCGTCTTCAGAGCGGCTATCTCAGAGTGGAGGAGCTCCACGCCTTCCTCGCTAGGGGGGAGAGCGCAATCAGCCAGCTAGGCTTCCAACTCTCATATCCTCAGCTCCCCCGACCGCGTTCCCTGGTGCTGATGACTAGGGACTGGGCAACTGCTCAGCATGCGGCCTAAAACTATACAAGAACAAACAGTATAAATAGGAGAGATGGGTAACGAAGAGAAGAAAGGACATACCTGAGTGGCATCCATGAAGAAATTGTCAGCTAGACTCAATGGGCTCCGTTCCTGGATCATGGTCATGCCCTGATCCCAACTGGCAGCCAGTCGACCATGTAGGTTGATCGGTTGAGGTTCGACGATCTAATTCAGACTGGTTGTTGAGGGGAGATATATATATCCACTGGAGCTCGGGGGGGGGGGTAGAATGCATGGCCAAAAGAGCATCTACGACGTCTTCCCCAGAGGGGCC
Source organism: Boesenbergia rotunda (assembly GCA_024364735.1). Taxonomy (NCBI): domain Eukaryota; kingdom Viridiplantae; phylum Streptophyta; class Magnoliopsida; order Zingiberales; family Zingiberaceae; genus Boesenbergia; species Boesenbergia rotunda. Next base: position 253,907 of record JAGFNQ010001435.1, on the reverse strand, counting down.
CGCTGAGGCTGCCGAGCGAGGAGGCTCCTGACTGGAAGTCGAGGCCCCTAAGCTGGGTAGTCCCGAGCCAGAGGTGGAAGCCCTTGAGCGAGGAGGTGCTGAGCCCGAAGTAGAGGCTAGGGAGGGAGCACGACTGGATGGAGGTGTTGCGGCAATCAGCCCAAGAATGATCGGGAAGATCATGGTTTTGATGTGTGTGTGCCAATATGTTTAAGGTTAGGGTGTTGTGTTGTTATTTGATATGTGTGATTGAGTTTACAGGACTTGGAGAATCACACATGGAGAACATATCCGAGGGACGAGACCCGAGGGAGGAGGACTCCAAGGGTAAGCCGGGAAGTGGACTTCAAAGGGCACACGTGAAGGGTGGCATGAAGGCAAGCCAAGGGAAGGCTTGTGTGCGCATCCGAGGGACGATTGAAGGGTGGCTGGACAGCTTGCGAAGCTGTTCTTTACTCTTATATAAAGGGGACTTTTTGGCACGAGGTGGGTACAGTTCTTTACTGTACCAAAGTGCTGCTAGTGTCCCAATTGATCATCTCTTCCTCTCTCTTTTGTTTCGATCTTGTAAAGAGGAAGAAGACAACCTTGTAAAGGTTTTCTCCACCATGAAGGAGGCTTTTCATAGTGGAGATGGTGTACTCGTGTGAGTCCTTGGATTAGTCACCTTTCGGGGTGGATACCAAGTAAATCTTCTTGTTAGCATTGTTCTTATTGTTCTTCATTATATTTTTGTATTGTGCTAACCCTCTTGTAGAGAGAATTTAAAAAAAAGTGCTATTCACCCCTCTCTAGCAACGTCAACGATCTTACAAGTGGTATCAGAGCCGGTTCGCTTCGGGAGAATTCACCGTCGATCGGAGTACAAAGAAATGATGTTTCAAGAGGGCTATTGCACCGCAAGGCCTCCGTTCTTTGATGGAAACGATTTCGCCTATTGGAAAGGTAGGATGGAATACTATTTGATGAATGACATTGAGAATTGGATGAGTGTTGTGTTGAGGCAATCTGTGGTCCGGAGTGACCAAGTATTTTGATGTTTGTGCAAAGGGTTTAAGTTAGGTTTACCCTTGTGTTCTTATATGTGTATGTTGAGTGTACAGGATGTACAGGTACACATATGGACTTGACTGGACAGCCTCGGTATGGTGAAGGGTGGCATGGAGACAAGATGGAGGCTTGTGTCCACCTGAGCGACCTTGGAGAGCAGGGACGATGAGCTGATGGGCGCAGACTTCGAGGCATGCGTGAAGGATGGCATAGAGGCAAGCTGGAGGCTTGCGTGCATCCGAGGGACGGGAGCCGAAGATGAAGAGGGCGCGAAGGCAACAAACGAGGCTGCGGAGGAGGAGTCAGTCGAGTCGTGAGGGTATGAGTGCAGTGTGATTGTACTCGGGAAATCCTAGGGTTTGAGTGCGGAGTGGAATGAACTCAGGAAGGGTAACCTTAGGTGGGTGAGTAGACCAGTCGACTGGCCTGGGGGCAGTCGATTGATGGAACTCACAGAAAGGTCTCAGCCCTGGGACCAGTCGACTGCCCTGGGGGCAGTCGACTGGTAGGTGGCTGGTGAGTTGGCTGAGAATTCGAACGTTGGGGTGCAACGGTCAAATTTCAGTGGCACCAGTCGACTGCCCTAGGGGCAGTCGACTGGTAGCGAGAGTTTCAGCCCGAGTCCTATTTAAAGAGGACTTCGTGGTGGCTGAGATTCTTGATGAGTTTGGTCTTGGTTAAGGGCCAAACAGTAGTCATTGTGCTCAGAGGTTCTCAAGGTGTTGTGGTGAGATTTCTTCACCCATAAGGAGCGACGAGAGCTAGCCGGAGGTTATCCGGGGAGTGATCCACTGACGGATTCTTGGATTAGTCACCCGGCTGGGGTGGATACCAAGTAAATTTTCTTTGTTAGCGTTGTTTGTTTTCTTTATTATTGTTTCCGCTGTGCAACTAACAACGCAGGTACAAGAAAGATCCGAGAAACGCTATTCACCCCCCCTTTAGCGGACACATTCGATCCAACATGTTGTAGATGGTTTCGAAGCACCCGTCAATGAAAGAGGAGAGTCACTACCCATGAGAACTTGGCCAAAGGAAGTCATGAAAAAGGCGCAAGCAAATGCCAAGGCCACCACCACACTTCAATGCGGATTGTCTAAAGAACAACTCAACAAGGTGGGGCATTTCAAGAGCGCAAAGGAATTATGGGAGAAATTAGTGGAGCTTAATGAAGGTTCAAACGAGTCAAGGAGGGCAAAGAAGGACTCTTGGTGGCTCAACTACAATCATTATCAATGAAGACCAACGAGACAGTTAGCCAATTACATGGAAGGGTAAAGGAAATCATCAACGAGTTACATGTAATTGGGTGGAAAATCGAGATCTCGTGAGGTATGTCTTACAATCCTTCCCTAGGACTACATTGTGGGCATCAATGGTTGATGCCTACAAAGTATCAAGGGATCTTTCAATTGTAAAGTTAGATGATTTGTTTTGTGAATTTGAATTACATGAGCAAGCTAACATCTCTTCCAAAGACAAAGGTGTAACATTCATTGTAGAAAAGGAGAAAAAAAATAAGAAGGAGAAGAAGAAGGTGATCTACTCTTCATCATCCAAATCGGAGGAGTCTAGTGCTTCTATGGATAGTGACCAAGAGGCTTACATGGTAAGAAAATGAGAAGGGCATTTAAAAATTTCTCTAACAAGTCTTGTGGTGGGAAAGGGTCAAGAAGCAAGAGCAAGGGCAAAGACATCATTTGCTACAATTGCCACCAAGAAGGCCACATGAAGAATGAGTGCCCACAACTCAAGAAAAGAGATGACAAAAAGGAAGACAAGAAGAAGAGTGAGAAGAGGAACTCAAAAGAAAAGGGAAAGAGTGCCACAAGCCTAAAAGCTACTTGGGATGATCCATCGTCTTCGGAGGAGGAGGAAGATCACGTGTCTGATGACTTTCATTTTATTGATTAAATTAGGCCCTCAAATCCATGTTTTGATCCACTATTCATATGCTTAAGTTTGCATTATATTAGGTTTCATGGATTGTCTCCATTTTAGCTTAAAATTCAATTCCTTCTATATTTATGATGTTTTGGCATTAAAATTCAATATCATTTTTTAGGGTTCAGATGATCATGGGCCTGGATTATATTGGGTCAAACTTGGGTCAGAATTAGATCCGGATCAAAGGGATCAAGCATCGGATTAATATGGGTCGTCCATTCAAGAGAACGGTTAGATCTAAGCTATCCTCCAACTTGTAGTCGATCCAAGCTCAAGATAGACTTAATCAAGTTCATGGATCAAAATTTGAAAGTTTGGGCTAGATCAAAATTAATTCAGCCGTTGGATCGAGCAATAGAAGATCTAGACCGTCCAAGCTAAAGAAGAAAAGATCTGAGCCATCCGCTTTAGATCTGAGTGATCCGAGTTAAGGAGCAGTAGATCAGAGCCCTTGATCAGGATCTAGGAAGTTTGGGGTCGATCTGACTTGATCCGACTGTTGGATGAGATCAATGCAATCACTGTCACGCCCCGAGACCATTGGAGCCTCTGATCCAATATAAAATCGGACAACATCTCCCCTGTCCGGCGGACAATTTACACATACACACAACACACGCAGTTTATAAAATGGCCTCAGGCCTCAAAATAAGTATATATAAAACATAAGGTAAGGAAATACCACAATACTGAAACGTAGAACTCACCTGAGCTGCCCCCTGGGCAGGCGTGTAGCAAAACCACAAACACAAAGTCCAACAGAGAACTCAAAAATACAATACCGTACGAATAAATCCAATACAAGCCCACGGTATATGAAAAACGAGTACAACGCATAAGAAATGCTATAAAAAGAAAAATAACGCGGAAGCCTCCATCAACGGAGTCGTAGGGACCAGGACCGGCAACTGGGCTCCTCCGGCGAGCTATCAACCTGAAACAAAAATATTACGACGGGTGGTGAGTCCAAGTGGACTCGCGAGTATATAGAAAGATATGCATGGCAGAAAAGTAGCTAAAGCAGCTATATAGAAACAACAGGATATAGTCTCCATAATAATATCAGAAGCATGCATAACTGAAATAATAAAGGAATGTACATACCAGAAATCAGTCTATCATGATCATAATAGGACTCGTACCATACGAGCAAGTGCAGGGTCAACAAACCATACCAACAGTACATCCTTTATGTGCATGTCATACAAGTGCAGCAAGTAAATGCAGCAAACACAATCAATGCACAAATGCATCATATGCACATGATGCAATGTCATGGTCACCCCCTAACTCCAGTCAAGCCACCGAGACAGGCGATACTGTGTCGCCGAGTGGGTAGAGTGGCGACACTGTCCGCACATCTGCCATCACTGCTCCTGAGTGACCGAGAGGACAGGATACTGGTGGAGCTATCGCTCCGCCCCATATATATATATGGGGGAGATATCTCTCTCATCTTCTCTGGTCTATGGGAAGAGAAGGGATCTTTGTGTGCTACCACGCTCCGAAACCACTACCCCTGAGCGGACGAGCGGAGCACTACAGAGCAAATGCACACACCCAGCGGTATCCACTAACCCATGAGTGGTCGTGTGTGTATATCATGTGCCGGAAGACGATTAGGCTCAACCACAAGGGAGTCGCTGATCGCCGGCATGCATACAGTGTGGGTATGGTGCATGACTAACACATGCAACCCCTACCAGGTCGTCGACACATAACTCAACCTATCATGCACAGGTCATATGTATGCATCATAACCCTATTAATCCTATATCCAGACACATGTGCAAGTATGAATAAAATCAACCAATGCAGATATCAGGTGACATACCACAATAACCCAATCAGTCCATATCTAGACACACGTGCAAGTATGACCAGAATCAACCAATGCAACCATACAATGGAATGCTAATCTCTATCCATATACTCATGCTCATACCAATGCTATACAGAGTTAGATAACAAATAAACGAGACTGTATAGAAGTAAATGTAGATCATATCCAAGGTCAAGCATAAGTATCAAGCAGGATAACAAAACGGTAGCAGATAAAGGTCAATATCAGTCTACTGCATAAATAACTAGCCATGCATAAAGATAAAGTGGAATATATAATACAAGCAAGAAGTACCCGCCTCCAAGAGTAGAAGTCCGTATCAAGGCAGAAAGAACCACCCGCCAATAATAAGTAACAATAAATCCAAGTCAAGTCCCTGTATCAAGGATATATGTAATTAGTTATTTACAGAAAGATAATTAGCTAATTACTCCCTAAACTAAACTAGGGTTAACCTAATCATTTCCTTTCCCATTTAATTACCTCTAATTAAATGAAATGCTCCTAATTACTCTGCATAATTCAGATCTAGGATTATGTTTACGTTAGGTTTAATCCTAAACTGCAATCCAAACAAGTTTTCAAATGGATTACTCTAGTACATAACATCCCAACATCTCCTTACCTCAATTCATAGGCCTTCACCGCAACCAAAGCTGAGGAAAACAACTCTCAAGTCTACCACAGCCAAAACCACGAAGGCAAATTGCTATCAAATTCAAATCCAACTCCAATTGCCACTCCACACAGCAAGCGGAAGCAATCTCCACCAAACAGTGAAGCTCACGCAACCACTGCAACCCAAACACAGCCAATTACACAGAATTCATTCAAGAATTGAATCAACTCCAATTCAAAACCAACATACATAAGCTATCCTTACCTAGATTGGCACAACCAGTTTTCTCCCACTACCTCCTTTGTTCAGATCTAAGGTATCGGCAGAGATCTTGGTCCAAATCCTTGCAACCTTACTTCGACGAGCCTTCTAAACACCCCCAAATCTAGATCCTGCTCAAACAGAGATAGATCACAAGTCTAACTCAGGGAAAACCTCGCCAATCGCTGTCCAACCCTAGACCAAGTCGTTCGCGAACAAAAGGAGAGAACATACCTTAGGAGAAGTCCAATCAGTGATCGATGATCCGCTACCCACCGCCCACTGCCACTGCCCCACGATCGACAACTAGAGAGCACACAGATCGTCCAGGCTCGAGTTGAGGGGAGAAAAGGAAGAAGAACGTCTGCGTTCGGCTGCAGCTAGGGCTCGCGGGCGAAGGAAGGGAGGTCGGCGTCTTCGGCTGCGGCGAGTGAGGCAATCGGGCGTTGAATGGAATGTGGCGGCCACACCGAGCCCTAACCGGCTTTTAAGTGGGCCTTTTGCATTTTGGTCCAATGAGTTTCGGCTTTTGCAATTTCATACTTAGGTTTAAAATTCCTTTGCACATTAGCCCTTGTAACTATTTGTTTTAATTACAATTTAGTCCCTAATTTATGTCCAAGGCTTCGGAAACCCTGGAACCTTCCCGGTAACCCTCCGAAACAATTCGGGACCTGATTATAAAAATATCGGATTTAACAATCACAGCCGTCCAAATTCAAAAGCAATTGGTTAAAATAGAAATTCCCTCGCTGAGCTCGGGATCGCAATTTCTCTGCTCCAGTTCTTCATCGTTCTTCGTCATTTTCCAATCGATCGCGCGACCACTACAGCTGAGAGTGCTTGTCCAGAATTCAGATCACAAGGTCAGTTCCTCGAGTGATCGCATTGCCATATTGTTGTTGCCAAGCTCCGGTGAGGGTTTTATTAGAGTTTGCTTAATCCGATCGTTCTTCCTCGAGCGGTGTCGTCGATCGGAGTTTTCTGCTTATTCATAGGGGTTCTCTGAAGAAGCTGGAGTATTCCTGGGCCATAATCACCATCAGATCCGCTGAGAAGAGGGAGATCGGAAGAGGAGTTCAACTGCACAGCAGATTAGCACAATTCAGGAATTGGGTTCTTGTTGATTTCTGAGCTAAGGGGTTCTGCGCTCAGCTCTTGTGTGATAGCAAGAAGGGATTCTTGGTCGAAAACTCAAACTGTAGTTTAGATTTCAATTTTGCATTCGTTTCGGCAATTGTTTATTTCTGCTCAGTTTGTCTCAGTAAACTTTCAGGTACTGATCGGTCTAAACGACCGATCCAGCCATCACCTGATCGGTTTGAAGACCGGTCAGGCTTACATCTGATCGGTCTGTCGACGGATCAGGCAGTTATCTGTTTCAATTTAGCCTGTTTTCTGTACTCAAATCACTTCAATTCCTCATTTCCGAAATTAGATATAGATTTCGTGATTACTTGCATTTGATATTAATCTTGTCATTCCATTTCGTATTTACTTGCTTAATTTTCGAGTTGGTTAAGTTCATAATTGCAATTTCCTAGCTTAAGTTTACTTGGTTAAGTCAATTCCATTTCGAATTTTACTTCTATTCTTACTTGCAACACAACACCCCATTTTATCTCGAAAACCCAAAACATTTGACGACGAATAACCTTCAAGCTCAATTCGAACATTCGCAACTAGTCCTGGAAAAATACGACCTGAGGCCCCTGTTCTACATTTCTACTTTGCTAGCAAGGGTTTTCAGTTTTATAAATTCTAAATTTGAGTCTCACATCGTGACATCTATTTTGGGGAACATCAATGTCACACTTCGCACTAATGGGAGTGGACAACTTGGAGTCATTCGATGATGAGAGAAGCTCGAGTAGTGAAGATGAAAGTGAAGCCTCATCATCATCCGAATCCGAGGTTTCGGTAAGTGAGGTATATAGTCTACCCTCTCCTACTCTTGTCAAGATTATTTCTAGTACAAATATGGATTTGGCTAAAGCTAGGAGAAAAATTAAGGACTTAAAGGATGAAGTTGCCATGCTTAAAGTAGAATCTATAAAACTTAAGGATAATTTGCATAATGTTTCTACTATGTCAAATGATTCATGTCTTGAAAATGAAAATAAAGAACTAAGGGAAAAGGTAGAAGACCTAACCAAGGCACCTAGAAAGTTTCAAGTTGGCTCTAGCAACCTTGATATGATAATAAATAGTCAAGAGCCGTTTACAACAAAGCCGGGTTGGATTATAGGTCAAAAATCAAGGAAGTAGCCTTTGTTTCACTCATGGGTAGAAAGGTGGCCTCTAGGAGACTAAGTGTTAAGGGAAATACCAAGAAGGCTTGGGTACCAAAGAAGTATTTAAATGATGCTTGTGGAACTAGAATTTGGGTACCAAAAGCTTGTGTTTTCCATGTTGTATAGGTAAAAGTCAAGGTGCCTCAAAAATGTGGATTGTAGATAGTGGGTGCTCAAGACATATGACCGGAGATGTGAGCAAGTTTACCACTATTAGCTACCTAAGAGAAGGGACCGTATCCTTTGGAAATAGTGGGAAACTCAAAATAATTGGTAGGGGCACCATTGAGGTATCTCGTACAATCTCTATCCACAAAGTTCTTTTGATTAAAGATATGAAATTTAATCTACTTAGTGTAAGTCAACTTTATGATGCAGGCTATAGGGTTGAATTTCATGCTAAAAAATGTCTAATTAAACAAAATGGGTCCGAAAATGTCATGCTAGAAGGGTATAGAGAGACTAATCTTTACTATCTTAATCTTGCTTATGCTTCTAACAATTTGCCTAAGTGTCTTATGTCTAAAATAGAAAAAGGATGGTTGTGGCACCGGAGACTTGGGCATATCAACATGAGGAACATTGTAAGAGTGGCAAAGGAAGAGTTGGTGAAGGGGCTTCCTATGATCAAGTATGAGAAGACCAAGATGTGTGATGCATGCCAAGAGGGTAAGTAATCAAAATCATCACACAAAGGTAAAACCTTAACTAGCACTACTTTGCCTTTAGAATTATTACATATGGATCTTTTTGATTACCATAGCACTCCTTCACTAGTAGGGAGTAAGTATTGTTTAATTATCGCAGATGATTTTCTAGATTTACTTGGGTGTTTTTCATGAAACATAAGGATGATACCTTAGAGATCTTCATAGGGTTTAGTAAGATGGTTGAAAATGAGAAACGCCTCAAAATCAACCGCATTAGGAGTGACCATGATGGGGAGTTTGAAAACTTAAACTTCTCACAATTTTTTCTAGAAAATGGGTACAAGCATGAATTTTCATGCCCAAGAACCCCACAACAAAATGGGGTAGTAGAGAGGAGAAATAGAGCCCTACAAGAGGCCGCTAGGACTATGCTTAATGCATATTCTCTTCCTAGCTATTTTTGGGCCGAAGCGGTAAATACCGCTTGTTACATTCAAAATCGAGTATTAATTCATAGGTTTTTAGGAAAAACACCATTTGAGTTGTGGAATGGGAGAATTCCACAAGTTCATTACTTTAGGATTTTTGGATGTAAGGTTTACATTCTAAACACCAAGGATGACCTAAGGAAGTTTGAATCTAAGGTCGATGAGGAAATTTTGGTTGGTTATTCATCCACTAGTAGAGGGTATAGAGTGTACAATAAAAGAACTAAGGTAATTGAGGAATCTTCAAATGTTGATTTTGATGAATCTACAAATACTTACCCTAGGAAAGCATCAATTGATAAGGTCATAGAAGAAAGTCAACTCCTTACCCAAAGAATCCAAAACTTACATTTGGAGGGCAATGATCAAGGGGGAGGGAGAAGTACACTAGAGGATGAGGATCATGTAGTCAATGACCCCATAACCTCTAGGCCCTTAAGGCATCACCAAGATCACCCCATTGACTAAATAGTGGGTGATATCACTCAAGGGGTAAGGACTAGGTCCTACTTTAGGGAACAAAGTAGTCAAATTGCCTTGATTTCTCAATTAGAACCTAAATCTATTGATGAGGCATTAGGTGATGTGGATTAGGTTTTAGCTATGCAAAAAGAATTAAATCAATTTGAAAGAAGTGAAGTTTGGGAGTTGGTTCCTATGCTCAATGATTACACCATTGTCACCACTAGATGGGTCTTTAGGAACAAGCTAGATGATCAAGGTAAAATTACTAGGAATAAGGCTAGATTGGTAGATAGGGGGTTCAATCAGGTTGAGGGACTAGACTATGATGAAACATATGCCCCCGTAGCTAGGTTAGAGTCCATTAGAATTTTACTAACCTATGCCGCTCACATGGGTTTCACACTTCACCAAATGGATGTGAAGTCGACATTCCTTAATGGGGTCATTAAGAAAGAGGTGTATGTAGAACAACCCCCCGGGTTTGAAAACCCAAATTACCCTAGACATGTCTACAAATTAAGAAAAGCCTTGTATGGATTGAAACAAGCTCCCCAGGCTTGGTATGAAAGGCTTTTTTCATTTCTAGTGTCTAAGGGTTTTAGGAGAGGAACAATTGACCCAACCTTGTTCCTAAAATCTAAGGATAAGGATATATTTGTGGCCCAAGTTTATGTAGATGATATTATCTTTGGGTCCACAAATAGTGAATTCCTCCATGAATTCATTAAGTGTATGGAAAATGAATTTAAGATGAGTCTTGTAGGTGAATTAACCTTCTTCTTGGGTCTACAAGTTAAGCAAACAAATGAAGGGACTCATGTGTATCAAACTAAATATGCTAGGGAAATGCTAAAGAAATTTGGACTAGAAAATGCTAAGGTAGCATCTACCCCTATAGGAAGAAATGTCAAAATGGATAGTGATGTTGAAGGAAAAATAGTAGACTCAAAACAATATAGGAGCATGATTGATAGTCTATTGTACCTAACCGCTAGTAGACCCGATATACTATTTGCGGTAGGTATGTGTGCAAGGTACCAATCATGTGCTAAAGAGTCTCATTTAGTAGTAGTAAAGAGGATCCTAAGGTATATTAAAGGTACTTTTAATGTTGGCTTTGGTATCTTAGAACCCCAAATGTTGATCTTTTTGGATACACCAACTCAGACTATGCGGGGTATAAAACGAGTGGAGGATGTCAATTCCTTGGGACATCTTTAGTTAGTTGGAGTAGTAGGAAACAACCATGTGTTGCCCTATCAACAATGAAAGCCGAATATATGGCAATGGGGTGGTTATGTGTCCCAACTACTTTGGATCATGCACACCTTAGAGGATTATGAGTTACATTACTCCAAGGTCAAGGTTTTGTGTGATAATGTAAGTACAATTAACTTGACTAAAAATCCGGTTCACCATTCTAGAACAAAACACATTGAAGTGAAGCATCACTTCATTAGGGACCATGTGGCAAGGGGAGACATAGAATTACACTATGTTGAGTCAAAGTCAAACCTTGCCGACATTTTTACCAAGCCTCTTCCCGAATCGGAGTTCACATCCTTAAGAAGAGGTCTTGGTATGTGTTTTGTAGAAATATAGGATGAATCTTGGGGTAATAGATTAAGAGGTGGTGCTTGATCCATTAGGATGATACAAATGACTTACTTGTGCTTGTGGCATAGTGTTGGGTCATTAGAAGTATCAAATTATGAAAAATAGACCAACTATGGGGAAGACAAGTGTTTAATTAATGGACATCTTGCCCAAAGATCATAGTTGGATATTTTAAAACATTTGAAAACCATTTTGTGCTTTATATGTTTTGCCATAAGCTTGGAAGTTGTATGAATCCATAATTATTTTGAAAACTTGATACAAAATTAGTGGTTTTCAAGACATTTGAACTTTGGTCAAAAGTCAAGCATGTTTGAAATTTTTCATGAACTGACATTTTTCCTTGATAGAGCATCTAATATCAAATATGCCTGTAAATTTTTACATTTTTTTTGAATTTTCTAAAATTTTTGGGGAGTTTTTGAAATTCGGCTTAGAAACCTGAAAGTCTGATTGACAGAGTATCAGTCGACTGCCCCTTGGGGCAGTCGACTGGCATGGCTGTTTTCAGCAGACTATGAAATTTCAAAAATGAGTTATTCTCTCATTTGATGCCATGGGTTAGTATTGCTATGGGCAATCGTTTTGATGGTGTCAAAGGGGGAGAATGGGTGGTTTAAGTTAGATTTTTAGCTAAAACTTTTGATTTAATCTTGGATCATGATGAAAATTGAAAATGGGAAGAAGACATAGGTTAAGGGGGAAGTTACCTCTTGGATTTTGCTATGTCTTGTATTTTCAATTGCAATTGTGTGTTGTTAAGTTAGGTTTGCAACTTAACTTATGGTTTAATCTTGGTTTATGATGAAAATTGAAAATGGGAGAAGGCATAGGTTAAGGGGGTGGTTACCTCTTGGATTTTGCTATGTCTTGTATTTTTAATTGTTGTTAACTACTGCTGTTGGTTATTATTTACTCCCTAACTTAAACATATTGTCACACATCAAAAAGGGGGAGATTGTTGAGGCAATCATCCCAAGAATGATCGGGAAGATCATGGTTTTGATGTGTGTGTGCCAATATGTTTAAGGTTAGGGTGTTGTGTGTAGGACCGGTGCCGTCAATAGAGGGGGTGAATATCGATCGTGAAAATCTTGTCGTGAAAACTTCGTAAGACTTTCAATCTACTCAGAGCGTTAGTGCAGCGGAACAGTAAATAAAAATAAAAGCAAGACAGGGACACAATGGGATTTATTTACTTGGTTCCCAACCCCCCAGGGTCAGTACGTCCAAGGCCTATGTACTCGGCGTGAGTCCACTATTGGTCTCCTTTTTAGAATTTTTGGAGGCGGAGAAAACCCGTCTTACAGTGTAACAGTACAATCAAATGTATAGCAAATTAAGTACAGAATATTAAATGCAAACCGAACAAAACAAAGTTGAAGCTCGACCGATCTGGACCTCTGAAGTGCCGCGCACTTCCTCCTGGAGCCTCCCCGTCATAGAGCCTCGTCTTTAGCGCGTTGTCATCGGTCAGAATGATCAGAATGGCTTGTAGCAGTTGTGTCTGAAGCAGAAGGGTCGAAGCCCCTTTTATAGCACTCCTGGGGGCGCCCTGGACGTCGGGGCGCCCCAATAAACCCGGTCAAACCTTATCCCTACGTCGACCTCGCCGTAGCTGATAAAACCTTTGACCAGGGCACCCCGGACCTTCTGGGCACCCTTGTGAAGGCTTATCCTGTGTTTCGACCTTGAAACAGCAAAACTGCTTTGAACCCGGGCGCCCCGGACGTTCCGGGCGCCCCGTTTGACACCTATTATGCTTACCACACTTAAACTGTATTTTATCTGCTTTAGCTTGGGCGCCCCCATCATTGGGGGCGCCCTGGATGCATGGGGGCACCCCCACTGATGGGGGCGCCCTGCTTCAAGGCCTCCAGCCACCTGCTTTGTCTTCCAATCTTGATACCTGCAAGATACACAAACACAAAGCCCATATGCATATAATCTTAACCTTAAGGACTTGGTTCTAACTTCGGATTTCCACGAAACCCTAGGTCGAACCGGCGCAAGTTCCCACCCCCGAGAACGCACCTTTCACCTACTCCTTTCAGGAGACGGTTGCCACCCAGTCCTTCGGGTGGACTTTTGCTTAGCTTCCGATACCTCCGGACCTCGGGACGCCCAAACCCTGACCCGTCTCTACTCCTATCCTTAGTCATCGCTCAGCTAAGTTGCTCAGTCCCTCGGACCAAGACTCCGTGCCCAAACCCTAGGTGCAGGACTTAGGTGCCCAACTCTCGGCCAGGTCTTCGTGCCCAATTCCCCGAACCATGTCTTTGGTGCCCAACCCTCGGCCAGGTCTTCTTACCCAGTCCCCAACCAGGACTTAGTGCCCACCTTCCGAGCAGGTCTTAGTGCCTAGCTTCACTCACCAGGTCTTAGTGCCTAGGTTAACTAGGATTTTTCTTCAACTTAGTTACTTCTCCTTTGCTCCCCTTTGTCTGTTCATTATATCACTGACTTAAGTGTATTGTCAAACATTAAAATACTTAAAGAAGAACATCATTGATGCAACTTGCACCAACAATCTCCCCCTTTTTGATGTTTGACAATAACTTAAGTTAGATTGGTTTAAGGGGCTAACTTACCATCCTTAGGAAAAAAATGATATAAGTTTTGAAACTACATTTTTGATTTTTGGGAGAAAATTTTTCTAACTTAAGCACACCTCTCCCCCTTTGTCATACATCAAAAACAACACAAGAAAATACTTGTACCAACAATGACAACCTTTGGTTCTTTTTGAGAATACTTAGTGCAAAATTTTTGAAAGCATTGTATTTTGAATGGTATATTGCATTTTTTGAAAAATGCATATTTTGAAAAAGATGCTATGCGCTTTGAAAAGTACAAGTATTTTGAAAATTATTATGATTTTAAAAAAATGCAAGTACTTTTGTAATTTTTAAAAAATATAAGTACTTTTGGAAAATGCATAACTTTTGAAAGAATGCTATTTTGGAAAATATAAATATTATGCATATTTTGCAAGTACTAACTATTTTTGAAAAAGATGAAACTTTGAAAAATATAAGTAATTTTTGAAAAGTATTATGCATTTTGAAAACATAATATTTTACTTGACTAGGTTTCTTTTCCAGTCTGACACAATCCTAGGAAACCTTGTTAACTACAAGGACATTTTCCTAAGTGTCTTGAAAAATTTTCAGACTCAAGTAAATATTATTTTTAAACAGAATTTTGATAATCCAAAATGATAGTACTTTTGAAAATATATGCTAGTATATTTTGAAAAATGTGTGAACTTTTGAAGACCCAATATTTTACTTGACTTGGTTTATCTTCCAGTCTGACACCATCCAAGGAAACCTTGTTGACTACAAGGACATTTCCTAAGTGTCCTGGAAATTCTCCAACTTAAGATAAACATTATTTCAAATTGATCAAAAACCAGATGAATTTTTGAAAATAATAGTAATTTTTTTAAAAAAAAAGTTGATAGTATTTTGAAAGAATACTTATGTTTTCAACAGGATTTGAAAATACCACGTATGAAAACATTTGAAATATTCAATAATTCTTTTAATCTGACCTCCCCCTAAACTTGACCCAGTCTTGGGAAGCTTGTTGACCACAAGTACTCTTCCTCTGAGTCTTAAGGTTTGATTCAAATCAAAGGAAGTATCTAATAATTTCAAAACAATTAATTACAAAAAAAACCTTTTTCAGAAGTTTGATTCAGACTCCCCCTAAATCTGACACATCCTAGGAGTCCTTGTAGATTATGAAGTGGACCTTCCTCTGTGTCATTAGGGATTATCAAAATCAAACAAGACAAAGCACACTCTTGGAATGTATTTTGAAATTTCGAAACATATTTTGAAATTAAGGTAATTTATCCGACATAATTTTCAAAAAACATAAGTAATAGTGTTTAACCCCCAGTTTTCGAAAACCGTTTTAAAAGACAGTGGTTTTTCAAGGACAATTTTTGAAAAAGAATAAACCACTCCCCCTGTACCCAACATTATTTGACTCTATCTAAGTGCCTTAAGGAACTTTAGTGTTGTCCTAAGAGGCTTGTGTCTAATTGAGTGAGTCAAACAATTTTTGCAAAGATATACTTTTGAAAAATGTATAATATATATAATGAATTAGATAAGCATGAATTCCATAAAAACATTATTATGTTGAAGCACTATTTTGAAAATATATTTTTAGGAAAATATTCTAACAATTTTGAAGAACAATTTTGAAAAATATTTTTCAATTCATTAGTCCTTAACATCTCACCCATTTTA
Source organism: Boesenbergia rotunda (assembly GCA_024364735.1). Lineage (NCBI taxonomy): Eukaryota > Viridiplantae > Streptophyta > Magnoliopsida > Zingiberales > Zingiberaceae > Boesenbergia > Boesenbergia rotunda. Next base: position 238,408 of record JAGFNQ010001435.1, on the reverse strand, counting down.
GATGTATCAATACAACAAGCATGGTTGCCTTATAGGTGTATTGTGAAATTCTTGAATCATTTTTCTTAATTTATTATTAACTCTAAGATTTAATTGAAGCTTGTGTTAGATTTGAATTTGACAAGAAGTAACTTGAATTTGAATTTCAAAAATTGGCTTCCAGGTCTTGGCGAGGCACTAGGCCTTCTTTGGCCGTAGCCTTATTGGATCATCAACCCTTTCCTTGACAAAGCCTTTTAATGAAATTTCATTTTCAAAATTACTTTTTAAAAAATTCCGGTCTAACTAGTTTGGGTCTTGGATCGGTAGCTTCGGCTAGTTTCACCAGTCTAATGAGACCAAGTAGTGTATACTTGACATTATTAGAAGAGGCTTCCCTAACGTACTATCATCTCACCGCCACCCAATACTAGGTTGATCAAGTTTCAATTATTCTTTTTCCTATAGCCGTTCTAATATAGGCATAAAATTTAAATATGAATGACATGTCATATATTTAAAAGAAGTAGCAAATGCATGGCATGACAATTATGTATGAGTCAAACAATTCAAATCATTTTATTTAAGTTTCTAAGAATGTATCAAATTCTCGATTTGATACATGTCGTGTGAACCGGCGAATATGCCAACCCACTTTGACATATTTAATTCTATTAAATTAATTGTTGCCGTTTGGGTAAGGTTTTAGTTCGAGTTTAAGTTATTTTGGATTCAAGTTAATTAAGAATTAATTGAAGTAGAATTTAATTAGAAATTAATTAATTAAATGAGATTTAAATGAATTAATTTAAGTTTGAATTAATTTAAGTTTGAATTAGAAATTAATCGAGGTTGAATTAAGGATTATTTGAATTAACATTAATTAAGGATTAATTTAATTAAAATTTAATTGAATTAATATAAATTAATTTGAATTTGATTTAATTAATTTGAATTTGACTTAACTAAATTATTTTAAATTAAACTTGAATTAAATTAGATTTAATATGAAATTAATTTAGATTTAATTTGAATTTAATTTGAATTTAATTTGATTTAAATTGAATTTAATTGAATTTAATTAAGATTTAATTTGAATTTAATTGAATTAATTAAGATTTAATTTGAATTTAATTAAGATTTAATTTGAATTTAATTTGAATTTAATTAAGATTTAATTTTAATTAAATTGAATTATTTAGATTTAATTTGAATTTAATTGAATTAATTAAGAATTAATTTGAATTTTATTTGAATTAATTAAGATTTAATTTGAATTTAATTGAATTAATTAAGATTTAATTTGAATTTAATTTGAATTAATTAATATTTAATTTGAATTTAATTTGAATTAATTAAGATTTAATTTGAATTTAATTGAATTAATTAAGATTTAATTTGAATTTAATTGAATTAATTAAGATTTAATTTGAATTTATTGAATTTAATTATGATTTAATTTGAATTAATTGAATTAATTAAGATTTAATTAATTTGAATTTGAATAATTAAGATTTAATTAATTTGAATATGAATAATTATGATTTAATTAATTTGAATTTGAATAATTAAGATTTAATTAATTAATAGTTGTGGATTTAGGTTCAACATTTTTATTATTTCAAAAATTTCTGACTCATCCTTATTTTTCTTTTCAAGTTTCTCTAGTAATTCTGATTTATTTGAACCTTTGTAATTTTTATTAACCATGGCGTTTATCTTAGACAATTTTATCTCCTCCTCAAGATTAGATCTCTCAATATCCTCAAAGTAGGTGGAGTAATTTGGGCCACTAGTTAAGGTTTTGTAATAACTTTCAAGATTATCTATAGTTAAGTTATTATCTAGGAGAATTTCATCTTCAAAATTATCTTCAGAGATAATATCTTAAGAATTAACTTCTGGATTATTTTTAGAATTTTCAAATTCGAATTTAGAATTATACAACGGATTTTCAAATTTGAATTCATAATTATCTAAAGGATTTTCAAATTTAGGATTATCCTTAAGATTTTTGAATTCAGATTTATCCTTAGGATTTTTGAATTCAGATTTATCCTTAGGATTAAATTTATCTGAATTAAAATTATCAGATTTATCTGAATTAAAATTATCAGAATTAAGATTATTAGAATTAAAGTTATGATAATTTATTTTAGTAATTACTGAATTGATGTTCTGGATTAAATAATTAATTTTTGAAATTTTAGTCATATCTACATTTTCTAATTTGACATGCAAAATATTAATTTTACTATGCAGAAAATCTAATTTATCAGAAAAATTAACTAAGTTATCTAAAGATAGTGCAGGAATTTTGAAACTTTCAGAACGTAAATTTTACGTACCTTTGTCGGACATTTGTTCTTGTAGTGTCCGTATTTTCCGCACTTGAAGTATTGTACATTATCTTTGTTTTTCCGGACTCCTGGCGCTGGTGTCTCCTTAACCGCTCGTGGTGTAGACCGAGTCTTATGAGTAGGGCATTGATTTTTATAGTGCCCTCTCTCCCTGCACTTAAAACACGTAATTTGAAATTTAAAAACAGACATTTTAATTAAAATATACCTGATATACCCCTGGGCTCCCCCTCAATTCCTGGCGTCATTGCTCCCTCGGCGGTTAGTCCGGTGAAGAGATGCTTGAATCATTTTTCTTAATTTATTATTAACTCTAAGATTTAATTGAAGCTTGTGTTAGATTTGAATTTGACAAGAAGTAACTTGAATTTGAATTTCAAAAATTGGCTTCCAGGTCATGGTGAGGCACTAGGCCTTCTTTGTCCGTAGCCTTATTGGATCATCAACCCTTTCCTTGACAAAGCCTTTTAATGAAATTTCATTTTCAAAATTACTTTTTGAAAAATTCTGGTCTAACTAGTTTGGGTCTTGGATCGGTAGCTTCGGCTAGTTTCACCAGTCTAAAGAGACCAAGTAGTGTATACTTGACCTTATTAGAAGAGGCTTCCCTAACGTACTATCATCTCACCGCCACCTAATACTAGGTTGATCAAGTTTCAATTATTCTTTTTCCTATAGCCATTCTAATATAGGCATAAAATTTAAATATGAATGACATGTCATATATTTAAAAGAAGTAGCAAATGCATGACATGACAATTATGCATGAGTCAAACAATTCAAATCATTTTATTTAAGTTTCTAAGAATGTATCAAATTCCCGATTTGATACATGTCATGTGAACCGGCGAATATGCCAACCCACTTTGACATATTTAATTCTATTAAATTAATTGTTGCGGTTTGGGTAAGGTTTTCGTTCGAGTTTAAGTTATTTTGGATTCAAATTAATTAAGAATTAATTGAAGTTCAATTTAATTAGAAATTAATTAATTAAATGAGATTTAAATGAATTAATTTAAGTTTGAATTAATTTAAGTTTGAATTAGAAATTAATTGAGGTTGAATTAAGGATTATTTGAATTAACATTAATTAAGGATTAATTTAATTAAAATTTAATTGAATTAATATAAATTAATTTGAATATTATTTAATTAATTTGAATTTGACTTAACTGAATTAATTTAAATTAAATTTGAATAAATTAGATTTAATTTGAATTTAATTTGAATTTAATTAAGATTTAATTTGAATTAAATTAGATTTTATTTGAATATAATTAAGATTTAATTTGAATTTAATTAAGATTTAATTTGAATTTAATTGAATTAATTAAGATTTAATTTGAATTTAATTGAATTAATTAAGATTTAATTTGAATTTTATTTGAATTTAATTAAGATTTAATTTGAATTTAATTGAATTAATTAAGATTTAATTTGAATTTAATTTGAATTAATTAAGGTTTAATTTGAATTTTATTTGAATTAATTAAGATTTAATTTGAATTTAATTTGATTAATTAATATTTAATTCGAATTTAATGAATTTAATTAAGATTTAATTTGAATTTAATTGAATTTAATTAAGATTTAATTTGAATTAATTGAATTAATTAAGATTTAATTAATTTGAATTTGAATAATTAAGATTTAATTAATTTGAATTTGAATAATTATGATTTAATTAATTAATAGTTGTGGATTTAGGTTCAGCATTTTCATTATTACAAAAATTTCTGACTCATCGTTATTTTTCTTTTCAAGTTTCTCTAGTAATTCTGATTTGTTTGAACCTTTGTAATTTTTATTAACCATGTCCTTTATCTTAGACAATTTTATCTCCTCCTCAAGATTAGATCTCTCAATATCCTCAAAGTGGGTGGAGTAATTTGGGCCACTAGTTAAGGTTTTGTAATAACTTTCAAGATTATCTATAGTTAAGTTATTATCTAGGAGAGTTTCATCTTCAAAATTATCTTCAGAGATAATATCTTGAGAATTAACTTCTGGATTATTTTTAGAATTTTCAAATTCGAATTTAGAATTATACAACGAATTTTCAAATTTGAATTCATAATTATCTAAAGGATTTTCAAATTTAGGATTATCCTTAAGATTTTTGAATTCAGATTTATCCTTAGGATTTTTGAATTCAGATTTATCCTTAGGATTAAATTTATCTGAATTAAAATTATCAGATTTATCTGAATTAAGATTATTAGAATTAAAGTTATGATAATTTATTTTAGTAATTACTGAATGATGTTCTGGATTAAATAATTAATTTATGAAATTTTAGTCATATCTGCATTTTCTAATTTGACATGCAAAACATTAATTTTACTATGCAGAAAAATTAACTAAGTTATCTAAAGATAGTGCAGGAATTTTGAAACTTTTCGGAATGTAAATTTTACGTACCTTTGTCGGACATTTGTTCTTGTAGTGTCCGTATTTTCCGCACTTGAAGCATTGTACGTGATCTTTGTTTTTCCGGACTCCTGGCGCTAGTGTCTCCTTAGCCGCCGGTGGTGTAGACCGAGTCTTACGAGTAGGGCACTGATTTTTATAGTGCCCTCTCTCCCTGCACTTAAAACACGTAATTTGAAATTTAAAAATAGACATTTTAATTAAAATATACCTGATTCACCCTGGGCTCCCCCTCAACTCCTGGCGTCGTTGCTCCCTCGGCGGTTAGTCCGGTGAAGAGTGGCTCAGCTCTGATACGAATTGTAGGACTGGTGTCGTCGATAGAGGGGGGGGGTGAATATCGATCGTGAAAATCTTGTCGTAAAAACTTCGTAAGACTTTCAATCTACTCTGAGCATTAGTGCAAAGGAACAGTAAATAATAATAAAAGCATCACAGGGACACAGCGGGATTTATTTACTTGGTTCCCAACCCCCCAGGGTCAGTACGTCCAAGGCCTATGTACTCGGCGTGAGTCCACTATTGGTCTCCTTTCCGGAATTTCCGGAGGCGGAGAAAACCCATCTTACAGTGTAACAGTACAATCAAAAGTATAGCAAATTAAGTACAGAATATTAAATGCAAACCGAACAAAACAAAGTTGAAGCTCGACCGATCTGGACCTCCGAAGTGCCACGCACTTCCTCCTGGAGCCTCCCGGTCGTAGAGCCTCGTCTTTAGCGCGTTGTCGTTGGTCAGAATGATCAGAATGGCTTGTAGCAGTTGTGTCTGAAGAAGAGGGGTCGAAGCCCCTTTTATAGCACTCCTGGGGGCACCCTGGACGTCGGGGGCGCCCCGATAAACCTGGTCAAACCTTATCCCTGTGTCGACCTCACCGCAGCTGATAAAACCTTTGACCAGGGTGCCCCGGACCTTCCGGGCTCCCTTGTGAAAGCTTATCCTATGTTTCGACCTCGAAACAGCAAAACTTCTTTGAACCCGGGCGCCCCGGACGTTCCGGGCGCCCTGTTTGACACCTATTCTGCTTACCACACTTAAACTGTATTTTCTCTGCTTTAGCTTGGGCGCCCCCATCATTGGGGGTGCCCTGGATGCATGGGGGTGCCCCCACTGATGGGGGTGCCCTGTTTCAAGGCCTCCAGCCACCTGCTTTGTCTTCCAATGTTGATACCTGCAAGATACACAAACACAAAGCCCATATGCATATAATCTTACCTTAAGGACTTGGTTTTGACTTCGGATTTCCACGAAACCCTAGGTCAAACTAGCGCAAGTTCCCACCCCCGAGAATGTTAGTGAGAGCCCTAGAGCCAATCATATGATGATTACTTTTTGGACTCATTATATCATATTCTTGTATATATATTTCTTATATATAAAGGCATTTCTTATGGTTATTGTACTTATGTGTATTGGTGCCAAATAACTTAGTATAATAACGTCCTTGAGTAGAAGGTTCTTATCTATATCAATCGATTAGTTGAATCGATAGTGAGATGATATAGAGAACACTACTCTTAATTATTCCTAGTCAAGTATTAACATTCAAGGACAATGTTAATGCATAGAGACTAGCATGTAGGTCAACATGATGACTTGATCTCACAAGTCATGGATATGAGATATCAAGTTGACACATGGGTATACATTAGAGAATGTATACTGAATGGCCCGCCATGAGAAAGTATCATGGATCATTATATGAGTGTCATATACTTTCTCATGTGACTATTAGTATGACTATAGTCCTAGACCTGAAGTTACCATAGTTCCCTACATAAGGAGTTACGTACTTTGGCTTCGTCAAAAGTCACCCGTAACTGGGTGGACTATAAAGGCGATTACTGGGTATGTAACAAATTATGCGGAGGGATGTGAGTGATGTAGATGGTATCTATCCCTCCTATATGACGGGAGAGATATCATAGTCTTGATAGAGTGAGATCACTAAGTGCATGGCCATGCCCAAATAAGGCAATATGAGATATTGAGCTTATTTGATTATAGTGAGTCTACTTGGAGTTCAAGACACATAGATTGATTGGAGGATGACACGGGCTATGCCTCATGAAAGATCAATCTAGATATCGAGGATAGAAGGACGTTGTCACATATTGTGATGGTCACAATTATTAGTCACAATGGTGATGTTGGATCTCGACATTCTTGTAACTTGGGTAGCAATGATGTGTTGCTAGATACCTCTCATTGCTTATGTCCTTAAATAGGTTTAAGGGCATTGCCAACGTTACAAGAACCTATAGGGTCACACACATAGAGCAATAGATGGAGAATAAGTCCATATGATGGACCGAGAGTAATGAAGTCAAAGTTTGACTTTGGCTAAATATGGAAAGTCCATAAAAGGCAAGTTTGACTTGACTCAAATTAGACAACTTGAGTTGGACTCGAGTTTGATCCAAGTGTTGGATGAATCTAATCATGGGAGAATAATGAAGTCAAAGTTTGACTTTGGCTAAATATGGAAAGTCCATAAAAGGCAAGTTTGACTTGACTCAAATTAGACAACTTGAGTTGGACTCGAGTTTGATCCAAGTGTTGGATGAATCTAATCATGGGAGAATAATGAAGTCAAAGTTTGACTTTGGCTAAATATGGAAAGTCCATAAGAGGCAAGTTTGACTTGACTCAAGCCACATCACCTTGACTTGACCAAGTGATGACTTGGCATCATCATCAAGGCTAAGTAACCTCCCCATTTGAATTTTGAATTCAAATAGGGGGTTACCAAAGGTGGTGGCCGGCCACTTAATGGCTAATAATGGCCATTAAGTGGCCTGCCACTTATACACACAAAATGAGTTGTTTTGTGGGTGTGTGATTGATTCCTCTCCCAACTTGGTTTTTTGGTTTTGGCTCTCCCTCTCCTCTCTTGTGGCCGAGACCCCAAGCAAGTGCTAGCACACTTTTGGGCTCTCCTCTCCACTCTCTTGCTTGTGTGGATACTTCTAGAGGGTTGCTACTTTGCATCCTTGAGATCCGACACCAACCGAGGAGCGAGCGGGAATTGCGGGGCACGCATCGAAGGTAGTTTTTCTCTTCTCTAATAGATCTAGGTTGTAGATCAGTTTTGAAGCATGTAAACGAGCACTCGTAAATTTTTGAAATGGTTTTCTTCGCTCGGATCCTTTCTATTGGGGCTTTCGGGGTTTCCGCGACGCGAAAAAGCGGTTTTCGCGGCCCGAAAAACCCTACAGTGGTATCAGAGCCACGAGCGAAGCTTGTGCTCGTTTTGGTTTTTATTTTTTTGTATTAGATACAAAATTTAGATAATTTTATGCTTCTGTAATTTTTCTAAATTTTAGGATTTTTGAGTATTTTTCTCGTAGAGGCAAAGCGACGAGTGCGAAGCACTTGTAGACTTTGCCACCGAGAAAAACTTCTCCGAAACGGCAAGTTTCGCCCAAATGGATTTTGGGACAGCGGGTAAAGGCACTGTATAATCGCAAGAAGACACTCGTGAAGGTTATTTCACGAGTAGGGGCGCTGCCCCTAACCCCGCAAGGGGCCTTGTCTCGCGATTACGCCCGAAACCCGCTTACCGGGACCGCCGCGGAGTTGTGACTCGAAAAATTCTAAAAATCAGTAGAAAAATTATATAAAATCTGTAAAATTACATAATTTTGAATTATGTACAGTAGTGTGATGGTCATGGCCCAAAACCCAATTTTTAATAAGATTAAAATTGTGTTGTAATTCATAATACGGCCTGCGCGCCGTTTTTGTACATGTGCGTGTTGTATTGTGTTTGCGACCTGCGTGTCGGCTTTTAATATTTTATTTCTGTTGTATTTCATATTTAGACTCGAATGTAACTCGAGTATAAAATTTGTAATGTACAAAAGTGAAGACGACGGAAATTCCGGAGAACTTGGACTCGGGAGAACTAGCCGACAACACCAAGACGGTCAAGAGGAAGCGCTTGGAGAAGCCGCTAGACCTAGGTTAACCATCGGATCCTCTCATTGGCTTGAGAGGGTCTTAGTAGGGCCATGACCAAGTCACTTAAGTTTATTTTATTATTGCTATGCTTGTGATGTATATGATGCATGATAATGTAGAATAGTAAAAATAAACTTAAGTGTATGAGATGCACAAGTAATGTGGGAACCACATTTTGATGTACACTTAATACACATTTAGGATTAAATTAGATTTCATAAATGCCTAGATGTGATGCACATCCTCGATTAGATTAGATCTAAAATCGAATCGACTCGTAAACGCCTACCGGGTCCTGATACCCATCACTACCTCGATCATATGCGCTTGTCGATTCTGCCAAAGTAGAGCAACGCATTTAATCTTGGTAGGATGCGGAGGGACAACCTTGGTCCCGCCTATCACGGCTCGGGTTAGATCGAGCTCAATAAGATTGAGTAACTAGTTAACTCAATTGGATCGAGTAAAGCTATAGGCGTATTCCAATAGTTGGAAAGGTAGGACAAGATCGCATTTATCAATAGTCTTGGGCGATTTAGCCAAAGCTAACTCAAGATTATTCATAAATGTTAATTCTTGATCCTATAAACAAGAGTTGCATAGAGATGTAATTGATAAATTAGTTATCTACCGATCATACTAAGTCTTGGGCGATTTAGCCAAAGCTAACTCAAGGCATAGTATGATGTGGATCTTGTCCCACATAAATTATAGTAAATTGGTACGGATCTAGTAGTGTGGTTTGACCACTCCAATGACTTGATTCCACCAAAATTCCTATAATTTAGTGGGAGCATCATTTAATTAAAGGCCTAATTAGATGATTACTAGAATATGATATGTATTCTCTGCATTTATCTGTTGTAGATTGCCATGTCTTCAAACGCGAATACTCTCTCTCTGCGATCTGTCCTTGAGAAGGACAAGCTCACTGGAGCTAATTTCCTGGACTGGTACAGGAACTTGAGGATAGTCCTCAAACAGGAACGTAAGCTGTACGTTCTAGAGCAAGCAGTTCCTGAAGCACCACCACCCTCAGCCATCCGTAGCGTTAGAGATGCTCATCAGAAGCATCAAGACGACGCGTTAGACGTGTCGTGCCTAATGCTATGCTGCATGTCCTCTGAGCTTCAGAAGCAACACGAGAACATGAATGCTTACGATATGATTGACCACCTCAAGCAATTATATCAAGGGCAGGCAGGGCATTGGAAGCGGAACTGCAAGGTATACCTGGAGGATCTTAAGAAGAAGAGAAGCGAGCCTTCTACTTCAGGTATATATGTTATAGAAGTCAACCTTTCTATTTCTACATCATGGGTATTAGATACTGGATGTGCTTCTCACATTTGTACCAATGTGCAGGGGCTATGAAATAGCAGGGCATTGGCAAAGGGCGAGGTGGACCTACGAGTAGGCAATGGAGCACGAGTTGCTGCTGTTGCTGTAGGAACTTATTTTCTATCTCTGCCCTCTGGGCTTGTACTGGAACTAGATGATTGTTGTTATGTACCTGCACTTACTAAGAACATAATTTCTGTTTCTTGTCTAGACAAGAAAGGCTTCTCATTTATAATTAAGAACAAATGTTGTTCAGTCTATTTAAATGAAATGTTCTATTGTAGTGCAGATCTTATCAACGGACTCTACATTCTAGACTTAGAACGCCCTATCTATAATGTAAGTACCAAGAGGTTGAGATCAAATGAGTTGAACCCAACCTATCTCTGGCACTGTCGCTTAGGCCACATAAATGAGAGTCGCTTGTCCCAGCTCCATAAGGATGGATTACTGAATTCATTTGATTTTGAATCATATGAGACATGCGAGTCATGCCTTCTAGGCAAGATGACTAAGACTCCCTTTAGTGGACATAGCGAGAGGGCAACAGATTTGTTAGGACTCATACATTCTGATATATGTGGCCCTTTCAATGTTGCTGCTCGAGGTGGTTATAGATACTTCATCACATTTACTGATGATTTCAGTAGATATGGTATGTGTACTTGATGACACATAAGTCCGAGTCCTTTGAAAAGTTCAAAGAATTCAGAAATTAAGTACAAAACCAACTCGGAAAGAGTATTAAAATACTTCGATCAGATCGAGGTGGAGAATACTTGAGCCATGAGTTTCGTGACTATTTAGCTGAGTGTGGGATTCTATCTCAACTCACTCCTCCTGGGACACCACAGTGGAATGGTGTATCCGAAAGGAGGAATCGTACCTTATTAGATATGGTACGATCTATGATGAGTCACGCAGATCTTCCTATATCCTTTTGGGGATATGCTCTAGACACGGCAGCGTTCACACTTAACCGTGTTCCATCAAAGGCGGTCATGAAGACACCATATACGATATGGACTGGGAGGAGTCCCAAGATGTCTTTCATGAGAGTTTGGGGTTGTGAGGCTTACGTTAGACGTCAAGTCTCAGACAAACTGGGACCCAAGTCCGATAAGTGCTATTTCGTGGGATATCCCAAGGAAACTAAGGGATATTACTTCTACATTCCCAGTCAGCACAAAGTGTTTGTTGCTAAGACTGGGGTCTTTCTAGAAAGGGACTTTGTTTCTAGAAAGACTAGTGGGAGTTCGTTTGATCTTGAAGAAGTTCAAGACAACGACCATAGCACTGAGCCCTTGATGGATACTGAACAGGAACCACAAGAAGTTGTGGATGAGATTGTTACACAAGAAGTTGTGGAACAACAACCTGTTCAGGTAAACCTACCTCTTCGCAGGTCTGATAGGGTACGTCGTCAGCCTGAGAGATATTCATTTCTCTTGCCTGACCATGATGACGTTATGATCATTAAGAATGAGCCTACCACCTATCAGGAAGCTGTGATGAGCCCAGATTCTGAGAAATGGCTAGAGGCCATGAGATCCGAGATGGATTCCATGTACACCAACCAAGTATGGACTTTGGTTGATCCACCTGAAGGGGTCAAACCCATTGGGTGTAAGTGGGTCTTTAAGAGAAAGACTGACATGGATGGACTTATACATACCTATAAGGGTAGACTAGTAGCTAAAGGTTTCAAGCAAATTCATGGTATTGACTATGATGAAACTTTTTCTCCAGTCGCGATGTTCAAGTCCATTAGGATCTTGCTTGCTATTGCAGCATACCACGATTATGAGATCTGGCAGATGGACGTCAAAACTGCGTTTCTGAATGGAAACCTCCTCGAGGAAGTGTACATGACACAACCTGAGGGTTTTGTAGATCCAAAGCATACTGGTAGAGTATGCAAGCTGCATAAGTCCCTTTATGGACTAAAGCAAGCCTCTCGAAGCTGGAATCTTCGATTCGATGATGCAATCAAACAGTTTGGTTTCATCAAGAATGAAGATGAACCTTGTGTCTACAAAAGGGTTAGTGGGAACACAGTTGTCTTCCTTGTTTTGTATGTAGATGACATACTACTCATTGGGAACAACATCCCTTCGCTACAGTCTGTGAAGACTTAGTTGGGGACTTGTTTCGCAATGAAGGACTTAGGTGAAGCAGCCTGCATTCTAGGCATTAAGATCTATAGAGATAGATCTAAGAGATTGCTTGGCCTAAGTCAGAGTACATACATTGATACCGTTTTGCAACGGTTTGCCATGCAGAATTCCAAGAAGGGAAATCTGCCAATGTCACATGGCGTGAGTCTTTCGAAGACTCAAGGTCCCTCTTCTAGAGAGGAGAGAGACCACATGAGCAAGATCCCTTATGCCTCAGCCATAGGATCTATCATGTACGTCATGTTATGTACTCGTCCTGATGTCTCGTATGCTTTGAGCATGACGAGCAGGTACCAGTTAGATCCAGGTGAACGTCACTGGATAGCGGTCAAGAATATCCTTAAGTACTTGAGAAGGACTAAGGAATATTTTTTGATATTTGGAGGCGATGAGCATCTAGTTGTAAAGGGTTACACTGATGCCAGCTTCCAAACCGACCAGGATGATTACAGATCGCAGTCAGGGTTCGTGTTTTGCTTGAATGGCGGAGCTGTGAGCTGGAAGAGTTCGAAGCAGGACACAGTTGCAGATTCTACAACAGAAGTTGAGTATATTGCTGCATCAGAGGCAGCAAAGGAGGCAGTTTGGATCCGCAAGTTCATCACTGAGCTTGGGGTGGCTCCTAGCATATCTGATCCCGTAGAGCTCTATTGTGACAACAATGGAGCTATTGCGCAGGCTAAGGAACCTTGCTCACACCAGCGGACCAAACACATACTACGGCGATTCCATCTCATTCGAGAGATCATCGATCGAGGAGATGTGAAGATTTGCAGAGTACCCACAGAGGCTAACGTCGCAGATCCCTTGACCAAGGCTTTGGCACAGATGAAGCATGATGGTCACACTAGGTCATTGGGTATTAGATACTACAGCGATTGGCACTAGTGCTAGTGGGAGATTGTTAGTCAGAGCCCTAGAGCCAATCATATGATGATTACTTTTTGGACTCATTATATCATATTCTTGTATATATATTTCTTATATATAAAGGTATTTCTTATGGTTATTGTACTTATGTGTATTGGTGCCAAATAACTTAGTATAATAACGTCCTTGAGTAGAAGGTTCTTATCTATATCAATCGATTAGTTGAATCGATAGTGAGATGATATAGAGAACACTACTCTTAATTATTCCTAGTCAAGTATTAACATTCAAGGACAATGTTAATGCATAGAGACTAGCATGTAGGTCAACATGATGACTTGATCTCACAAGTCATGGATATGAGATATCAAGTTGACACATGGGTATACATTAGAGAATGTATACTGAATGGCCCGCCATGAGAAAGTATCATGGATCGTTATATGAGTGTCATATACTTTCTCATGTGACTATTAGTATGACTATAGTCCTAGACCTGAAGTTACCATAGTTCCCTACATAAGGAGTTACGTACTTTGGCTTCGTCAAACGTCACCCGTAACTGGGTGGACTATAAAGGCGATTACTGGGTATGTAACAAATTATGCGGAGGGATGTGAGTGATGTAGATGGGATCTATCCCTCCTATATGACGGGAGAGATATCATAGTCTTGATAGAGTGAGATCACTAAGTGCATGGCCATGCCCAAATAAGGCAATATGAGATATTGAGCTTATTTGATTATAGTGAGTCTACTTGGAGTTCAAGACACATAGATTGATTGGAGGATGACACGGTCTATGCCTCATGAAAGATCAATCTAGATATCGAGGATAGAAGGACGTTGTCACATATTGTGATGGTCACAATTATTAGTCACAATGGTGATGTTGGATCTCGACATTCTTGTAACTTGGGTAGCAATGATGTGTTGCTAGATACCTCTCATTGCTTATGTCCTTAAATAGGTTTAAGGGCATTGCCAACGTTACAAGAACCTATAGGGTCACACACATAGAGCAATAGATGGAGAATAAGTCCATATGATGGACCGAGAGTAATGAAGTCAAAGTTTGACTTTGGTTAAATATGGAAAGTCCATAAAAGGCAAGTTTAACTTGACTCAAATTAGACAACTTGAGTTGGACTCGAGTTTGATCCAAGTGTTGGATGAATCTAATCATGGGAGAATAATGAAGTCAAAGTTTGACTTTGGCTAAATATGGAAAGTCCATAAAAGGCAAGTTTGACTTGACTCAAATTAGACAACTTGAGTTGGACTCGAGTTTGATCCAAGTGTTGGATGAATCTAATCATGGGAGAATAATGAAGTCAAAGTTTGACTTTGGCTAAATATGGAAAGTCCATAAGAGGCAAGTTTGACTTGACTCAAGCCACATCACCTTGACTTGACCAAGTGATGACTTGGCATCATCATCAAGGCTAAGTAACCTCCCCATTTGAATTTTGAATTCAAATAGGGGGTTACCAAAAGGTGGTGGCCGGCCACTTAATGGCCAATAATGGCCATTAAGTGGCCTGCCACTTATACACACAAAATGAGTTGTTTTGTGTGTGTGTGACGGATTCTTCTCCCAACTTGGTTTTTTGGTTTTGGCTCTCCCTCTCCTCTCTTGTGGCCGAGACCCCAAGCAAGTGCTAGCACACTTTTGGGCTCTCCTCTCCACTCTCTTGCTTGTGTGGATACTTCTAGAGGGTTGCTACTTTGCGTCCTTGAGATCCGACACCAACCGAGGAGCGAGCGGGAATTACGGGGCACGCATCGAAGGTAGTTTTCTCTTATCTAATAGATCTAGGTTGTAGATCGGTTTTGAAGCATGTAAACGAGCACTCGTAAATTTTTGAAATGGTTTTCTTCGCTCGGATCCTTTCTATTGGGGCTTTCGGGGTTTCCGCGACACGAAAAAGTGGTTTTCGCGGCCCGAAAAACCCTACAGAGAACGCGCCTTTCACCTACTCCTTTCAGGAGACGGTTGCCACCCAGTCCTTCGGGTGGACTTTTGCTTAGCTTCCGATACCTCCGGACCTCGAGACGCCCAAACCCTGACCCGTCTCTACTCCTATCCTTAGTCATCGCTCAGCTAAGTTGCTCAGTCCCTCGGACCAAGACTTGTGGCCAAACCCTAGGTCCAGGACTTAGGTGCCCAACTCTCAGCCATGTCTTCGTGCCCAATTCCCCGAACCAGGTCTTCGGTAACCAACCCTCAGCCAGGTCTTCTTGCCCATTCCCCGACAAGGACTTAGTGCCCACCTTCCGAGCAGGTCTTCGGTGCCCAGCCCTTGCCAGGACTTAGTGCCCAATCCTCGATCAGGACTTAGTGCCTACCTTCCGAGCAGGTCTTAGTGCCTAGCTTCACTACCAGGTCTTAGTGCCTAGGTTAACTAGGACTTTTCTTCAACTTAGGTTACTTCTCCTTTGCTCCCCTTTGTCTGTTCATTGTATCACTGACTTAAGTGTATTGTCAAACATTAAAACACTTAAAGAAGAACATCATTGTTGCAACTTGCACCAACAGCAGTTGCAAGTTCTCCCTTTTTGTATGCTCGGAACACTTAAGATAAGAAATATGCATTTAAAGGAAGGAATTTAAGAAAAATAATTTTTGAATGCGTAAAAAAAATTATACCGGGCAGCTCGGGGAGGCATTGTTGAGGATGAGAGCTTGAGAATATTGCAAGGTTTCTTGGAAGGTAGGGAGTTTGAAGAGGAGAGGAGTTTTGGTGTGTGAAGTGAATGAGGCTTGAAGGCTTTTTATAGGGCTTGGCTGGGCGCCCTGGTGTGTGAGGGCGCCCCGGAGAGCGAGGGCGCCCCCCGCAGAGCTGCAGCTGCCTTTTGGCAGCTTTCATCTTTTGACCACTCATATGGGGGCGCCCGTGAGGACCCAGGCGCCCTGGTCAACAGCTTTTCTGCTTGAAGGAGACAGGAAGGACAAGGGGGGCGCCCGAGGGTTCACGGGCGCCCGGGATAGACCTGTTTGACCAGGTTTGACCAGATTTGACAGGTTTAACCATGGTTTGACTAATTTGACCATGGTTTGACTATTTTGATCATTGTTTGACCACTTTGACCATGGTTTGACTAATTTGACCATGGTTTGACTAATTTTAAGTTAGTGCACTTCTAAACTAAATGTTTGTATTTAATAAAAAAAATGAATTTTGATTAAGTTTGCCGTCCTACCCAATCTAGGGCTATCAATCATGTTAGCCTTATGAGTTTTGTGAGACAGGTTTTGATAAATAGAATTATTTTGAAAAATTATGATTTATTTTAAAAAAGTCTAATTAATTTTTGAAAGCAATTGATTTGAGTTTATTTTAAAAATAATGTTTGAATCTATAATTAACTGAAAATTTGTGTTAGATTCGAATTTGACAAAGAATAATTTGAATTTAAATTTCAAAAATTGGCTTCCAGGTCTTGGCGAGGCACTAGGCCTTCTTTGGCCGTAGCCTTATTGGATCATCAACCCTTTCCTTGACAAAGCCTTTTAATGAAATTTCATTTTCAAAACTATTTCTTGAAAAATTCTGGTCTAACTAGTTTGGGTCTTGGATCGGTAGCTTCGGCTAGTTTCACCAGTCTAAAGAGACCAAGTAGAGTATACTTGACCTTATTAGAATTGGCTTCCCTAACGTACTATCATCTCACGGCCACCCAGTACTATGTTATTCAAGTTTCAGTTAAGTTGGTTTAGTCCTTAAACTAACCATTCCAAGTCTAAGCATGGCAAATTGCAGAAATTAAATAAACACTCAATCATGCAGATTGCAAACAAGAATTGAATTTTATCTAACAATAAATATTATTTTTAATTTGGCTCCCCCTGGACTAAAGCCACGATAATGGTTTGGCAAGATGTGAATCTTGTCCTTGGGGATCCAATATTGATTTGATTAAGTTTGTTTGTTCAGGTACAGTTTAGGTACCCATGCCTGAACTTTAGGTCTGGACTGATTCAGTACAGCATAGTAGGATCTTTGTCTTGATTTGGTTCTATAACCTAGTCCGGATCGATTTAGAACCGATTTCTGTTTTCCAAGAATCATGTCAAGACCCTTGGAACCAGAAGTGAATTGTTCTAAAGCTGATCTATGATCCTTAACTTGAGTTTTCAGTGAGGAGTTCTTTTTCTCAAGTTTTTCAACTTGAGTAGAGGTTCCTTCTTGAACCTTTTCAGTTAAAGATCTAGAGTCAGCTCCCTCTTTCAGGAGTTTTACTTCCTGTCGAAGGGATTGGACATGGAGTTTAGCTTTCGCCAAATCTCGAGAAAGATAAGAAATTAACTCATTTAACTGACTTCTAGAAAAACCACTTACCTTGATTTCGCCGTCGTCTGAAAATGTTAGTCTGCCGTCGTCCTGTTCCGATTCTGACTCGGTCTCGATTTCTTCTGAGGCGGTTACCGCTAGCAGGTTCGACTGTGGGACCTCTTCTTCTTCGGAGGAGGAGGACTCGTCCCACGTTGCCTGAAGTGTCTTCTTTCTTCTTGCTTTCTTGGCTTCTTTTAGGTTAGGACATTCAGATTTGAAATGTCCCATTTGTTGCACTCGAAGCACGTCACACTTGATTTGTGAATCTCTACTTGAACACAACTGCTAATTACCGGTGCCGTCGATAGAGGGGTGGGGTGAATATCGATCGTGAAAACTTGTCGTGAAAACTTCGTAAGACTTTCAATCTACTCAGAGCGTTAGTGCAGCGGAACAGTAAATAAAAATAAAAGCAAGACAGGGACACAGCGGGATTTATTTACTTGGTTCCCAACCCCCCAGGGTTAGTACGTCCAAGGCCTATGTACTCGGCGTGAGTCCACTTTTGGTCTCCTGTTTGAAATTTCCGAAGGCAGAGAAAACTCGTCTTACAGTGTAACAGTACAATCAAAAGTATAGCAAATTAAGTACAGAATATTAAATGCAAACCGAACAAAACAAAGTTGAAGCTTGGCCGATCTGGACCTCCGAAGTGCCGCGCACTTCCTCCTGGAGCCTCCCGGTCGTAGAGCCACGTCTTTAGCACGTTGTCGTCGGTCAAAATGATCAGAATGGCTTGTAGCAGTTGTGTATGAAGCAGAGGGGTCGAAGCCCCTTTTATAACACTCCTGGGGGCGCCCTGGACGTCGGGGGCGCCCCGATAAACCCGGTCAAACCTTATCCCTGCGTCGACCTCGCCGTAGTTGATTAAACCTTTGACCAGGGCACCCCGGACCTTCCGGGCGCCCTTGTGAAGACTTATGCTATGTTCCGACCTCGAAACAGCAAAACTGTTTTGAACCTGGGCGCTCCGGACGTTCCGAGCGCCCCGTTTGACACCTATTCTGCTTACCACACTTAAACTGTATTTTCTCTGCGTTAGCTTGGGCGCCCCCATCATTGGGGGCGCCCTGGATGCATGGAGGCACCCCCACTGATGGGGGTTCCTTGCTTCAAGGCCTCCAGCCACCTGCTTTGTCTTCCAATCTTGATACCTGCAAGACACACAAACACAAAGCCCATATGCATAGAATCATGTCAAGACCCTTGGAACTAGAAGTGAATCGTTCTAAAGCTGATCTAAGATCCTTAACTTGAGTTTTCAGTGAGGAGTTCTCTTTCTCAAGTTTTTCAACTTGAGTAGAGGTTCCTTCTTGAACCTTCTCAGTTAAAGATCTAGAGTCAGCTCCCTCTTTCAGGAGTTTTACTTCCTGTCGAAGGGATTCGACTCGTAGTTTAGCTTTCGCCAAATCTCGAGAAAGATAAGAAATTAACTCATTTAACTGACTTATAGAAAAACCACTTACCTTGATTTCGCCGTCGTCTGAAAATGTTAGTCTGTCGTCGTCCTATTCCGATTCTGACTCGGTCTCGATTCTTCTGAGGCGGTTACTGCTAGCAAGTTTGACTGTGGGACCTCTTCTTCTTCTTCGGAGGAGGACTCGTCCCACATTGCCTGAAGTGCCTTCTTTCTTCTTGCTTTCTTGGCTTCTTTTAGGTTAGGACATTCGGATTTGAAATGTCTCTTTTTGTTGCACTCGAAGCACATCACACTTGATTTGTGAATCTCTACTTGAACACAACTGCTAATGACCGATGCCGTCGATAGAGGGGGGGTGAATATCGATCGTGAAAATCTTGTCGTGAAAACTTCATAAGACTTTCAATCTACTCAGAGCGTTAGTGCAGCGGAACAGTAAATAAAAATAAAAGCAAGACAGGGACACAGCGGGATTTATTTACTTGGTTCCCAACCCCCCAGGGTCAGTACGTCCAAGGCCTATGTACTCGGCGTGAGTCCACTATTGGTCTCCTTTCCGAAATTTTTGGAGGCGGAGAAAACCTGTCTTACAGTGTAACAGTACAATCAAAAGTATAGCAAATTAAGTACAGAATATTAAATGTAAACCGAACAAAACAATGTTGAAGCTTGGCCGATCTGGACCTCCGGAGTGCCGCGCACTTCCTCCTGGAGCCTCCCGGTCGTAGAGCCACGTCTTTAGCACGTTGTCGTCGGTCAGAATGATCAGAATGGCTTGTAGCAGTTGTGTATGAAGCAGAGGGGTCGAAGCCCCTTTTATAGCACTTCTGGGGGCGCCCTGGACGTCGGGGGCGCCCCGATAAACCCGGTCAAACCATATCCCTGCGTCGACCTCGACGCAGCTGATAAAACCTTTGACCAAGGTGCCCCGGACCTTTCGGGCGCCCTTGTGAAGGCTTATCCTGTGTTTCGACCTCGAAACAGTAAAACTGCTTTGAACCCGGGCGCCCCGGACGTTCCGGGCGCCCCGTTAGACACCTATTCTGCTTACCACACTTAAACTGTATTTTCTCAGCTTTAGCTTGGGCGCCCCCATCATTGGGGGCGCCCTGGATGCATGGGGGCGCCCCCACTGATGGGGGCGCCCTGCTTCAAGGCCTCCAGCCACCTGCTTTGTCTTCCAATCTTGACACCTGCAAGACACACAAACACAAAGCCCATATGCATATAATCTTAACCTTAAGGACTTGGTTCTGACTTCGGATTTCCATAAAACCCTAGGTCGAACCGGCTCAAGTTCCCACCCCCGAGAACGCGTCCTCACCTACTCCTCTCAGGAGAGTTTACCTTTTGCCAACCGGCTCCTCCGGTTGGACTTTTGCCCGATACACCTGACCAGGTCTTCATGCCCACCTTCCGAGCAGGTCTTCGTGCCCACCTTCCGAGCAGGTCTTCGGTGCCCAGCTCCTTGCCAGGGCTTCGTGCCCAGTCCTCGACCAGGACTTCGTGCCCACCTTCCGAGCAGGTCTTCGGTGCCCAGCTCCTTGCCAGGGCTTCGTGCCCAGTGTACCTAGGACTTCTTTTCCTGTAAACTTAGTGAACATGTTAGATAAACATAATATCTTAACTTTTTTGAACCCTTTTGCCATTATCAAAACACAGGTTCGACTTGAGTGCTGTCTGCACCAACAATCTCCCCCTTTTTGATTTATGGCAACCCGGTTAAAAAGTTAAGTTAATCTGAATAGTTAAAAATTTTCCTCCCCTGGAAGGAATCTCCCTCTAGATTTTTCAAAGAGTTCGTGGGTTTTAAAAAATTCTAAGTCTAAAGATGGAATTAATTTTTCAAACACTTTAGAACAGTTTTCAAATGAAACATATTTTCCAAAATATGGTCGTGTAATTTTTGGAAAATTTATACTTAGAAACATTTTGAGAGCTTTAAGTTTTGAGTACTTAACCCAATTTTTGAAAGCTTAAGTTTTAAGTACTTAGGAAAATTTTTGAAAACTTAAGTTTCTAAGTACTTAGGAAAATTTTTGAAAACTTAAGTTTCAAAATAAATAGATTAATTACTTTTTGAATAAAGGATAAAAACAAATTTTTAAAGTTTCAAAAATTTAAAGTTTCTCTCTCCTTTCCTATCTTTCCCCCTTTGTCATATATCAAAAAATTAAAGAAATATTAAAAACAGATAAATTGTATAATTGCAGAAAGAAAATTACTAAATTGCATAATTTGCTGTACTGAACCAATACATGATATGAACTAAATCAAACCAATTTCAATTTTCTCTTTAGGGTCCTGTCTAACCTAATTAGCTACTTACTAACTGTTATAAACAGTAGTTTTTGCTAGAGTTAGTCAAGTTAAGTGTTCTGTTCAAGTTAAATTTTCTAAACTTGACACTCAACTTGATTACTGTGTAAGTTGTATTTAGTGCCCCAATTACTGCAGATGCACTGACTTAAAGCATCTTGAATTAAGGCAATGACCTAAGCATCTCAACCCATTCTATGTTATCAATCAAAAGTACCCTAAGGTACTTGTGAGATACTGGCCTCTAGATCTATAGGTGCATGCAGTTCTAGGGTTAGGGCCTATGCTAAGTTCATTTTCGAAAAAGCCCTAGTTTTGAAGGGGGTAGTTTTTAAAGAAAAACTAAGTCGAAAAAAAAAATTATTTTTAAACACTTTTCCAAAATAAGTAAAAGCTGATTTTAAAAACAATTTTAGAAACTGATTTAAAATAAGTAAAGCAGTTACAAAAAAGGCCAAAAGTAGAGTAACCCTATTCTACCAAGCATAATCCTAACTGCCTTCTTAGTGAGCTGAATTCAGACTCAGGTAGGGGTTTAGTAAATATGTCAGCTAAGTTGATTTAGAGTCTACATGCTTAAGGACTATTTCACCCCTGGCTACATGGTCTCTTACAAAGTGGTGTTTAACTTCTATATGTTTAGTTCTGGAATGTTGGATTGGGTTCTTAGTTAGATTAATCGAGCTTATGTTGTCAATGAAAACCTGAGTTTGGGTGTAGTTGAGCTGGAAGTCCTTAAGAGTGTGCATCATCCATAAAAGTTATGCTACACACTCTCCTAAGGCAACATACTCAGCTTCAGTTGTGGATAGAGCTACACAGTGTTGTTTTCTGCTGCACCAACTTACTAGACTATTTCCTAACAGTTGGCAAATTCCACTTGTGCTCTTTCTATCTAATTTACAACCAGCGTAATCAGAATCCGTGTATCCTAACAAGTCAAAGGTTGAGGTCCTAGGATACCAAATCCCTACATTTAGGGTGCCCTTAACATATCTTAGTATTCTTTTCAGGGCTGCTAAGTGCGTTTCCTTAGCACAGGTTTGGTATCTAGCACACATTCCTACAGCAAAAAGAATATCAGGTCTGCTTGCTGTAAGGTATAGTAGGCTTCCTATCATACTTCTATAGAGTTTAAGGTCTACTGGTTTACCATCAGGGTCACTATCTATTTTTACATTTGTGGTCATGGGGGTACTTATGCTTTTAGAGTTATCCATTTTAAATTTCTTTATTAACTCTTTAGCGTATTTGGATTGATGAACATAGTTTCCATCCCTAGTTTGTTTAATTTGTAATCCTAGAAAGAAGTTGAGCTCCCCAACTAAGCTCATTTCAAACTCATTTTCCATTATTTTTATGAATTCTTTTAGAAAATTAGAGTTGGTAGACCCAAAGATTATATCATCAACGTAGATTTGGGCAATAAAGATTTCTTTTCCTAGGATTTTAATAAATAAGGTTGAGTCAATTTGTCCTTGTTTAAATTCTTTAGAAATTAAGTAAGTTGATAATCGTTCATACCAGGTCCTAGGTGCTTGTTTCAGTCCATATAGTGCTTTAGTAAGTTTGTAAACATGGTCAGGTCTTTCTAAGTCCTCAAACCCGGGGGGTTGTCCTACATGGACTTCTTCTTTAATGAATCCATTTAGAAAGGCTGACTTTACATCCATTTGGTATAGTTTGAATCCTTTGTGGGATGCAAAGGCTAATAACATCCTAATAGACTCAAGTCTAGCTACTGGGGCATATGTTTCGTCGTAATCTAACCCTTCTACTTGGCTGAATCCTTTCGCTACTAAGCGGGCTTTATTTCTGACTATTTCTCCTTGATTATTTAGCTTATTCCTAAAAACCCACTTAGTGTCAATGATGGATTTGCCTTCAGGTTTAGGTACTAGTTCCCAGACTTTGTTCCTCTCAAATTGGGCTAACTCTTCTTGCATAGCTATGATCCAATCAGGATCAGGTAGGGCTTCTTCTATAGTCTTAGGTTCTATTTTTGAAATCATTGCTATTTGACTAAGGTTTCTATAGGAAGATCTAGTTCTGACTCCTAGAGTTGGATCACCAACAATTTGATCGATTGGGTGACTGAGTCTGGGTTTCTTGGTTTTTCTAGAACTTGGTTCAGCCTCAGGTCCGGCTGGTCGAATTGGTTCACTATTTGATTCAACTCTTTGAGATGGTTCAATTATTGGTTCAATAGTTGGTTGATTTGACTCAGTCGTTGGTTCAATAGTTAGTTCATTTATGGGTTCAATTAAGGATTCAACAACTTGTTGATTATCTTCTTGATCAGTATTTGATGAAGCCCGATTTGGATTGTCAGATTTTGAGTTAATTTCTTCATCAAATATTAGATTAGTTGTTTCTTCAATTTTCTTAGTTTGTTTGTTGTAAACCCTATAGGCTCTACTTGTTGTTGAGTATCCTAAGAAGATGTCTGGGGTTGACTTAGACTGGAATTTACCTAGATAGTCCTTGGTGTTAGGATATGGACTTTGCACCCAAAGACCCTTAGGTAGTGTAGATTTGGAAGTCTATGATAGTATAATTCATAGGGTGTTTTGTTGTGTCGCTTGTTAATCAGGACCCTATTTTGGATGTAGCAAGCCGTACTAACTGCTTCTGCCCAATATTGGTTGACTAGGTTGAATTCGTTGAGCATAGCCCTAGTGGCTTCCTGTCGGACAAGAAAATTCATGTATGTACCCATTTACATTACAGAATTCCTCGAACCGTTGATTTTCAAACTCTCCCCCGTGGTCATTCCTAAGTCTTTTAATTTTAGTATCGTTTTGATTTTCAATTAACTTACAAAATTCATTGAATAGGTTTAGGGGTTCATCTTTTGTTTTTAGAAACCTAACCCAGGTAAACCTGGAGTAATCATCAACTATTACTAAGCAGTACCGGTTTCCGCTTAGTGACATGGTTCCATGTGAATCAAATAGGTCAAGGTGCAGGAGCTCAAGTGTGGTTTGAGTTTGATCATATTGGATTAGTTTGTGACTAGACCTGGTTTGTTTACCTTGATTACATGATTCACATATTAAGTTTTCATGATTTTTAATTTTAGGAATACCTTTAATTAGGCCGAGTTGGGTGATTTTCGAAATAATTTTTAGGTTAGTGTGACCTAGTCTCCTATGCCAGAGATTTGATTGTTCTAACTGAGTTAACATGCATTTAGGTACTAGGGGTTGGTTTATAGTGTAAACATTATTTTTCCTAGTGCCCTTAAGCATGATTTCTGAGTCTTGCAGGTTTCTAATCAGGCAGTTAGAATTGTTGAAGGTAACTACATAACCAGAATCATATAACTGACTTATGCTAAGCAAGTTAAATTTGAAGTTTTCAACTAAGAGAACTTTCTTAATAACAAAGTCAGTTTTAAGTTCAATATTACCTGACCCAATTACCTTGAGTGTAGCATTGTTGCCAAATGCCACTGAGCCTAGGTTCTTGAACTTGAGTTTGGTGAATTTCAATTTATCTCCAGTCATGTGTCTGGAGCAACCGCTATCCAACATCCATTGGTCCAAATCTTTATGTTCCTACACATAAAGAGTTTTGTTGATTTGGATCCAATTAGAATCAGGAATAGCTTAAATTGATTTTCACAACCTAGTCTGTCTCACCCAATCTAGGGTCAGCAATCACGTTAGCCTTACAGGTTTTGTGAGACAGGTTTTGGTGAATAAAATTATTTTGAAAAATTATGATTTATTTTGAAAAAGTCTAATTAATTTTTGAAAGCAATTGATTTGAGTTTATTTTAAAAATAATGATTGAATCTATAAATAACTGAAAATTTGTGTTAGATTCGAATTTGACAAAGAATAATTTGAATTTGAATTTCAAAAATTGGCTTCCAGGTCTTGGCGAGGCACTAGGCCTTCTTTGGTCGTAGCCTTATTGGATCATCAACCCTTTCCTTGACAAAGCCTTTTAATGAAATTTCATTTTCAAAACTATTTCTTGAAAAATTCTGGTCTATCTAGTTTGGGTCTTGGATCGGTAGATTCGGCTAGTTTCACCAGTCTAAAGAGACCAAGTAGAATATACTTGACCTTATTAGAATTGGCTTCCCTAACATACTATCATCTCACCGCCACCCAATACTATGTTATTCAAGTTTCAGTTAAGTTGGTTTAGTCCTTAAACTAACCATTCCTAAGTCTAAGCATGGAAAATTGCAGAAATTAAATAAACACTCAATCATGCAGATTACAAACAAGAATTGAATTTTATCTAACAATAAATATTATTTTTAATTTGGCTCCCCCTGGACTAAAGCCACGATAATGGTTTGGCAAGATGTGAATCTTGTCCTTGGGGATCCAATATTGATTTGATTAAGTTTGTTTGTTCAGGTACAGTTTAGGTACCCATGCCTGAACTTTAAGTCTGGACTGATTCAGTACAGCATAGTAGGATCTTTGTCTTGATTTGGTTCTATAACCTAGTCCGGATCGATTTAGAACCGATTTCTATTTTCCAAGAATCATGTCAAGACCCTTGGAACCAGAAGTGAATCGTTCTAAAGCTGATCTATGATCCTTAACTTGAGTTTTCTGTGAGGAGTTCTTTTTCTCAAGTTATTCAACTTGAGTAGAGGTTCCTTCTTGAACCTTTTCAGTTAAAGATCTTGAGTCAGCTCCCTCTTTCAGGAGTTTTACTTCCTGTCGAAGGGATTGGACATGGAGTTTAGCTTTCGCCAAATCTCGAGAAAGATAAGAAATTAACTCATTTAACTGACTTCTAGAAAAACCACTTACCTTGATTTCGCCGTCGTCTGAAAATGTTAGTCTGCCGTCGTCCTGTTCCAATTCTGACTCGGTCTCGGTTTCTTCTGAGGCGGTTAGCGCTAGCAGGTTCGACTATGGGACCTCTTCTTCTTCGGAGGAGGAGGACTCGTCCCACGTTGCCTGAAGTGCCTTCTTTCTTCTTGCTTTCTTGGCTTCTTTTAGGTTAGGACATTCAGATTTGAAATGTCCTATTTTGTTGCACTCGAAGCACGTCACATTTGATTTGTGAATCTCTACTTGAACACAACTGCTAATTACCGGTGCCGTCGATAGAGGGGTGGGGTGAATATCGATCGTGAAAACTTGTCGTGAAAACTTCGTAAGACTTTCAATCTACTCAGAGCGTTAGTGCAGCGGAACAGTAAATAAAAATAAAAGCAAGACAGGGACACAGCGGGATTTATTTACTTGGTTCCCAACCCCCCAGGGTTAGTACGTCCAAGGCCTATGTACTCGGCGTGAGTCCACTTTTGGCCTCCTGTTCGAAATTTCCGAAGGCAGAGAAAACTCGTCTTACAGTGTAACAGTACAATCAAAAGTATAGCAAATTAAGTACAGAATATTAAATGCAAACCGAACAAAACAAAGTTGAAGCTTGGCCGATCTGGACCTCCGAAGTGCCGCGCACTTCCTCCTGGAGCCTCCCGGTCGTAGAGCCACGTCTTTAGCACGTTGTCGTCGGTCAAAATGATCAGAATGGCTTGTAGCAGTTGTGTATGAAGCAGAGGGGTCGAAGCCCCTTTTATAGCACTCCTGGGGGCGCCCTGGACGTCGGGGGCGCCCCGATAAACCCGGTCAAACCTTATCCCTGCGTCGACCTCGCCGCAGTAGATTAAACCTTTGACCAGGGCACCCCGGACCTTCCGGGCGCCCTTGTGAAGACTTATGCTATGTTCCGACCTCGAAACAGCAAAACTGCTTTGAACCTGGGCGCTCCGGACGTTCCGAGCGCCCCGTTTGACACCTATTCTGCTTACCACACTTAAACTATATTTTCTCTGCGTTAGCTTGGGCGCCCCCATCATTGGGGGCGCCCTGGATGCATGGAGGCACCCCCACTGATGGGGGTGCCTTGCTTCAAGGCCTCCAGCCACCTTCTTTGTCTTCCAATCTTGATACCTGCAAGATACACAAACACAAAGCCCATATGCATAGAATCATGTCAAGACCCTTGGATCTAGAAGTGAATCGTTCTAAAGCTGATCTAAGATCCTTAACTTGAGTTTTCAGTGAGGAGTTCTCTTTCTCAAGTTTTTCAACTTGAGTATAGGTTCCTTCTTGAACCTTCTCAGTTAAAGATCTAGAGTCAGCTCCCTCTTTCAGGAGTTTTACTTCCTGTCGAAGGGATTCGACTCGGAGTTTAGCTTTCGCCAAATCTCGAGAAAAATAAGAAATTAACTCATTTAACTGACTTATAGAAAAACCACTTACCTTGATTTCGCCGTCGTCTGAAAATGTTAGTCTGTCGTCGTCCTATTCCGATTCTGACTCGGTCTCGATTCTTCTGAGGCGGTTACTGCTAGCAAGTTTGACTGTGGGACCTCTTCTTCTTCTTCGGAGGAGGACTCGTCCCACATTGCCTGAAGTGCCTTCTTTCTTCTTGCTTTCTTGGCTTCTTTTAGGTTAGGACATTCGGATTTGAAATGTCTCTTTTTGTTGCACTCGAAGCACGTCACACTTGATTTGTGAATCTCTACTTGAACACAACTGCTAATGACCGATGCCGTCGATAGAGGGGGGGGGGGGTGAATATCGATCGTGAAAATCTTGTCGTGAAAACTTCATAAGACTTTCAATCTACTCAGAGCGTTAGTGCAGTGTAACAGTAAATAAAAATAAAAGCAAGACAGGGACACAGCGGGATTTATTTACTTGGTTCCCAACCCCCCAGGGTCAGTACGTCCAAGGCCTATGTACTCGGCGTGAGTCCACTATTGGTCTCCTTTCCGAAATTTTTGGAGGCGGAGAAAACCCGTCTTACAGTGTAACAGTACAATCAAAAGTATAGCAAATTAAGTACAGAATATTAAATGCAAACCGAACAAAACAATGTTGAAGCTTGGCCGATCTGGACCTCCGGAGTGCCGCGCACTTCCTCCTGGAGCCTCCCGGTCGTAGAGCCACGTCTTTAGCATGTTGTCGTCGGTCAGAATGATCAGAATGGCTTGTAGCAGTTGTGTATGAAGCAGAGGGGTCGAAGCCCCTTTTATAGCACTTCTGGGGGCGCACTGGACGTCGGGGGCGCCCCGATAAACCCGGTCAAACCTTATCCCTGCGTCGACCTCGCCGCAGTTGATTAAACCTTTGACCAGGGCACCCCGGACCTTCCGGGCGCCCTTGTGAAGACTTATGCTATGTTCCGACCTCGAAACAGCAAAACTGCTTTGAACCCGGGCGCTCCGGACTTTCCGAGCGCCCCGTTTGACACCTATTCTGCTTACCACACTTAAACTGTATTTTCTCTGCGTTAGCTTGGGCGCCCCCATCATTGGGGGCGCCCTGGATGCATGGAGGCACCCCCACTGATGGGGGTGCCCTGCTTCAAGGCCTCCAGCCACCTGCTTTGTCTTTCAATCTTGATACCTGCAAGACACACAAACACAAAGCCCATATGCATATAATCTTAACCTTAAGGACTTGGTTCTGACTTCGGATTTCCACGAAACCCTAGGTCGAACCGGCGCAAGTTCCCACCCCCGAGAACGCGTCCTCACCTACTCCTCTCAGGAGAGTTTACCTTTTGCCAACCGGCTCCTCCGGTTGGACTTTTGCCCGATACACCTGACCAGGTCTTCATGCCCACCTTCTGAGCAGGTCTTCGTGCCCACCTTCCGAGCTGGTCTTCGGTGCCCAGCTCCTTGCCAGGGCTTCGTGCCTAGTCCTCGACCAGGACTTCGTGCCCACCTTCCGAGCAGGTCTTCGGTGCCCAGCTCCTTGCCAGGGCTTTGTGCCCAGTGTACCTAGGACTTCTTTTCCGATAAACTTAGTGATCATGTTAGATAAACATAATATCTTAACTTTTTTGAACCCTTTTGCCATTATCAAAACACAGGTTCAACTTGGGTGCTGTCTGCACCAACAATCTCCCCCTTTTTGATTTATGGCAACCCGGTTAAAAAGTTAAGTTAATCAGAACAGTTAAAAATTTTCCTCCCCCTGGAAGGAATCTCCCTCTAGATTTTTCAAAGAGTTCGTGGGGTTTAAAAAATTCTAAGTCTAAAGATGGAATTAATTTTTCAAACACTTTAGAACAGTTTTCAAAAGAAACATATTTTCCAAAATATGGTCATGTAATTTTTGGAAAATTTATACTTAGAAACATTTTGAGAGCTTTAAGTTTTGAGTACTTACCCCAATTTTTGAAAGCTTAAGTTTCAAGTACTTAGGAAAATTTTTGAAAAGTTAAGTTTCAAGTACTTAGGAAAATTTTTGAAAACTTAAGTTTCAAAATAAATAGATTAATTACTTTTTGAATAAATGATAAAAACAAATTTTTAAAGTTTCAAAAATTTAAAGTTTCTCTCTCCTTTCCTATCTCACCTCCTTTGCCATATATCAAAAAATTAAAGCAATATTCAAAACAGATAAATTGTATAATTGCAGAAAGAAAATTGCTAAATTTCATAATTTACTGTACTGAACCAATACAGTATATGAACTAAATCAAACCAATTTCAATTTTCTCTTTAGGGTCCTGTCTAACCCAATTAGCTACTTACTAACTGTTATAAATAGTAGTTTTTGCTAGGGATAGTCAAGTTAAGTGTTCTGTTCAAGTTAGATTTTCTAAACTTGACACTCAACTTGATTACTGTGTAAGTTGTATTTAGTGCCCCAATTACTGCAGATGCACTGACTTAAAGCATCTTGAATTAAGGCAAAGACCTAAGCATCTCAACCCATTCTATGTTATCAATCAAAAGTACCCTAAGGAGCTTGTGAGATGCTGGCCTCTAGATCTATAGGTGCATGCAGTTCTAGGGTTAGGGCCTATGCTAAGTCCATTTGCGAAAAAACCCTAGTTTTGAAGGGGGTAGTTTTTCAAGAAAAACTAAGTCGAAAAAAAATTTATTTTTAAACACTTTTCAAAACTAAGTAAAAGCTGATTTTAAAAATAATTTTAGAAACTGATTTAAAATAAGTAAAGCAGTTACAAAAAAGGCTAAAAGTAGAGTAACCCTATTCTACCAAGCATGATCCTAACTGCCTTCTTAGTGAGCTGAATTCAGACTCAGGTAGGGGTTTAGTGAATATGTCAGCTAAGTTATTTAGAGTCTACATGCTTAAGGACTATTTCACCCCTGGCTACATGGTCTCTTACAAAGTGGTGTTTAACTTCTATGTGTTTAGTTCTGGAATGTTGGATTGGGTTCTTAGTTAGATTAATCGAGCTTATGTTGTTAATGAAAACCTGAGTTTGGGTGTAGTTGAGCTGGAAGTCCTTAAGAGTGTGCATCATCCATAAAAGTTATGCTACACACTCTCCTAAGGCAACATACTCAGCTTCAGTTGTGGATAGAGCTACACAGTGTTGTTTTTACTGCACCAACTTACTAGACTATTTCCTAACAGTTGGCAACTTCCACTTGTGCTCTTTCTATCTAATTTACAACCAGCGTAATCAGAATCCGTGTATCCTGACAAGTCAAAGGTTGAGGTCCTAGGATACCAAATCCCTACATTTAGGGTGCCCTTAACATATCTTAGTATTCTTTTCAGGGCTGCTAAGTGCGTTTCCTTAGCACAGGTTTGGTATCTAGCATACATTCCTACAACAATAAGGATATCAGGTCTGCTTGCTGTAAGGTATAGTAGGCCTCCTATCATACTTCTATAGAGTTTAAGGTCTACTGGTTTACCATCGGCGTCACTATCTATTTTTACATTTGTGGCCATGGGGGTACTTATACTTTTAGAGTTATCCATTTTAAATTTCTTTATTAACTCTTTAGCATATTTGGATTGATGAACATAGTTTTCATCCCTAGTTTGTTTAATTTGTAATCCTAGGAAGAAGTTGAGCTCTCCAACTAAGCTCATTTCAAACTCATTTTTCATTATTTTTACGAATTCTTTTAGAAAATTAGAGTTGGTAGACCCAAAGATTATATCATCAACGTAGATTTGGGCAATAAAGATTTCTTTTCCTAGGGTTTTAATAAATAAGGTTGAGTCAATTTGTCCTTGTTTAAATTCTTTAGAAATTAAGTAAGTTGATAATCATACATACCAGGCCTAAGGTGCTTGTTTCAGTCCATATAGTGCTTTAGTAAGTTTGTAAACATGGTCAGGTCTTTCTAAGTCCTCAAACCCGGGGGGTTGTCCTACATGGACTTCTTCTTTAATGAATCCATTTAGAAAGGCTGACTTTGCATCCATTTGGTATAGTTTGAATCCTTTGTGGGATGCAAAGGCTAATAACATCCTAATGGACTCAAGTCTAGCTACTGGGGCATATGTTTCGTCGTAATCTAACCCTTCTACTTGGCTGAATCCTTTCGCTACTAAGCGGGCTTTATTTCTGACTATTTCTCCTTGATTATTTAGCTTATTCCTAAAAACCCACTTAGTGTCAATGATGGATTTGCCTTCAGGTTTAGGTACTAGTTCCCAGACTTTGTTCCTCTCAAATTGGGCTAACTCTTCTTGCATAGCTATGATCCAATCAGGATCAGGTAGGGCTTCTTCTATAGTCTTAGGTTCTATTTTTGAAATCATTGCTATTTGACTAAGGTTTCTATAGGAAGATCTAGTTCTGACTCCTAGAGTTGGATCACCAACAATTTGATCGGTTGGGTGACTGAGTCTGGGTTTCTTGGTTTTTCTAGAACTTGGTTCAGCCTCAGGTCCGGCTGGTCGGATGGTTCACTATTTGATTCAACTCTTTGAGATAGTTCAATTATTGGTTCAATAGTTGGTTGATTTGACTCAGTCGTTGGTTCAATAGTTAGTTCGTTTATGGGTTCAATTAAGGATTCAACAACTTGTTGATTATCTTCTTGATCAGTATTTGATGAAGCCAGATTTGGATTGTCAAATTTTGGGTTAATTTCTTCATCAAATATTAGATTAGTTGTTTCTTCAATTTTCTTAGTTTGTTTGTTGTAAACCCTATAGGCTCTACTTGTTGTTGAGTATCCTAAGAAGATGTCTGGGGTTGACTTAGACTGGAATTTACCTAGATAGTCCTTGGTGTTTAGGATATGGACTTTGCACTCAAAGACCCTTAGGTAGTGTAGATTTGGAAGTCTATGATAGTATAATTCATAGGGTGTTTTGTTGTGTCGCTTGTTAATCAGGACCCTATTTTAGATGTAGCAAGCCGTACTAACTGCTTCTGCCCAATATTGGTTGACTAGGTTGAATTCGTTGAGCATAGCCCTAGCGGCTTCCTGTAGGGTTCTATTTCTTCTTTCGACTATCCCATTTTACTGGGGGGTTCTAGGACACGAAAATTCATGTATGTACCCATTAACCTTACAGAATTCCTCGAACTGTTGATTTTTAAACTCTCCCCCATGGTCACTCCTAAGTCTTTTAATTTTAGTATCGTTTTGATTTTCAATTAACTTACAAAATTCATTGAATAGGTTTAGGGTTTCATCTTTTGTTTTTAGAAACCTAACCCAGGTAAACCTGGAGTAATCATTAACTATTACTAAGCAGTACCGGTTTCCACTTAGTGACTTGGCTCCATGTGAATCAAATAGGTCATGGTGCAGGAGCTTAAGTGTGGTTTGAGTTTGATCAGATTTGATTAGTTTGTGACTAGACCTGGTTTGTTTACCTTGATTACAATATTCATATATTAAGTTTTCATGATTTTTAATTTTAGGAATACCTTTAATTAAGCCAAGTTGGGTGATTTTTGAAATAATTTTTAAGTTAGTGTGACCTAGTCTCCTATGCCAGAGGTTTGATTGTTCTAACTGAGTTATGATGCATTTAGGTACTAGGGGTAGGTTTATAGTGTAAAGATTATTTTTCCTAGTGCCCTTAAGCATGATTTCTGAGTCTTGCAGGTTTCTAATCAGGCAGTTAGAATTGTTGAAGGTAACTACATAACTAGAATCACATAACTGACTTATGCTATGCAAGTTAAATTTGAAGTTTTCAACTAAGAGAACTTTCTTAATAACAAAGTCAGTTTTAAGTTCAATATTACCTGACCCAATTACCTTAAGTGTAGCATTGTTGCCAAATGCCACTGAGCCTAGGTTCTTGAACTTGAGTTTGGTGAATTTCAATTTATCTCCAGTCATGTGTCTGGAGCAACCGCTATCCAACATCCATTGGTCCAAATCTTTATATTCTTACACATAAAGAGTTTTGTTGATTTGGATCCAATTAGAATCAGGAATAGCTTAAATTGATTTTCACAACCTAGTCTGTCTCACCCAATCTAGGGTCAGCAATTACGTTAGCCTTACAGGTTTTGTGAGACAGGTTTTGGTGAATAGAATTATTTTGAAAAATTATGATTTATTTTGAAAAAGTCTAATTAATTTTTGAAAGCAATTGATTTGAGTTTATTTTAAAAATAATGTTTGAATCTATAAATAACTGAAAATTTGTGTTAGATTCAAATTTGACAAAGAATAATTTGAGTATGAATTTCAAAAATTGGCTTCCAGGTCTTGGCGAGGCACTAGGCCTTCTTTGGCCGTAGCCTTATTGGATCATCAACCCTTTCCTTGACAAAGCCTTTTAATGAAATTTCATTTTCAAAACTATTTCTTGAAAAATTCTAGTCTAACTAGTTTGGGTCTTAGATCGGTAGCTTCGGCTAGTTTCACCAGTCTAAAGAGACCAAGTAGAGTATACTTGACCTTATTAGAATTGACTTCCCTAACATACTATCATCTCACCGCCACCCAAAACTATGTTATTCAAGTTTCAGTTACGTTGGTTTAGTCCTTAAACTAACCATTCCTAAGTCTAAGCATGGCAAATTACAGAAATTAAATAAACACTCAATCATACAGATTGCAAACAAGAATTGAATTTTATCTAACAATAAATATTATTTTTAATTTGGCTCCCCCTGGACTAAAGCCACGATAATGGTTTGGCAAGATGTGAATCTTGTCCTTGGGGATCCAATACTGATTTGATTCAGTTTGTTTGTTCAGGAACAGTTTAGGTACCCATGCCTGAACTTTAGGTCTGGACTGGTTCAGTACTGTTGAGGCAATCGACCCTTAAATGATTGGAAGATCATGGTTTTGATGAGTGGGCGAATAGGTTTAAAGTTAGAGTGTTATGTTGTATTTGATTTGTGTGATTGAGTTTGCAGGACTTGGAGAATCACACTTGGTGGACCTATCCGAGGGAAGAGAGCCGAGGGAGGAGAGCTCCAAGGGCAAGTCGGGAAGTGGACTTCAAAGGGCACACGTGAAGGTTGGCATGGAGGCAAGCTAAGGGAAGGCTTGCGTGCGCATCCGAGGGACGATAGCCAGAGGAAGAGGACTTCAAGGGGCGAGCCAAGGGAGCAGACCTGAAGACACACACGAAGGAGAAGGTTTGGAGTGGCTAGAGCTGACTGGGAGGCAGGGCAGTCGACTGGCCCAGAGGCAGTCGACTGCCAAAACCCACAGAAAGTTCGCAACTTCGGACCAGTCGACTGGCCATGGGGCAGTCGACTGGTATACCCCAAAACTAGCCGTTGGATAGCTGTTTGCTAGCCGTTGGCCGGCATTTAATGCCGGGCCAGTCGACTGCCCCGAGGGCAGGCGACTGGTGCGAGTCTGGACAGACTGTGAATCTGTCCTTTTCACCTATAAAAGGAGCTTCTCGTTACACGTGTATGTACAGTTCCGTATAGTAACGAAGTGCTGCCAAATTGTAGAGTGATTATTGCTTCCTCCATCATATTTCTGCATCTGTAAAGAGGAAGATTCTGCTGTAAAGGTTTCTCCACCTCAAGGAGACTTTTCGATAGTGAAAAGTGGTGCTCGCGGCGTGGATCCTTGGATTAGTCACCCATCTGGATGGATACCAAGTAAAAGAATTTTTGTTAGCATTGTTATTGTCTTTGCATATTATTTCCGCTGCGCTAATATCTGTGTAGAGATCAAACGATCAAAAGAAAGTGCATTCACCCCCCCCCCTCTGCACGCCTACACCGATCCTTCAGTTGGTATCAGAGCGAAGTGCATTTAGGAAGATCTAACAATCAACCAGAACAAATTGTAATGGCGTTTCAAGAGGGATACTCCACCGCACGACCTCCATTCTTCGACGGCAACGACTTCGCGTACTGGAAAGGTTGAATGCAGTACTATCTTATGAATGACATAGAAACTTGGATAAGTGTTGCAGATGGCTTCGAGGCGCCCGTCGATGAAAGAGGAGACCCTACACCTATGAGAACATGGTCAAAGGAGGTGATGAAAAGGGCGCAGTCAAATGCAAAGGCCACCACCACACTGCAATGCGGGCTCTCAAAGGAGCAACTGAACAAGGTGGGGCCATTCAAGAGCGCCAAGGAACTATGGGACAAGTTGGTTGAACTGAACGAGGGGTCCAACGAATCCAGAAGAGCCAAGAAGGACCTTCTAGTGGCCCAACTGCAATCCCTATCCATGAAGAGCAACGAGACCGTCAGTCAGCTGCATGGAAGGGTAAAGGAAGTGATCAACGAGCTCCATGTAATTAGAGAGAAAATCGAAAACCGGGATATCGTTAGGTATGTCTTACAAGCCTTCCCGAGAACCACCCTGTGGGCATCCATGGTTGATGCTTACAAGGTATCGAGGGACTTATCTTTAGTTAAATTAGACGATCTATTTTGTGAATTTGAACTGCACGAGCAAGGTAACATTTCGACAAAAGAGAAAGGTATTGCTTTTGTTGCAGAAAAGGAGAAGAAGAGGAGAAAGGAGAAGAAGAAGGTGATCTACTCATCATCCTCGGACTCAGAGGAGTCAAGTGCCTCTATGGACAGTGACCAAGAGGCCTTTATGGTAAGAAAATTTCGTAAAGCATTTAAAAGTTTTTCTAACAAATCATATGCTAGGAAAGGGGCCAAAGGTAAGGGTAAGGCCAAGGAGATAATATGCTACAACTATCACCAAGAGGGACATATGAAGAACGAGTGTCCCCAGTTGAAGAAAAGGGAGGACAAGAAGGAAGAGATGAAGAAGAGTGAAAAGAAGAAATCAAAGGGAAAGGAAAAGAGTGTCACGAACCTCAAGGCGACTTGGGACGATCCCTCGTCCTCAGAGGAAGAAGAAGAGCAAGTCTCTCATTTCGCTCTTATGGCACAAGATGAATCAGACTCATCAGACGATGAATGAAGCTCAAGCAGTAAAGATGAGAGCTCCTCCACTTCATCATCATCAGAGTCAGAAGCTTCGGTAAGTGAGGTATACCACTTACCCTCCTCTACCTTAGTGAAAATTATTTCTAGCACGAACATGGATTTAGCTAAGGCTAGAAGTAGAATTAAGGATCTTAAGGAAGAAATTACCATGCTTAGAGTAGAAGCTATTAAACTTAAAGATTTGCATGCTAGCTCTACCTCTTCACATGTTTCACATATTAAAAATGAAAATAAGGAGTTAAGGAAACAAGTAGATGACCTCACAAAGGCCCTTAGGAAATTCCAAGTAGGATCAAGTAACCTAGACATGATCATAAACAATCAAATGGCTGTATATAACAAGGTCGGACTGGGTTATAGGCCTAAAACTAAGGAAGTAGCATTCGTCTCACTTACCGATAGGATTGGTGCATCTAAGAGACTAGGGGCTAGGGGAACCACAAAGAAGGCATGGGTACCTAAGAAATTTTTAAATGATGCTTATGGATCAAAAATATGGGTACCAAAAGAGTGTGTTTTCCGTGTTGTTTAGGTAAAGGTGAAGGAGGCCCCAACCTTGTGGATAGTAAATAGTGGATGCTCAAGACACATGACCGGGGATGTGAGCAAGTTCACCACTATTAGCTACCTAAGAGAAGGGACGGTCTCTTTTGGCAACAGTGGAAAGTTAAGGATCATTGGTAGGGGCACAATTGAGGTATCTCCCGCTATTTCGATTCATAAGGTACTTTTAATTAAGGACATGAAGTTTAATTTATTAAGTGTGAGTCAACTATGTGATGTCGGGTTTAGAGTAGAATTTCATGCTAAGAAATGTGTAATAAGGCAAAGTGACTCAAACACTATCATATTAGAAGGGTTTAGAGAAGCAAACTTATATTATCTTGATTTATCTTATGCTACTAACAATGTTGTTAAGTGTCTCATGTCTAAAGAAGAAGAAGGGTGGTTGTGGCACCGAAGACTTGGGCACGTCAACATGAGGAGCATAGCAAGAGTGGCCAAGGAAGAATTAGTGAAGGGACTCCCAATGATCAAGTATGAAAAGACCAAGTTGTGTGATGCATACCAAGAGGGTAAGCAATCCAAAGCATCACACAAAGGTAAAACTCTAATCACCACTTCCTTACCTTTAGAACTTTTGCACATAGACCTGTTTGATTGTCATAGCACTCCCTCACTTGTGGGGGGTAAGTATTGCCTAGTAATAGTAGATGACTTTTCTAGGTTTACTTGGGTCTATTTCTTGAAACATAAGGATGATACCCTAGATATCTTTATAGGATTTAGTAAAAGGATAGAAAATGAAAAGAACATCAAAATACACCGAATTAGGAGTGACCATGGTGGGGAGTTCCAAAACGCTAACTTCACACAATTTTGTGTTGAAAATGGGTACAAGCATGAGTTTTCATGCCCAAGGACTCCTCAACAAAACGGGGTAGTTGAGAGGAAAAACCGAGCCCTACAAGAAGCTGCTAGGACTATGTTTAATGCATATTCACTTCCTAGCTATTTTTGGGCCGAAGCGGTTAACACCGCTTGCTATATCCAAAACCGGGTGTTGGTACATAGATTTTTAGGAAAAACACCCTTTGAACTTTGGAATGGAAGGGTACCCTAAGTCCACTATTTTAGAGTCTTTGGATGTAAAGTTTACATCTTAAACACTAAAGATGACCTAAGAAAATTTGAGTCAAAAGCCGATGAAGGAATCTTAGTAGGGTATTCATTGACTAGTAGGGGTTATAGAGTGTACAACAAGAGGACAAAAGTAATTGAGGAGTCCTCAAATGTCAAATTTGATGAAACCACTAGTACTTACCCTAGAAAGGCTTCTATTGATAAGGATATAGAAGAAGTCCAACCCCTTGCCCAAAGACTTCAAGACCTACATTTAGAGGGCAATGATCAAGGGGGAGTAAGAAACACACTAGAGGATGAGGAAGAAGGAGTAAATGAACCTACAACCTCTAGACCCTTGAGACATCACCATGATCATCTCATTGACCAAATTGTGGGTGATGCCACTCAAGGAGTAAAGACTAGGTCATACTTTAGGGATCAAACTAGTCAAATAGCTCTAATCTCCCAATTAGAACCCAAGACCATTGATGAAGCATTGGGAGATGTTGATTGGGTCTTGGCCATGCAAGAAGAGCTAAACCAATTTGAGAGAAGTGAAGTTTGGGAGCTAGTTCCTAGACCCACTGATTGTACCATTGTGACCACTAGATGGGTCTTTAGGAACAAATTAGATGACCAAGGTAAAATCACTAGGAACAAGGCTAGATTGGTAGCTAGGGGGTTTAACCAAGTTGAGGGATTAGATTATGATGAGACCTATGCCCCCGTAGCTAGGTTAGAGTCAATTAGAATTCTACTAGCCTATGCCACTCACATGGGTTTCACACTCCATCAAATGGATGTGAAATCGGCATTCCTTAATGGAATCATTAAGGAAGAGGTCTATGTAGAACAACCCCCCGGGTTTGAGGACCCTAACTATCCAAGACACGTATTTAAATTAAGAAAAGCCTTATATGGATTGAAACAAGCTCCCCGTGCTTGGTATGAGAGACTCTCTTCATTTTTGGTGTCTAAGGGGTTTAGGAGAGGAACAATTGACCCGACATTGTTCCTAAAATCTAAGGATAAGGATATATTTGTTGCCCAAGTCTATGTAGACGATATCATTTTTGGGTCAACAAATAATGACTTCCTACAAGAATTCATCAAGTGTATGGAAGATGAATTTGAAATGAGTCTTGTGGGAGAGTTAACCTTTTTCTTAGGTCTTCAAGTTAAGCAAACTAATGAAGGTACACATGTATTTCAAACCAAATATGCTAAGGAGATGTTAAAGAAATTTGGTTTAGAAAATGCTAAGGAAGCATCTACACCCATAGGAACTAATGTGAAAATGGATAGTGACATTGAAGGCAAAATGGTAGACTCTAAACACTATAGGAGCATGATTGGTAGCCTCCTATACCTAACCGCTAGTAGACCCGACATACTCTTTGCGGTAGGTATGTGTGCAAGGTACCAATCGTGTGCCAAAGAGTCACATTTGGTTGTAGTCAAGAGGATCCTAAGGTATGTGAAAGGAACCCTAAACGTCGGACTTTGGTATCCTAGAACCCCTAATGTTGACCTAATTGGATACACCGACTCGGACTATGCGGAGTGTAAGTTAGATAGGAAGAGTACAAGTGGAGGGTGTCAATTTCTTAGGTCTTCCTTAGTTAGTTGGAGTAGTAGGAAACAACCATGCGTTCCCCTATCAACAACGGAGGCAGAATATGTGGCAATGGGTGGATGTGTTTCCCAACTCCTTTGGATCATGCACACCTTAGAGGACTATGAGCTACATTACACCAAGGTCAAAGTCTTGTGTGATAATGTAAGCACAATCAACTTAACTAAAAATCCGGTTCACCATTCTAGAACAAAACACATTGAAGTGAAACATCACTTCATTAGAGATCATGTGGCAAGGGGAGACATAGAATTACACTATGTTGAATCAAAGTCGAACCTAGCCGACATCTTTACTAAGCCTCTTCTCGAATCGGAGTTTACATCCTTAAGAAGAGGCCTTGGAATGTGTTTTGTAGAAGTATAGGATGAATTTGGAAGCATTAGCTTTGAAAAAGGGTGCTTGATCCATTAGGATGATACATTTGGGTCACTTGTGCTTGTGGCACATTGTTGAGCCATTAAAAGTATCAAAATATCAAAACTAGACCAACTATGGGGGAGGCAAGTGTTTAATCAATGGACACTTTGCCAAAGATCATAGTTGGACATTTTAAAACTTTGAAAACCATTTTATGTTTTACATACTGTGTCATGCTTTTAAAAGTCACATATTTGCAAAATTGGTTTCAAAGGTTGATACAAAATGTAGTGTTTTTCAAAACTTTTGGATTTTTATCAAAAGACGTGCATATTTGAAATTTTATATGGTTTAACATTTTTCCCTGATAGAGTATAACATTTCAAACATGTATGCAAAATTCTACAATTTTTGGAATTTTCTGGAATTTTCTGGGAGTTTCTGAAATTCGACAGAAAAGCTGAAATTTCAGACTGATAGCGTATCAGTCGACTACCCTATGGGCAGTCGACTGGCACAGCTATTTTCAGCTGCTGTGAGAAAATTCAAAAATCAATAATCCTCGCATTTGATACCCTAGGGTTTGGTTGCTTGAGGCAATCATTTTGATGGTGTCAAAGGGGGAGAATGGGCGGTTTAAGTTAGAATTTTGACTTAAAATGGATGATTTTAGGTATTTTGTCTAACTTAGACTTTGAAAGGTTAAAATTTGGAGAGAAGACATGGATTAAGGGGGAGGTACCTCTTAGGTTCGGATATGTCTTACATTCTTATTAATGTTGTTAAGTGGAAACTTAACTTGGAATATGATTAGAATTGAAATTGTGGAGAGGACATAGGTTAAGGGGGAGGTTACCTCTTAGGGTTATTATGTCTCAAAATGTTTCAATTGCTATCTTTTGCTATTGCTATTGCTGTTATTTATCTCTAACTTAAACATATTGCCACACATCAAAAAGGGGGAGATTGTTGAGGCAATCGACCCTTAAATGATTAGAAGATCATGGTTTTGATGAGTGGGCGAATAGGTTTAAAGTTAGAGTGTTATGTTGTATTTGATTTGTGTGATTGAGTTTGCAGGACTTGGAGAATCACACTTGGTGGACCTATCCGAGGGACGAGAGCCGAGGGAGGAGAGCTCCAAGGGCAAGCCAGGAAGTGGACTTCAAAGGGCACACGTGAAGGGTGGCATGGAGGCAAGCCAAGGGAAGGCTTGCGTGCGCATCCGAGGGACGATAGCCAGAGGAAGAGGACTTCAAGGGGCGAGCCAAGGGAGCAGACCTGAAGGCACACGCGAAGGAGAAGGATTGGAGTGGCTGGAGCTGAGCTGGGAGGCAGGGCAGTCGACTGGTCCAGAGGCAGCCAACTGCCAAAACCCACAGAATGTTTGCAGCTTCGGACCAGTTGAATGGCCATGGGGCAATCGACTGGTATACCCCAAAACTAGTCGTTGGCTAGCTGTTTGCTAGCCGTTGGCTAGCCGTTAGCCAACATTTAATGTCGGGCCAGTCGACTGCCCTCGGGGCAGTCGACTGGTGCTAGTCTGGATAGACTGCAAATCTGTCCTTTTCACCTATAGAAGGAGCTTCTCGTTACACGTGTATGTACAGTTTCGTACAGTATCGAAGTGCTGCCAAATTGTAGAGTGATTTTGCTTCCTCCATCATATTTCTGCATCTGTAAAGAGGAAGATTCTGCTGTAAAGGTTTCTCCACCTCAAGGAGACTTTTCGATAGTGAAAAGTGGTGCTCGCGGCGTGGATCCTGTTAGTGATATGAGAGAAGTGTCCTAAGGCAATCGCCTTATGATTGTAAACATTTATTTTAATAAATGATAATTCACTATTTGAGTGTACATGTTTGTGTATTTGATGGGGATCTTAAACTCATCTACTGAATGTCCGCAACACAACTCACAGCATAAGAGAATTTGTGATGAGATCACAACTAGTGATTATCTCTAATGTGCAATTGTGAAGTATTGAAATTATCCCTAGTCGATGAATTGATAAAAACGGACACTATCAATTCTGTTGAGACTAGCATGGGTTATTCTCTAATCAGCTGATTCTCACTGGCTGGTGACATTGGGATGTCCGGAGATAAACATGGATGCTAGTTAAGGGAACT
Source organism: Boesenbergia rotunda (assembly GCA_024364735.1). Taxonomy (NCBI): domain Eukaryota; kingdom Viridiplantae; phylum Streptophyta; class Magnoliopsida; order Zingiberales; family Zingiberaceae; genus Boesenbergia; species Boesenbergia rotunda. The sequence continues at coordinate 196,320 of JAGFNQ010001435.1, read as the reverse complement.
AGTTCATTGGAGTGACTAGCTGTGAGACTTCATATGGGAATCTACATGTAGATATGTCAATGAAGATCTTACTGCGGCTTAAGTGCGATGTTCCTTTGACTTGCGGTGTTCAAGTCATCTTGGTCATGGAGACTTATACTTTGACATCTTAAGCAAGCATCTCCAAGGAGGTGTGGACCCAGGATGATCGGGTATAAGCCGAAGTGCCCGAAGATGTTTGAACAGCCTACAAAGGATTCACCACTCCTTGCGAGGAGATGTATACCCAGGCCTATCGTCGGATTGTTACTCAAAGCCTCTGGCCAGAGCATATCATGTTAAGAGTGCGAGTCTCTTAAATACATGAGAGTAATTAGAAATCCAAAGGACGAGGAAGACACTACTTGGGCTAGGTGTGACGTAGTCAGCCTAGTGGGGACTGACACCATAGACCGTGTCCTGAACCAAGTGGGTATAAGGTGGTGAAGGGAATGAGGCACGATTCATTAGAGCTGCTGAAGGGTTTCAGAATAATTTCTTCTGGGGTCAAACCGTTGATCTTTCGATTAATTGGGGATCATGATGTACTACTAGGTGCCACTCATGATCGATCTATAATTAATGGGTTAATTATAGACGGCCAACATAAATCGAAAGCCTATTTAGTCACACGCAATACGAGTAATCCGAGGGATTTAAAACGAGTTGAAAATTGGATTTTCCGATCAAGAGAAACGAGTCGAATCTGAGTTAATCAGAGGCGCAATGGAAGCTAAAAATGGCTAAGTCTTTTGAAGGCTTTTTGGGCGAATTAAATGAGTTTAATTCGCGACCGGTTCGGGTTGGTTTGGCCGGCCAAAGGAGGTGCTAACCCTCCTTGTGGTGGCCGGCCATTAAAGGAGATTAAACCAATTTAATTGGTTTAATTAATAAAATAAATCTAGCGCGGTTTATTTTATAAATTATGGATAAATAAATTTGTATAAAGAAAATTTATATAAATAAATTTGTAGAAATTTATTCTTTTTATGGAAGTTAAAATAATCCATGAATTGGTTTATTTTAATTTTATAAAATCAATTATGAATTGATTTTATCATAATAAGAAAGTTTATAAATTTCTTATAAAAATTTATTCCATAATTTAAAGAGAGAAAAGAATAAGTTTTATTATAAATTAGTTTATAATAAAGACTTGGTTTAAACGGAATAATTAGTTAAGAAAATTTATAGGATAAATTTCTTATAACTAATTCCGTTTAGAGAGAGACTTAGCAAAGAGTTGCTACTATATAAAGGAACCAAAGGCTAGCCCTTTAGATCAATCAATTAATCAAGAGATTAATTAGAGCTCTCCCTCTCTCTCTTTATTCTCTTCTCTCCTCATCTTCTTCTCCTTCACATTAGGGCCGGCGCCCCATCCTTGTGGATTAGGGCCGGCGCACACAACCATCATCCAAGGGAGTTGGCGTGAGCTTTCAAGGAGAAGGAGAACCCGAACACGAAGAAGAAGAAGCGGATAGCGACTCCTCTCTTCTCGGAATTCGATTCCGTTACTTCGTTGGTTAGTTTTCCTAATTTTTCTCTTGTCCTTCTAGTTGTGCCTTCCGAGAATCTAGTAGTTCTCGTCGGCACAAAACTCGTGACTTTGTGAAGTCATCCCGAAGAGAACTCGGCGTGGACGCGAATAGAGGCGGAGCTTCCAAGGGACGCTACGGTTGGATCTCGTCCCTTACTTCGAGTTACGAGAGGTACTTAGTAAATTTGTTTACTATTCCGCAATGTTTTATTTTATGATTATGTCAACACACCATAAGATTGCATGCTAGATACGAAGTTAAAATAATTTAGGAAATTATTTTATGCAAACTCTTCCGCTGCACGTAAAAATTTTAAATTTTACGAACTCGTATCCTTGTCGACATGCACCCGGTCCCAACAGTGGTATCAGAGCCGGTTAGTGTTCGACTTAATCATATAATTGTTTTGTGGAAAACTTTGTCATGATCTCAATTTCGGAAAATTTTTCCAATTATGGAAACTTTCAAATTATAATAAATTTTAGAATTAGGAATTTCAAAGTTTGGAAATCGTCATGAAATTTCGCAAACGTTTGAAATTTTCTAGTTTCTAAATTTTTATAATAATTGTGAAATTTCCCATCTTTGGAAACTTTCCAATTTTGGAAATTTTTCTATTTTAGAAATTTTCCAACTTTGGAAATATGTAAGTTTTCTTTGTACCAGAAACTTACAATTATTCTGAAAACCTATTTTCGAAATCTCGCAATTTTGGGCACTTTCTTTTAAGAAAGTCTAGACAAATTCATGGACAGTTAATTGACAATTAAATTTGAATTGGTTTTTAAATTGACAACAAATTCTTTATTTTGGATTGAGCCTCGGGGAGCCGTCCAATTTAAAGTTAGATGTTGTAATTTAATTTCCCAATTTTAATTGAAATTGTCATGTTTGATTTGGATTGAGCCTCGGGGAGCCGTCCAATTGGATTTACAACACTTTACTTTTCTTTGGGTATCTGAGCCTCGGGGAGCCACCCTTAGAAAACGATTTGTTGTAATTAATCAATCCATGAATAAAATATGTTTTAAGAGGTGATGCTCTTACATATTGTTGTCTCCAAAATTAATTAGGAAAATGGTTTCCTATAGAGTTTTCTTAAATGAGATTTTCATGAAAATAATATGTAGTTGAATTAAGGGATTTGTCTCTTAATTTAATAAGATTTGATTTAGAGAAATCAAAGTCTTGAACATATTATTTCCGAAATTAATTATGACAATTTAGGAAATTGTTTCCCAAAGCAATTCCTTTAATAAAGTGTGAAATTAGAATTAAGGAAATCCGGTTCCTAATTCAATTCATGAGACTTGATAAATTAAGTCACATACATACTTTATTAAGGAAATCGTTAGTCATGACATATGTCATGAATGTGCATTAAAAGGAAAAGATGAGACCAAAACCCCTTACAAAATATTAAGGCCAACACCTTCCATTAATATGGTTAGAATCGGAGTTTTGTTTCTCGCTTGGGTTGATGGACACATCCATGCCCGACTTGAACCTTAACATGTTCAAACCATGGAATTAGTTTATGAATAATATAGTTGGAGTCAGAGGTCAATCCTTAGTTTTGGTTGTTGGACACATCCAAGCCTGACTAAACGGTTGAATGAGCTCCAACCATATTAAAACTATTTCTTGATTAATGGGTCAGCCTTAAGCTTGGAGCATCGATTTGTTGTGCCACAGCCAAGGTCGATGTAAAGAGAGGTGCAGTTGGGTGCTATGTATATGATGCATACTTGTTAATGAGTTAACAACCCAATGATTTATGCAAACATTCAATTAGTTGATAGCATAACGTGATAGTTACATATATGTGATATGTAATCGGTATAATTACCTACCTTCATAGCTAAGGAAAACTTGATGGCCACAGCCATGGTGATTCTTATCTATGGTTGGATATCAACCTATTTGGAGATGTTCCTACGATCTCCCGAATTGATAATAAGGGTTATTCAATTTGAAAAATAAATAGGATTTTATTTATGTATGTTGATACATTCTTTAATAAATCTTCTCACATAATCTCAATTTGTATTTCTAGGATAATCACTCGATCATGTCTTCTCTGAACTTGCGTTCCATTTTGGACACAAATAAACTGACTGGGCCGAACTACATGGACTGGCTTCGAAACCTGAGGATAGTCCTCAAGGCAGAGAAGCTTGCTTATGTCCTTGAAGAACAACTTCCCACCCATCCTCCAGAAAATGCAACTCCAGACCAATTGTTGGCCTATCAGAAACATGTGACCGATTCTGAACTTGCGAGTTGCATCATGCTAGCCTCTATGGTACCTGAGTTGCAAAAGCACATGAGCATATGGATGCTAATACCATCATCTTCCATCTTCATGAGTTGTTTGAAGAGCAGGCGAGATCCGAAAGGTTCGAGGTCTCCAGACTCCTCTTCACCACTAAGATGCAGGAAGGCACTTCTGCCTCGCAGTTTGTGTTAAAGATGTTGGGGTACATTGAGCGACTGAGCGCACTCGGTTTTGCAATGGATCATGAACTAAGTATTGACTTAATTCTGAGTTGTTTGTCCAAGAGTTGTTCACAATTTGTGATGAACTATCGGATGAACAAACTGGAGACTACATTCCTGAGTTGATCAACATGCTGAAGACTGTGGAGCCTTCTGTAAAGCCAGATCAAAAAGCGGTACTGTTAGTTGGTTCCTCGAAGAAAGGTTCTAAGAGGAAGGCCAAAGAACAGAACAAAGGGAAGAAGAAAAAGGCCAAGAAAACTGAAAAGAAACCAAAAGGAACTTGCCATCACTGTGGCAAGGAAGGTCACTGGCGAAGAAACTGCAAGATTTATCTTGAGTCCGTGAAGAAGAAGGCATCCGATGCCCCATCCTCTTCAGGTATCTTCGTTATTGAATGTCACTCTATTTCCTCAGATACCTGGGTACTTGATACTGGGTGTAGCTCACATATATGTAATGACATACAGGGGCTAAGGAATAGAAGAAGGCTCGTCAAGGGAGAAGCGAATTTGCGGGTTGGAAATGGAGCAAGGATTGCTGCTATTGCCATCGGAACATATTTGCTAAAGCTCCCAACTGGACGTGTCTTAGAATTGGATAATTGTTATTTCGTTCCTTCGTTAATAAAGAACATTGTATCTATTTCATGTTTGAATGAAAAGGGTTATCATTTAACTTTCAGTAACAATTGTTGTTACATAACTTTAAATGGCGTTCTTTATGGGAATGGAACTTTGTGCAATGGCATCTACACGTTAGATTTATCCAGTGACGTTTTCAATATCGAAGTAAGCAACAAACGTGCTCGAATAGATAATCAAATAGACTCCTACACGTGGCACTGTCGTCTTGGCCATATAAGTAAGAAACGCATGACCGAATTACACCGATGTGGAATTTTGGAATCATTTGAACCCGGTTCATTTGATACATGCGAATCATGCTTAAAAGGCAAGATGACCAAATTACCCTTTCCCGGAAAAGGTAATCCAGTGGGAGAATTGCTTGGTCTAATACATACCGATGTATGTGGACCAATGTCAACTCTTTCACAAGGAGGCTATAGCTACTTCATCACCTTCATCGATGATCACTCACGATTCGGGTATGTGTTCTTGATGAAACACAAATCTGAAGCCTTTGAGAAATTCAAAGAGTTCAGAAATGAAGTAGAGAAACAGCTTGGCAAAAGTATTAAAATACTTCGATCCGATCGAGGTGGTGAATACTTAAGTCAAGAGTTTCAAGATTATCTAAGGGACAATGGGATATTGTCCCAATGGACTCCGCCGTATACACCACAGCATAATGGTGTATCTGAGAGGCGCAACCGAACCTTGATGGACATGGTTAGGTCTATGATGAATCATGCAACTCTTCCAAAATCCTTTTGGAGCTATGCACTTAAGACAGCTGTTTACTTGCTAAACAGAGTCCCAACTAAGGTAGTCTCTACTACTCCATATGAGATTTGGAATAGTAAGAAACCTCACTTAACTCACCTTAAGATATGGGGTTGTCCTGCTTATGTGAAGCGGGTTGTATCAGACAAATTGGATGCTAAGTCTGATAAATGTCTATTTATTGGATACCCTAAGGAAACGAAGGGTTACCAATTCTATCATCCCTTGGAACAAAAGGTGTTTGTTTCAAGGCATGCTGTATTTCTAGAGAAAGAGTTTCTTTTGCAAGAAAACAGTGGGAGTGTGATTGAACTTGATGAAGTTCAAGAAACTCCAATAGACATCACAGAGACACCTAGTCTAGGCCCACAACCGATAATTCATAGTGATGAGCTATCAGTTGAACCTAAAACTACACCACCTCTTCGTAGGTCTGATAGGACACGCAACATTCCAGAGAGATACGGATTTCTCGTAAGTGAATCGAACGACGTGTTGCTCATTGGCGATGACGAACCTATCAGTTATGAAGATGTTCTGAAAAATTCAGAAAGGGACAGATGGCTTGAGGCCATGAAGTCGGAAATGGATTCCATGTATGAAAATCAAGTATGGGACTTGGTTAACCCACCTGAAGGGATTAAGCCCATAGGGTGCAAGTGGGTTTTCAAGAAGAAAACCGACATGGAAGGTAATGTTGTTACCTTTAAGGCTAGATTAGTGGCAAAAGGATATCGTCAAAAACAAGGAGTTGACTATGACGAAACCTATTCGCCAGTAGCTATGCTTAAATCCATTCGGATGCTCCTAGCCATAGCAGCTCATTATGATTATGAGATATGGCAAATGGATGTGAAAACAGCTTTCCTTAATGGAAACCTACTTGAGGATGTATACATGATACAACCTGAAGGTTTCACATCAGTTGATAAAACCAAGGTATGCAAGCTTCGACGATCCATATATGGACTAAAGCAACATCTAGGAGCTGGAACATCCGTTTTGATGAGACAATCAAAGAGTTTGATTTCTCACAAAATCCTGACGAACCTTGTGTGTACAAGAAGGTTAGTGGGAGTGCAGTCGTATTCCTAGTATTATATGTCGATGACATCTTACTTATAGGAAACGATATATCAGTTTTACAGACAGTTAAGATTTGGTTGTCCAAAACTTTCTCCATGAAAGACCTGGGAGAAGCAACCTATATCCTTGGGATTAGAATCTATAGAGATAGATCAAAACGGTTGCTTGGTCTTTCGCAGTCTACATATATAGACCGAGTGCTAAAAAGGTTTAGCATGTCGGAATCCAAGAAAGGTTACCTTCCCATCAGGCATGGGATCAACCTTTCGAAGTCTATGTGTCCGCGCACAGAAGACGAGAGGATTAGCATGAATAAGATTCCCTATGCATCCGCAATAGGATCTATCATGTATGCTATGTTATGTACTAGGCCCGATGTATCGTATGCTCTGAGCGTCACGAGCAGATACCAATCTGATCCAGGAATGGATCATTGGGCGGCTGTTAAGACAATCCTTAAGTACTTAAGAAGAACTAAGGATGTATTTCTAATATATGGAGAAGGAGATTTGATAATACGTGGGTATACAGATGCCAGTTTCCAGACAGATAAGGATGACTCCAAATCGCAGTCTGGATACGTATTTACTTTGAATGGAGGCGCAGTAAGTTGGAAGAGTTCCAAACAAGACACTGTAGCGGATTCTACCACGGAAGGGAATATATCGCAGCTTCGGAAGCAGCAAAGGAAGCAGTCTGGATCAAGAAGTTTGTCTCCGAACTTGGCGTGGTTCCAACCATTGATGAAGCAGTGCCGGTATACTGCGACAACAATGGAGCTATTGCACAAGCAAAGGAACCAAGGTCTCATCAGCGATCCAAACACGTGCTTCGACGCTATCATCTGATCAGAGAGATTATAAGTAGGAATGACATACAAATTGAGAGAGTTCCCACTGAAAGGAATATAGCGGATCCTTTAACTAAGGCCTTGCCTCAAAACAAGTTTGAGGGTCATGTTAGAGCCTGTGGTATTGGATACCGTAGCGATTGGCATTAGGCCAAGTGGGAGTTTGTTAGTGATATGAGAGAAGTGTCCTAAGGCAATCGCCTTATGATTGTAAACATTTATTTTAATAAATGATAATTCACTATTTGAGTGTACATGTTTGTGTATTTGATGGGGATCTTAAACTCATCTACTGAATGTCCGCAACACAACTCACAGCATAAGAGAATTTGTGATGAGATCACAACTAGTGATTATCTCTAATGTGCAATTGTGAAGTATTGAAATTATCCCTAGTCGATGAATTGATAAAAACGGACACTATCAATTCTGTTGAGACTAGCATGGGTTATTCTCTAATCAGCTGATTCTCACTGGCTGGTGACATTGGGATGTCCGGAGATAAACATGGATGCTAGTTAAGGGAACTAGTTCATTGGAGTGACTAGCTGTGAGACTTCATATGGGAATCTACATGTAGATATGTCAATGAAGATCTTATTGCGGCTTAAGTGCGATGTTCCTTTGACTTGCGGTGTTCAAGTCATCTTGGTCATGGAGACTTATACTTTGACATCTTAAGCAAGCATCTCCAAGGAGGTGTGGACCCAGGATGATCGGGTATAAGCCGAAGTGCCCGAAGATGTTTGAACAGCCTACAAAGGATTCACCACTCCTTGCGAGGAGATGTATACCCAGGCCTATCGTCGGATTGTTACTCAAAGCCTCTGGCCAGAGCATATCATGTTAAGAGTGCGAGTCTCTTAAATACATGAGAGTAATTAGAAATCCAAAGGACGAGGAAGACACTACTTGGGCTAGGTGTGACGTAGTCAGCCTAGTGGGGACTGACACCATAGACCGTGTCCTGAACCAAGTGGGTATAAGGTGGTGAAGGGAATGAGGCACGATTCATTAGAGCTGCTGAAGGGTTTCAGAATAATTTCTTCTGGGGTCAAACCGTTGATCTTTCGATTAATTGGGGATCATGATGTACTACTAGGTGCCACTCATGATCGATCTATAATTAATGGGTTAATTATAGACGGCCAACATAAATCGAAAGCCTATTTAGTCACACGCAATACGAGTAATCCGAGGGATTTAAAACGAGTTGAAAATTGGATTTTCCGATCAAGAGAAACGAGTCGAATCTGAGTTAATCAGAGGCGCAATGGAAGCTAAAAATGGCTAAGTCTTTTGAAGGCTTTTTGGGCGAATTAAATGAGTTTAATTCGCGACCAGTTCGGGTTGGTTTGGCCGGCCAAAGGAGGTGCTAACCCTCCTTGTGGTGGCCGGCCATTAAAGGAGATTAAACCAATTTAATTGGTTTAATTAATAAAATAAATCTAGCGCGGTTTATTTTATAAATTATGGATAAATAAATTTGTATAAAGAAAATTTATATAAATAAATTTGTAGAAATTTATTCTTTTTATGGAAGTTAAAATAATCCATGAATTGGTTTATTTTAATTTTATAAAATCAATTATGAATTGATTTTATCATAATAAGAAAGTTTATAAATTTCTTATAAAATTTATTCCATAATTTAAAGAGAGAAAAGAATAAGTTTTATTATAAATTAGTTTATAATAAAGACTTGGTTTAAACGGAATAATTAGTTAAGAAAATTTATAGGATAAATTTCTTATAACTAATTCCGTTTAGAGAGAGACTTAGCAAAGAGTTGCTACTATATAAAGGAACCAAAGGCTAGCCCTTTAGATCAATCAATTAATCAAGAGATTAATTAGAGCTCTCCCTCTCTCTCTTATTCTCTTCTCTCCTCATCTTCTTCTCCTTCACATTAGGGCCGGCGCCCCATCCTTGTGGATTAGGGCCGGCGCACACAACCATCATCCAAGGGAGTTGGCGTGAGCTTTCAAGGAGAAGGAGAACCCGAACACGAAGAAGAAGAAGCGGATAGCGACTCCTCTCTTCTCGGAATTCGATTTCGTTACTTCGTTGGTTAGTTTTCCTAATTTTTCTCTTGTCCTTCTAGTTGTGCCTTCCGAGAATCTAGTAGTTCTCGTCGGCACAAAACTCGTGACTTTGTGAAGTCATCCCGAAGAGAACTCGGCGTGGACTCGAATAGAGGCGGAGCTTCCAAGGGACGCTACGGTTGGATCTCGTCCCTTACTTCGAGTTACGAGAGGTACTTAGTAAATTTGTTTACTATTCCGCAATGTTTTATTTTATGATTATGTCAACACACCATAAGATTGCATGCTAGATACGAAGTTAAAATAATTTAGGAAATTATTTTATGCAAACTCTTCCGCTGCACGTAAAAATTTTAAATTTTACGAACTCGTATCCTTGTCGACATGCACCCGGTCCCAACAGATCCTTGGATTAGTCACCCATCTGGGTGGATACCAAGTAAAAGAATTTTTGTTAGCATTGTTATTGTCTTTGCATATTATTTCTGCTGTGCTAACATCTGTGTAGAGATCAAACGATCAAAAGAAAGTGCATTCACCCCCCCCCCTCTGTACGCCTACACCGATCCTTCAAGTACAGCATAGTAGGATCTTTGTCTTAATTTGGTTCTATAGCCTAGTCCGGATCGATTTAGAACCGATTTCTGTTTTCCAAGAATCATGTCAAGACCCTTGGAACCAGAAGTGAATCGTTCTAAAGCTGATCTATGATCCTTAACTTGAGTTTTCAGTGAGGAGTTCTCTTTCTCATGTTTTTCAACTTGAGTAGAGGTTCCTTCTTGAACCTTCTCAGTTAAAGATCTAGAGTCAGCTCCCTCTTTCAGGAGTTTTACTTCCTGTCGAAGGGATTCGACTCGGAGTTTAGCTTTTGCCAAATCTCGAGAAAGATAAGAAATTAACTCATTTAACTGACTTCTAGAAAAACCACTTAACTTGATTTCGCCGTCGTCTGAAAATGTTAGTCTGCCATCGTCTTGTTCCAATTCTGACTCAGTCTCGATTTCTTCTAAGGCGGTTAGTGTTAGCAGGTTCGACTGTGGGACCTCTTCTTCTTCGGAGGAGGAGGACTCGTCCCACGTTGCCTGAAGTGCCTTCTTTCTTCTTGCTTTCTTGCCTTCTTTTAGGTTAGGTCATTCGGATGTGAAATGCCCCTTTTTGTTGCACTCGAAGCACGTCACACTTGATTTGTTCTTAGTTGATTCAGCTTGATCTTCCTTCTTTCGGCTGGCTTTTCTTCTGTTGGATTGATTCTTCAATTCCTTGTAGTAGTTCTGGGCCAGTCGGACTAGCTTCGGTCGGTCTCCTTCGTCGTCTTCTGAGTCTGAGTCTGAATCAGACTCGAGTGCAGGTTGAGGTTTCTTTTTAGATACCTTTCCAGCTTTACCTGCAATAAAGGCAATGCCTTTCTCGGTCAGGGTGCAGCTAGTCTGCTCATGCAATTCAATTTCTGAAAACAATTCATCTAGTTTAATTTTTGAAAGGTCCCTTGAAACCTTGTATGCATCTACCATAGATGCCCACAAGGTGTTTCTCGGGAAAGCATTAAGAGCGTACCTTATCAGGTCACGGTTTTCTACCTTGTGACCGATTGTGTGTAGTCCGTTCATTAGCTCCTGAATTCGGGCGTGGAGCTGAGCTGCTGTTTCGTTGTCGGTCTTCTTGATCGTGTACAGCTTGTTCAGGAGGAGATCTCTCTTGCTGATTCGAGTATCTGAAGTTCCTTCATGCAGTTCGATCAGTTTCCCCCATAGCTCTTTAGCACTGTTGAATGGACTCACTCGGTTCAGCTCCTCTTTTGTTAAGCCGCATTGGAGGGTCTGGGTCGCCTTTGCATCAGCTTCAATCTTTCATTTCAGAGCGGTATCCCACTCTGTGTAGGTCTGTGGTACTCCTTCAGCATTCTTTGGAATCTCCAGTCCGGACTGGATGATTATCTACATGTTCACCTGAGTTTTCAAGTGGACCTCCATTCTGCTCTTCCAGTAGGAGAAGTCCTCCCCACTGAAGAGAGGCAGTCTTGCGGTGCTGAAGCCTTCTTGCATGGCCATTTTATCTGAAAAGTAAACTTAAAGGAAAGAAAGTATCCCAAGACTTGGTCTTGGATTAGTAGTGCGGGATAAAGAGAAATAATTATCGAGGGGTGTTGCACCAACCTCGATTAACGAGAAAACTTCGAAAAAGTAAAAGAAAAGAAAAAAAATCTGAAAAATTCTCAAACTGGTGGTTGCACCAAATTTGAGCTTAATTCCCCGCTCTGATACCAATTGTTGGATCGAGAAGAACGATAGAGGGGGGGGGGGTGAATATCGTTAAACGTTCGGATTCGTAAAAGAGGATTAGCAGCGGAAATAAATAAGGTAAAACACACGCGAACACCACGATTTTACTTGGTTCAGAGTCGCGGTCGGCTCCTACTCCAAGGCCCACGGTCGTTAACAATTTACTGCGGGCAATTCTATATGTGCGAAAAAATAGTTTACAAAATGTATTACAAGAATAGTACAGTAAACTTAAAAGCAGCTCTTCATTACCGACGTCCGGTGTAGATTGTATTTTCAGAGCAGAGGGACGTCGTCGGCGCTTGTATCTCGAGTCGGGAGGTTTCCGGAGCAGAGCGCGGGAGTAGAATAGCGTGAATGCGTTGGAAGAATTGTGTCATCAAGCCTTGGGGTCGAGGGGCCTTTTTATAGCCTCTGGGGGCGCCTGGAACGTCGGGGGCGCCCCCCCCCCCACGTGTCAACCGATCCGAGCACCTCTCGGTCAGCCGTTATCCCTTCGGGATCGGGCTGAGGTTTGACTGGGGGGCGCCCGGGACGCTAGGGGCGCTCGGGTTGACTCTATCCGCTGGTTTCTCGCTGGCTTGACTTTTATCCACTTCGTTGGCTTGAGCTAGGGGCGCCCGGACCATCCGGAGCGCCCGAGAGCATGGGGGTGCCCAGTAGCACGGGGGCGCCCCGCCCAGTTAGCTTCTGAAGCGTACATTTGCTCCACTTCTTTTGTATTCACCTTGGGGGCGCCCGGGACACTCCGGGCGCCCTACTCAGCTTCTGCCTCACTCCTTTGAGACTCTCTGAGCTGCAGATACTCGTTCCTTCGGTCCTGCATCCAGGGTTAGTCCAAAATAATATAGAGCAATAATATGTTAGTGTTATACAGCCTTAGCTGTCTTGGTTCTGACTTTGGGTCTCCAAAATGGAGCCCTAGGTCGAGCCGACGCCTACTGTTCCCTCGACGGGGAACGCGTCCTCACCTACTCCTCTCAAGAGAGTTTACCTTTTGCCAACCGGCTCCTCCGGTTGGACTTTTGCCCGATACACCTGACCAGGTCTTCGTGCCCACCTTCCGAGCAGGTCTTCGGTGCCCAGCTCCTTGCCAGGGCTTCGTGCCCAGTCCTCGACCAGGACTTCGTGCCCACCTTCCGAGCAGGTCTTCGGTGCCCAGCTCGTTGCCAGGGTTTCGTGCCCAGTGTACCTAGGACTTCTTTTCCTATAAACTTAGTGAACATGTTAGATAAACATAATATCTTAACTTTTTTGAACCCTTTTGCCATTATCAAAACACAGGTTCGACTTGGGTGCTGTCTGCACCAACATTGTGTTGTTATTTGATATGTGTGATTGAGTTTGCAGGACTTGGAGAATCACACATGGAGAACATATCCGAGGGACGAGAGCCGAGGGAGGAGGACTCCAAGGGCAAGCTGGGAAAGTGGACTTCAAAGGACACACTTGAAGGGTGGCATGGAGGCAAGCTAAGGGAAGGCGTGTGTGTGCATTCGAGGGACGATAGCCGAAGGAAGAAGACTTCAAGAGGCAAGCCAAGGGAGTATACCTGATGGCACACGTGAAGGAGAGTGTTCAGAGTGAGTGTGAGTGCTTGTAGAAGTTGGACAGTCAATTGATAGAAAGACAGTCGACTTCCAAAACTCACAGAAGGTTTTCAGCCTTCGACCAGTCGACTACCCCAGGGGCAGTCAACTGGTCATCCCCAAAAACTAGCTGTTGGCTGGCATTTAAAGCTAGGCTAGTCGACTGCCCCAGAGGCAGTCAACTGGTTGCGGGGCTGGATAGCTTGCGAAGCTGTTCTTTACTCTTATATAAAGAGGACTTTTTGGCACGAGGTGGGTACGGTTTTTTACTGTACCAAAGTGCTGCTAATGCCCCAATTGATCATCTCTTCCTCTCACTTTTGCTTCGATCTTGTAAAGAGGAAGAAGACAACCTTGTAAAGGTTTTCTCCACCTTGAAGGAGGCTTTTCATAGTGGAGGTGGTGTACTCGTGCGGATCCTTGGATTAGTCACTTTTCGGGGTGGATACCAAGTAAATCTTCTTGTTAGCATTGTTCTTATTGTTCTTCATTATATTTTTGTATTGTGCTAACCCTCTTGTAGAGAGAATTCGACAAAAAGTACTATTCACCCCCTCTAGCAACATCAACGATCTTACAGGAGGCACTGCCGAGCCGCGCGCCTCTTCAGTCCGATCCCGGGCTAGAGATATGTGCCCGAGGAGATAGTCACTCGGAGGCGTTTTCTTGCTGGCCCCCCAAGGTTGGCTGTTCTGCTGCTATTGCTGCCGCAGGTGTCTCTGTCTCCACGTCCACCACTTGGGGTTCTGCCTCAGAATCCCCTGCTAGCAGCTCAACCTCCTGATCATCTCCTCTATCCCCAAGTTGCTCAGGAGCTGGAGCGACGTTTACTGGAGGCACCGCCCGGCTAGCTAACAGCTCCGCAGCCCGGGCATTCAGTTTTGCCTCCTCTAGACCCAGTTCGTCAGCGATGAGGGTAGGGTGTTAAACATGGTCTCGGCTACAACATATAGAAAGCTTTAGTTAGCACTAAAAGGTTCATAAACAAAATAAAAGCTTACCGAAGGAGCCGGGCAACTCTGTAGGAATGTGGCTTAGCTGGAAGAAGTATAGCATAGCTTCGCTCAACAGCTTGCCGGGTGGAAGCGCAACCCCACGATCTTGGAAAATGCTAGCTGGAAGGCCGGCTTTGAGCGGTAGCTCTTGGGCATGGGAGGTTGGGTAAGCAGGTCCTCTACCCATTTGGTTGGCCAGGTTGGGGGTGGGGCTGAGTGTACACAGAAGAAATGGGACTTCCATCCCTTATTGGAGGAGGGAACCTTATCTAGAAAGGCTAACTTGGCCCGGGCTTGGAAGAAAAAATTGCCAGGCTCATACTTTTTAAGATAGAAGAAGAAGTGAAAGACTCGGGGGTCAAGAGGGACATGGTATGTGGTAAAGATGACTACTATCCCACACAGAATCCGAATGGAGTTCGGAGCTAGCTGAGAAAGAGGCACCTGGAAATACCTACAAACCTCTGTAATCAATGGGTGCAGGGGAAATCTCAGGCCAGCTAGTAAGTGGTCTTTGAAAACAGTGAAATAGCCTAAGGGAGGCTGGTGGGGTCGTTCGCGACGGGAAGGAAGAGCTAGAAGATGATCTTCGGGGATCTGGTAGTCTAGGCAAAGGGTCTCTAGGTGACCTAGGGTCAAGGTCGAGAGGGTGGTAGTATACCATACTCTAGTCGAGGAGGTTGACTCGGCCATCGGGTTGGGGTCGGGAGTTGTAAGGAGAAACACAGAGAGTCAGGAAAAGAGTACCTAAAGGTCGGGATCACCGAAAATCGCAGGTCACCGGAGCTCATGGGGGTCAGGCGGCGAAAATCGGACAAGAGAGGAAGTAAAAGCAAAAGGTAAAACGACGAGGGTTAAAATGAGAGGTGAACCTATTTATACTGCACAGGGGATCAGGAGAGCCGTCGGATGCACAAGAGAAAAAAGGCAGGATTAGATCCCGACCGTCAGTCTCTCGCTCATTCCCGATGCTTCGAGACCCATTGCCCTGCCACCGCACGAGTCTGACGGATGACGCTTCATTGCCAGGGAATCCCAGTCGGGGAATGACACGTGGCAGAGGCATTAAATGTCGATTTGACGGGGGATTCGACATTTAATAACTAAGATTTGAAGGCTGTGATGAGACCCGGGGGTACGAAGTCATGGGCATCCGACCGAGCGAATAGCCTAGTCAGTCGGACTCCTCGCCTCCTTCGACTAGACTTGAAGGGGAGGCTTGTGATCCGGTCGGGTAGTTTCTCTAAGTCGGTCGGGTGCCTGGTCGGATCACGTCTTGGTCAGGCGAAGCTGGTTGAGTCAAGTCCTGGTCAGGCTAGGATAGGCGGGTATACCCGACGCTGATCCAGCTTGAGTGGTCAGAGTTCGAGGTTACTCAGGCTGGGGATCGGTCAATGATATCCGGTCGGACGTTCCCGATTGGGGGTCATCAGTCGGGGATGTACGGTCGGGCCAAGTTGGAAGCACTTGTCGGACCCCTTGGAAAAGGGAGCACTTAGTATAGAGTGGTCCTCCCAGTCGGAAGCTCCTGGTCAGGAGCTCCCGGTCGGGCACCCCAGGTCTAGCACCTTGGGACCGTTCTAAGAACGTGAGCAGTAGAGAAGCCTAACTTATCTGATTGACCATCTTCACCTGCCTGGTCGGGATTTGGTAAAGTCACAGTTGCCCGGTCGGGTGATCCCGAGTGATCGAATGGCCTCATCAGCAATAAGATTTCCTAAATCTCCCAATTATGAGGAAAAGACATCTGTCGTAATCATGACCTGATAGAGCCGCAAATATTAATTAGGATCAGAGGGGACAACTTGGACAAATTGTCAGGCGACTGTGACAGTCTCATAGAGTGATTAAGGTTGCCAAAAGTTCAGTATGTTTGGTGATCAGCTCTTAATGAGATAGGACAACCCTGACAATACTAAGGCCTCCTCCTCCCCTATATAAAGCTTCCCTTGGTGCATCAGAAAGGGGTTCTGGCATTTGAAACCATTCCTCCATTGTGTGCTCTTGTTTGGTCCGATCCGAGCTATCTGTGTCCTGTTAGTTGTCAAGCCCGACCTTGACTCACCCACTAGCGCAACCGAGGTCATCTTGGTTAGACTGAGTCAACCGAGTGAGAACCATCTTCACTTGTCGACAGGATCACTAAGCATCTCACACTATTCTAACACTATGTTTGATTAGGGATAATATAATCAAGTATGTAATGTAATTGTCCCTAGAATGTAATCCAGAATTACATATTGTTAGTTTTGTAATCCAGATTATAAAATTTTACTTAACTTTTGTAATGCATATATATTACATTACAATTTTAAAACTATACCAAATAAAGTAATCAATCTTGTAATGTAATCCTGATTACTTTACAAGACTGATTACCTCTCACCAAACATAGCCTAAGTGTTTGCAATCACAAGTAAGGTAATCCTAATATGTTTGTGAGATGTTGACTGTTTAGAACTATAGGTTTATATTTTTCTAGGGGAAAGACCCGGCTAAGTCCATAATAACTTAAGATTTAAAATATAGCTCAACATTAGAAGACAAGTTTTTGAAAAAAATATTTTGAAAATGATAAGTTTTTGAAAAACATATGGTTGGGAAAAAATTGTATTGATAAAAAATAAATCAAGTCATAGTCTATAATGTACAAGAAGATAAGCAATTAATAGTTCATGTAAGCAAAGAGTGAGCTCTACAGGCATAGCCGAGATAGAAAGTGTTAGTAGATTATCACTAGAGGTCTTGGATTCAAGCCACGGAGTTAGTTGGACGTAAATCATTGCACCCTGTGTAAAAAGTCTCACCCCCTCCCCCCAAACCTCTCTTGCATTCTCAACCACCGTGATTTACCTCCTCCGTGTTGGTCCTGGGCGAGCATGCGGGGGCATTGGGGGCGAGTGTTTTGCCTTTTTTGTCACATGCAAGCAAAGGGCGAAGTGGTTATAGTTATTTAATTTTTAATTTTAATTATTTTTTAGAATTAATATCAATCCCATAAAAATTTTTCATTAATCATCAAAATAAATAGAACCGTGATTTACCTCCTCCGTGTTGATCCTGGGGCGGGCAGGCGGGGGCGTTGGTGTTAGTGAGAGCCCTAGAGCCAATCATATGATGATTACTTTTTGGACTCATTGTATCATATTCTTGTATATATATTTCTTATATATAAAGGCATTTCTTATGGTTATTGTACTTATGTGTATTGGTGCCAAATAACTTAGTATAATAACGTCCTTGAGTAGAAGGTTCTTATCTATATCAATCGATTAGTTGGATCGATAGTGAGATGATATAGAGAATACTACTTTTAATTATTCCTAGTCAAGTATTAACATTCAAGGACAATGTTAATGCATAGAGACTAGCATGTAGGTCAACATGATGACTTGATCTCACAAGTCATAGATATGGGATATCAAGTTGACAGATGGGTATACATTAGGGAATGTATACTGAATGGCCCACCATGAGAAAGTATCATGGATCGTTATATGAGTGTCATATACTTTCTCATGTGACTATTAGTATGACTATTAGTCCTTAGACCTGAAGTCACCATAGTTCCCTACATAAGGAGTTATGTACTTTGATTTCGTCAAACGTCACCTGTAACTGGGTGGACTATAAAGGCGATTACTGGGTATGTAACAAATTATGCGGAGGGATGTGAGTGATGTAGATGGGATCTATCCCTCCTATATGACGGGAGAGATATCATAGTCTTGATAGAGTGAGATCACTAAGTGCATGGTCATGCCCAAATAAGGCAATATGAGATATTGAGCTTATTTGATTATAGTGAGTCTACTTGGAGTTCAAGACACATAGATTGATTGGAGGATGACACGGTCTATGCTTCATAGAAGATCAATCTAGATATCGAGGATAGAAGGACGTTGTCACATATTGTGATGGTCACAATTATTAGTCACAATGGTGATGTTGGATCTCGACATTCTTGTAACTTGGGTAGCAATGATGTGTTGCTAGATACCTCTCATTGCTTATGTCCTTAAATAGGTTTAAGGGCATTGCCAACGTTACAAGAACCTATAGGGTCACACACATAGAGCAATAGATGGAGAATAAGTCCATATAATCGACCGAGAGTAATGAAGTCAAAGTTTGACTTTGGCTAAATATGGAAAGTCCATAAAAGGCAAGTTTGACTTGACTCAAATTAGACAACTTGAGTTGGACTCGAGTTTGATCCAAGTGTTGGATGAATCTAATCATGGGAGAATAATGAAGTCAAAGTTTGACTTTGGCTAAATATGGAAAGTCCATAAAAGGCAAGTTTGACTTGACTCAAATTAGACAACCTGAGTTGGACTCGAGTTTGATCCAAGTGTTGGATGAATCTAATCATGGGAGAATAATGAAGTCAAAGTTTGACTTTGGCTAAATATGGAAAGTCCATAAGAGGCAAGTTTGACTTGACTCAAGCCACATCACCTTGACTTGACCAAGTGATGACTTGGCATCATCATCAAGGCTAAGTAACCTCCCCATTTGAATTTTGAATTCAAATAAGGGGGTTATGGAAGGTGGTGGCCGGCCACTTAATGGCCAATAATGGCCATTAAGTGGCCTGCCACTTATACACACAAAATGAGTTTTTCTTATGTGTGATTGATTCTTCTCCTAATGGGTTTTCAGTTTTGGCTCTCCCTCGCCTCTCATCTTGCCGAGACCCAATCAAGTGCTAGCACACTTTTGGGCTCTCCTCTCCACTCTCTTGCTTGTGTGGATACTTCTAGAGGGTTGCTACTTTGCATCCTTGAGATCCGACACCAACCGAGGAGCGAGCGGGAATTGCGGGGCACGCATCGAAGGTAGTTTTTCTCTTCTCTAATAGATCTAGGTCGTAGATCAGTTTTGAAGCATGTAAACGAGCACTCGTAAATTTTTGAAATGGTTTTCTTCGCTCGGATCCTTTCTATTGGGGCTTTCGGGGTTTCCGCGACGCGAAAAAGCGGTTTTCGCGGCCCGAAAAACCCTACAGTGGTATCAGAGCCACGAGCGAAGCTTGTGCTCGTTTTGGTTTTTATTTTTTTGTATTAGATACAAAATTTAGATAATTTTATGCTTCTGTAATTTTTCTAAATTTTAGGATTCTTGAGTATTTATCGTCGTAGAGGCAAAGCGACGAGTGCGAAGCACTTGTAGACTTTGCCACCGAGAAAAACTTCTCCGAAACGGCAAGTTTCGCCCAAATGGATTTTGGGACAGCGGGTAAAGGCACTGTATAATCGCAAGAAGACACTCGTGAAGGTTATTTCACGAGTAGGGGCGCTGCCCCTAACCCCGCAAGGGGCCTTGTCTCACGATTACGCCCGAAACCCGCTTACCGGGACCGCCGCGGAGTTGTGACTCGAAAAATTCTAAAAATTAGTAGAAAAAATTATATAAAATCTGTAAAATTACATAATTTTGAATTATGTACAGTAGTGTGATGGTCATGGCCCAAAACCCAGTTTTTAATAAGATTAAAATTGTGTTGTAATTCATAATATGGCCTGCGCGCCGTTTTTGTACATGTGCGTGTTGTATTGTGTTTGCGACCTGCGTGTCGGCTTTTAATATTTTATTTCTGTTGTATTTCATATTTAGACTCGAATGTAACTCGAGTATAAAAATTTGTAATGTACAAAAGTGAAGACGACGGAAATTCCGGAGAACTTGGACTCGGGAGAACTAGCCGACAACACCAAGACGGTCAAGAGGAAGCGCTTGGAGAAGCCGCTAGACCTAGGTTGACCATCGGATCCTCTCATTGGCTTGAGAGGGTCTTAGTAGGGTCATGACCAAGTCACTTAAGTTTATTTTATTATTGCTATGCTTGTGATGTATATGATGCATGATAATGTAGAATAGTAAAAATAAACATAAGTGTATGAGATGCACAAGTAATGTGGGAACCACATTTTGATGTGCACTTAATACACATTTAGGATTAAATTAGATTTCATAAATGCCTAGATATGATGCACATCCTCGATTAGATTAGATCTAAAATCGAATCGACTCGTAAACGCCTATCGAGTCCTGATACCCATCACTACCTCGATCATATGCGCTTGTCGATTCTGCCAAAGTAGAGCAACGCATTTAATCTTGGTAGGATGCGGAGGGACAACCTTGGTCCCGCCTATCACGGCTCGGGTTAGATCGAGCTCAATCAGATTGAGTAACTAGTTAACTCAATTGGATCGAGTAAAGCTATAGGCGTATTCCAATAGTTGGAAAGGTAGGACAAGATCGCATTTATCAATAGTCTTGGGCGATTTAGCCAAAGCTAACTCAAGATTATTCATAAATGTTAATTCTTGATCCTATAAACAAGAGTTGCATAGAGATATAATTGATAAATTAGTTATCTACCGATCATACTAAGTCTTGGGCGATTTAGCCAAAGCTAACTCAAGGCATAGTATGATGTGGATCTTGTCCCACATAAATTATAGTAAATTGGTACGGATCTAGTAGTGTGGTTTGACCACTCCAATGACTTGATTCCACCAAAATTCCTATAATTTAGTGGGAGCATCATTTAATTAAAGGCCTAATTAGATGATTACTAGAATATGATATCTATTCTCTGCATTTATCTGTTGTAGATTGCCATGTCTTCAAACGCGAATACTCTCTCTCTGCGATCTGTCCTTGAGCTCACTGGAGCTAATTTCCTGGACTGGTACAGGAACTTGAGGATAGTCCTCAAACAGGAACGTAAGCTGTACGTTCTAGAGCAAGCAGTTCCTGAAGCACCACCACCCTCAGCCATCCGTAGCGTTAGAGATGCTCATCAGAAGCATCAAGACGACGCGTTAGACGTGTCGTGCCTAATGCTATGCTGCATGTCCTCTGAGCTTCAGAAGCAACATGAGAACATGAATGCTTACGATATGATTGACCACCTCAAGAAATTATATCAAGGGCAGGCAGGGCATTGGAAGCGGAACTGCAAGGTATACCTGGAGGATCTTAAGAAGAAGAGAAGCGAGCCTTCTACTTCAGGTATATATGTTATAGAAGTCAACCTTTCTATTTCTACATCATGGGTATTAGATACTGGATGTGCTTCTCACATTTGTACCAATGTGCAGGGGCTAAGAAATAGCAGGGCATTGGCAAAGGGCGAGGTGGACCTACGAGTAGGCAATGGAGCACGAGTTGCTACTGTTGCTGTAGGAACTTATTTTCTATCTCTGCCCTCTGGGCTTGAACTGGAACTAGATGATTATTGTTATGTACCTGCACTTACTAAGATCATAATTTCTGTTTCTTGTCTAGACAAGAAAGGCTTCTCATTTATAATTAAGAACAAATGTTGTTCAGTCTATTTAAATGAAATGTTCTATTGTAGTGCAGATCTTATCAACGGACTCTACATTCTAGACTTAGAACGCCCTATCTATAATGTAAGTACCAAGAGGTTGAGATCAAATGAGTTGAACCCAACCTATCTCTGGCACTGTCGCTTAGGCCACATAAATGAGAGTCGCTTGTCCCAGCTCCATAAGGATGGATTGCTGGATTCATTTGATTTTGAATCATATGAGACATGCAAGTCATGCCTTCTAGGCAAGATGACTAAGACTCCCTTAAGTGGATATAGCGAGAGGGCAACAGATTTGTTAGGACTCATACATTCTGATGTATGTGGCCCTTTCAATGTTGCTGCTCGAGGTGGTTATAGATACTTCATCACATTTACTGATGATTTCAGTAGATATGGTTATGTGTACTTGATGACACATAAGTCCGAGTCCTTTGAAAAGTTCAAAGAATTCAGAAATGAAGTACAAAACCAACTCGGCATGAGTATTAAAATACTTCGATCAGATCGAGGTGGAGAATACTTGAGCCATGAGTTTCGTTACTATTTAGCTGAGTGTGGGATTCTATCTCAACTCACTCCTCCTGGGACACCACAGTGGAATGGGGTATCCGAAAGGAGGTATCGTACCTTATTAGATATGGTACGATCTATGATGAGTCACGCAGATCTTCCTATATCCTTTTGGGGATATGCTGTAGACACGGCAGCGTTCACACTTAACCGTGTTCCATCAAAGGCAGTCATGAAGACACCATATACGATATGGACTGGGAGGAGTCCCAAGATGTCTTTCATGAGAGTTTGGGGTTGTGAGGCTTACGTTAGACGTCAAGTCTTAGACAAACTGGGACCCAAGTCCGATAAGTGCTATTTCGTGGGATATCCCAAGGAAACTAAGGGATATTACTTCTACATTCCCAGTCAGCACAAAGTGTTTGTTGCTAAGACTGGGGTCTTTCTAGAAAGGGACTTTGTTTCTTGAAAGACTAGTGGGAGTTCATTTGATCTTGAAGAAGTTCAAGACAATGACCATAGCACTGAGCCCTTGATGGATACTGAACAGGAATCACAAGAAGTTGTGGATGAGATTGTTACACAAGAAGTTGTGGAACAACAACCTGTTCAGGTAGACCTACCTCTTCGCAGGTCTGATAGGGTACATCGTCAGCCTGAGAGATATTCATTTCACTTGCCTGACCATGATGACGTTATGATCATTAAGAATGAGCCTACCACCTATCAGGAAGCTGTGATGAGCCCAGATTCTGAGAAATGGCTAGAGGCCATGAGATCCGAGATGGATTCCATGTACACCAACCAAGTATGGACTTTGGTTGATCCACCTGAAGGGGTCAAACCCATTGGGTGTAAGTGGGTCTTTAAGAGAAAGACTGACATGGATGGACTTGTACATACCTATAAGGGTAGACTAGTAGCTAAAGGTTTCAAGCAAATTCATGGTATTGACTATGATGAAACTTTTTCTCCAGTCGCGATGTTCAAGTCCATTAGGATCTTGCTTGCTATTGCAGCATACCACGATTATGAGATCTGGCAGATAGACGTCAAAACTGTTGGATCGAGAAATGCGAGAGAGGGGGGGAGTGAATGTCGCAATTCGTTCGGATTTAAAAAGAGCGGGTGCGCAGCGGAAATAAAAGAGAACACAACAACGCAAACACAGCCGGTTTACTTGGTTCGGAGCCTGGGTCGACTCCTACTCCAAGGCCCACGGTCGTTGACCGTTTTCTGCGGGCAATTCTATAAGTTCGCAAAAGTTTACACACAAATAATAATAAAAATATTCTCGTAAACTTAAATACAACTCTTGTTACCGACGTCCGGTGAAGATTGAAGTTCTGGAGCAACGGGACGTCGTCGGCTTGAGTTGGCAGCTTTCTGGAGCGTGTCGTGGAAGCAGAAGAGCGTAGAATTGTCGAAGGAATTGGTTGTTCAAGAATAGGGTCGAGGCCCTCTTTATATAGGGCAGGGGGCGCCCGACATGCTCGGGGCGCCCTCCACGTGGCTCTTGATCCGGCGAGCCCTCTGGTCAAGGCTGATCTCTTCATCTTCGGGATCAGCTTTGACCGGGGTGCTCGACGCACGCGGGGCGCCCGGTTGACCGGTCAAAGCGTCATCTTCAGGGCTTCGCGAGAGTGAGCTGCAGCAGCCTTCAGTGGTGTGGCACAGTGGGCGCCCGAGACACGCGGGGCGCCCGACATGCGGGGCGCCCGACACACGCGGGGCGCCCCCAATTGCGCTGCTGTCGGGGAGTTTACCTCTCTGCTGACTTTGGGTTGACTCTGGGGCGCCCGACACATCCGGGGCGCCCTGCTCAGCTACGACCTCACTCCTTTGAGGCTCTCTGAGCTGCAGAAACACAGTCCTTCGGTCCTGCATCCAGGGTTAGTCCAAAACAGCAAATAATAAGTTAGTTAAAACAGCCTTAGCTGTCTTGGTTCTGACTTTGGTCTCCAAAATGGAGCCCTAGGTCGAACCGATGCCTAATGTTCCCTCAAGGGGAACGCGTCCTCACCTACTCCTCTCGGGAGAATTTACCTGGTGCCAACCGGATCCTCCAGTTGGACTTTTGCCCAGCAGCCCTTCGCCAGGTCTTGAGTTTCGCCCAGCAGCCCTTCGCCAGGACTTGGTTTTTGCCCAGCAGCCCTTCGCCAGGTCTTGAGTTTTGCCCAGCAGCCCTTCGCCAGGACTTGGTTTTCGCCTAGCAGCCCTTCGCCAGGACT
This sequence comes from Boesenbergia rotunda, assembly GCA_024364735.1. Lineage (NCBI taxonomy): Eukaryota > Viridiplantae > Streptophyta > Magnoliopsida > Zingiberales > Zingiberaceae > Boesenbergia > Boesenbergia rotunda. The sequence goes on along the minus strand of JAGFNQ010001435.1, from coordinate 171,917 downwards.
TGGTTTTCGCCTAGCAACCCTTCGCCAGGACTTGGTTTTCGCCTAGCAGCCCTTCGCCAGGACTTGGTTTTCGCCCAGCAGCCCTTCGCCAGGACTTGGTTTCCTGACAACCCATCGTCAGGTGCCTAGCAGCCCTTCGCTAGGACTTTGTTTCCTGCACTCTCAAGCAGCATTGTTAGACAACAAACAACCCTTAACTTTGAATCCTTTGCCAATATCAAAACAAGGTTCGATCTGGTGCTTCCTGCACCAACAATCTCCCCCTTTTTGATTATGGCAACACAATTCAAAGTTAAGGAAAAAGATAGTAGTTTAAGCATAAAGGTCAAGACTAATAAAACATATCAATTCGTAACAGTCTAAACCCAAATGTAATTTGAACAGTGAAAAGTGAGAGAAAAAAATTTCTCATGCTCATTCTCCCCCTGAATAATTAACTTAACTCTTAACTTTGACCTTTCCTCCCCCTTTGACATATATCAAAACCAACATTGGTGAACAATTTAAAAGGTTTTGCAAACCTAAATTTTGTAACATAACTTTTCTAGGTGATTGTAAAAAGGAATTTTATTTAGGCAAAATTTTGACGCCAAATTTCCAATACTTAGAAAATTGCGGGGTTGAAAGAAAATTTTCTAAGTTTAGATGATTCAATTTTTTATTACTTAGAAACTTTCAAGAGAACCTTTTTAATTTAGAAAGTGTTTGGAGTTGGAAAATTTTCAAGAGAGTTTAAATTTTTTACTTAGAAAATTTTCTTACCAGTCAGTAAAGTTGATTTTCCAAAAGATGTACTTAAGCTTTGAAAAACAAGTAAAGTTAATTTTTGAAAATATTGAACTTTGAACGACAAGAGCTTTACTTTTTGAAAGACAAAAAAATAATTTTAGCCTTTTCTCTCTTAACCAATCTTTCCTCTTAATGAGAAATTCTTCTCCTTAGCCATATATCAATAAGAAAAATATATATATATATGTTTTTAAAAAATTTAAAATTTGTGTATCGGAGCCTATGAGTTTTGAAAACATAAAAATACTTAGCATAATTTTGAAGGCATAAAAAACTTAAATTTCTAGATTAAATCCATTTTAAAAAATGTATTTGTAGGCAAATCTTTAAAAGCTTCACGCACTTAGAACACTTTTGCCTTGAAAAATATTTGTACTTTTGGAAACATTATATAGCAGTACTTTTTGAAAGATATTATGCATTTTTGGAGATATAAGAAGATTATGCATTAAAAACTATAAGTGCTTTTATAATATTAGAGAAAATTATCCTTTAAAAGCACTTACAAAAGTATTGTTTTTAACGCATAATATTTTACTTGCTTTGGTTACTTTTCCAGTCTGACACAATCCTAGGAAACCTTGTTAACTACAAGGACAGTTTCCTAAGTGTCCTGGAAATTTTCCAACTCAAGTAAATAGTATTTCCAAAAGAATTTAAAAAAAATAAAATAATAATATTTTGAAAGAAAAATTTAAATTTTCAAAAGGATTTTAAACGTGTAGTGCATGAAAACATATAATTCAATAATTCTTTTAATTTAATCTCCCCCTAAACTTGACCCAGTCCTAGGAAGCTTGTTGACTACAAGCGATCTTCCTCTGAGTCTTAAGGTTTGATTTAAATTATAAGAATTGTCTAATAACCAAAGAAAAATTAATAAACACATTTCAGAAATTCTTCTTTTGACTCAAACTCCCCCTAAATTTGACACATCCCAGGAGTCCTTATGGATCATGAAGTGGACCTTCCTCTGTGTCTTTAGGGTTTATTAAAATCAAAAGAATAGTTTTGAATATCAGTACGGTAATATAATTTTAGGAAATTCAACTTGAAATGAAGATAATTTTCAAACTTAAGCCCCTTTTTCGAAAAATATTTTGAAATGATAATGATTTTTGTAAAGCACAATTTTGAAAAATATAGTGATTATTTGAAGGCATAAAACTTCTTCTTTTAATTTGAACTTCCCTTAAATCTGACACAGTCCTGGGAGGCTTGTTGACCACAAGTTAATCCTCCTCTTAGTCTTAGGGTTTGTCAAAATTAAAGGAACAATTTTGATCATGCCTTTTGAGTATGATAATTTTTAAGGAGATAGATTTTTGAAAATATATTTGGTATGATAACACAATTTTTGAAAACCATTTTGAAATGATAATAATTTTTCAAAGATATTTTGAAAGACAATTAAAAAGAATAAACCACTCTCCTTTACTATTTAACTCAATCTAATGTCCTAGGGGACTTCAGTGTTATCCATGTTTGACTATGTTAATCATGGTTTGACTATGTTGGAATTATCCTCTGAATTAAAACACAACATAAAAGAAATTTTAATTGAACTTAATTTTCCTGTCTCACCCAATCTAGGATTTTCAAACAGTTAACCTTAAAAGTTCTTTGTGAGACAGGTTTGAAAGTAAAAATTAATTTTGAAAAGAAATTTTCATTTATTTTGAAAAAAGTTATTTAATTTTGAAAACAGATTTGATAAAAAAAAATAAGTTTAGAAAGCAGAAATTTTGAACACTGATTAAGTGATTTTTGAAACAGAATAAGTTTGAAAACTAGAAATTTTGAAAACAGATTAGAATCTATAATTATTTGAAATTTGTGTTAGATTCGAATTTGACAAAAGATAATTTGAATTTGAATTTCAGAAATTGGCTTCCAGGTCTTGGCGAGGCACTAGGCCTTCTTTGGCCGTAGCCTTATGGGATCATCCACCCTTTCCTTGACAAAGCCTTTTAATGAAATTTCATTTTCAAATTAAATTAGGTCATTTTCTGGTCTAACTAGCTTGGGTCTTGGATCGGTAGCTTCGGCTGGTTTCACCAGTCTAAAGAGACCAAGTAGACTTGATCTTATTAGAGTTGGTTTCCCCAACGTACTATCATCTCACCTCCTCCCAATACTATGTTGTCAAATTTCAACTAATTGGTTAGGTCCTTAAGGTATCTAGTCCTATGAATAGCCAAGACAAAACTTCAGATAATGTCATAGTGAGGAGAAATTTCTGGATTTTCTAAGTTTGCAAAATTATTAATCAGTTTTTCTTGTATATCAATTTTAATTTTCAAAGTCTCATTTTCTTGTCTTAACATTTTGAATTTTGACTTTGCTAATATACATGATTTCATCAAGTTGTCTAAGCATGCATCCATATCTAAATTTGACCAAGGGAGATTAATTAATCTATCAGTATTCAAGGTAAAGAGTGGATTTGGATGTAAATTATAGTTACCCATTTTGGTTGGTTGCCCTGGATCTTTGTAACGTTTATCTGTGCATTCCTCTTTGTAATGCCCAAACTCATGACACTTGAAGCATTGAACGCGATGCTTGTTCTTTCGTGCTTTTGGAGCTCGTTTCTTTGTTGCCGTCGGTGGTATCGTTTGAATCTTCCGAGTAGGACACTTAGTTTGGTAGTGCCCTCTCTCCCTGCATATGAAACAAATTATATGATTTTTAAAATTTAAATTTGTAATTTTACCTTTTGATTCCTTATTGGGAATCTCCCCCTTAATTATTGCTATCTCGGATCTAGATTCATCTTCTGGTTCCGTGTCTGAGTCGGACTCGGTTACTTGTTGAAGCTCCTTCTTTGGTAGTTGTTTAGGAGATTTCCCTGCAAAAGTTATACCTTCCTCGACCATTGCAGTATCAGCTTGATTATTTAATTCTAATTTAGAAAAGAATTTGAAATTGGTTACCATCTCAGTCAGTTCGTCGTCTGATTCTGCTGGTTCGATTTCGACTCTGGGTTCAGGTTCAGACTCTGACTCGGCTGTCTGTGCTTGGACCGAGAGTGTGAGATAACTTATCTGATCTTCTTCTTCATCTGAGATTTCTTGATGAAGATTGATCAATTTCTCCCAAATTTCTCTCGCACATCCAAATGAACCGACTAGCTTGAGTTGTTCGTTAGTTAGGCCGCATTGTATGATTACAGTCGCCTTTGCATCTGCCTCGATCTTCCTCAAGGTTGGTTCGTCCAATTTCTCCCAGGCGATCGACATACCATCTTCTGTAGGTACTGTAAACCCCGTTTGGAGGATCATCCATATGTCCATGTGGGCCTTCAGAAGGGACTCCATTTGACTTCTCCAAGAATTGAAGTTCTCGCCGGAGAGGAGTGGTGGACGGATGCTATTCCATTCTTGATTGGCCATTAGTTTAAATCTTGCACACAATAAAAAACAGAGATGTACCAAGACTTGGTCTTGGATTAGTAGTGCGGGAGCAACAAAAAAAATATTGCACGAATTTCGAGGGAAAATATTAAAATAATAATAAAATTTTTAGAAAATGTTGATTTTAACAATTTTGATTAATGAAGAAAAAGTCAGAGAAAAAAAAAATTTCTCGAATTAAGGTAGCACGAATTTCGAGAAAAAAATATTAAAATAATAATAAAAATTTTATGACAAATTTTCACAAATTGATTCTTTTATCAATTCTGACTTATGGTGAAAAAATGAGAATTCAGAATAGAAAAAGGCGTAAGGATATTTTAAATACACTCACAGATATTATTTATTTGAAAAATAAAGCGAAAAAAAATCCGAAAAAGAATTTCAAAGTGGTGGTTGCACCAACTTTGAATAACCCCGCTCTGATACCACTTGTTGGATCGAGAAATGCGAGAGAGGGGGGGGTGAATGTCGCAATTCGTTCGGATTTAAAAAGAGCGGGTGCGCAGCGGAAATAAAAGAGAACACAACAACGCAAACACAGCCGGTTTACTTGGTTCGGAGCCTGGGTCGACTCCTACTCCAAGGCCCACGGTCGTTGACCGTTTTCTGCGGGCAATTCTATAAGTTCGCAAAAGTTTACACACAAATAATAATAAAAATATTCTCGTAAACTTAAATACAACTCTTGTTACCGACGTCCGGTGAAGATTGAAGTTCTGGAGCAGCGGGACGTCGTCGGCTTGAGTTGGCAGCTTTCTGGAGCGTGTCGTGGAAGCAGAAGAGCGTAGAATTGTCGAAGGAATTGGTTGTTCAAGAATAGGGTCGAGGCCCTCTTTATATAGGGCAGGGGGCGCCCGACATGCTCGGGGCGCCCTCCACGTGGCTCTTGATCCGGCGAGCCCTCTGGTCAAGGCTGATCTCTTCATCTTCGGGATCAGCTTTGACCGGGGCGCTCGACGCACGCGGGGCGCCCGGTTGACCGGTCAAAGCGTCATCTTCAGGGCTTCGCGAGAGTGAGCTGCAGCAGCCTTCAGTGGCGTGGCACAGTGGGCGCCCGAGACACGCGGGGCGCCCGACATGCGGGGCGCCCGACACACGCGGGGCGCCCCCAATTGCGCTGCTGTCGGGGCGTTTACCTCTCTGCTGACTTTGGGTTGACTCTGGGGCGCCCGACACATCCGGGGCGCCCTGCTCAGCTACGACCTCACTCCTTTGAGGCTCTCTGAGCTGCAGAAACACAGTCCTTCGGTCCTACATCCAGGGTTAGTCCAAAACAGCAAATAATAAGTTAGTTAAAACAGCCTTAGCTGTCTTGGTTCTGACTTTGGTCTCCAAAATGGAGCCCTAGGTCGAACCGACGCCTAATGTTCCCTCAAGGGGAACGCGTCCTCACCTACTCCTCTCGGGAGAATTTACCTGGTGCCAACCGGATCCTCCAGTTGGACTTTTGCCCAGCAGCCCTTCGCCAGGTCTTGAGTTTCGCCCAGCAGCCCTTCGCCAGGACTTGGTTTTTGCCCAGCAGCCCTTCGCCAGGTCTTGAGTTTTGCCCAGCAGCCCTTCGCCAGGACTTGGTTTTCGCCTAGCAGCCCTTCGCCAGGACTTGGTTTTCGCCTAGCAACCCTTCGCCAGGACTTGGTTTTCGCCTAGCAGCCCTTCGCCAGGACTTGGTTTTCGCCCAGTAGCCCTTCGCCAGGACTTGGTTTCCTGACAACCCATCGTCAGGTGCCTAGTAGCCCTTCGCTAGGACTTTGTTTCCTGCACTCTCAAGCAGCATTGTTAGACAACAAACAACCCTTAACTTTGAATCCTTTGCCAATATCAAAACAAGGTTCGATCTGGTGCTTCCTGCACCAACAAAAACTGCGTTTCTGAATGGAAACCTCCTCGAGGAAGTGTACATGACACAACCTGAGGGTTTTGTAGATCCAAAGCATACTGGTAGAGTATGCAAGCTGCATAAGTCCCTTTATGGACTAAAGCAAGCTTCTCGAAGCTGGAATCTTCGATTCGATGATGCAATCAAACAGTTTGGTTTCATCAAGAATGAAGATGAACCTTGTGCCTACAAAAGGGTTAGTGGGAGCACAGTTGTCTTCCTTGTTTTATATGTAGATGACATACTACTCATTGGGAACAACATCCCTTCGCTACAGTCTGTGAAGACTTGGTTGGGGACTTGTTTCGCAATGAAGGACTTAGGTGAAGCAGCCTGCATTCTAGGCATTAAGATCTATAGAGATAGATCTAAAAGATTGCTTGGCCTAAGTCAGAGTACATATATTGATACCGTTTTGCAACGGTTTGCCATGCAGAATTCCAAGAAGGGAAATCTGCCAATGTCACATGGCGTGAGTCTTTCGAAGACTCAAGGTCCCTCTTCTAGAGAGGAGAGAGACCGCATGAGCAAGATCCCTTATGCCTCAGCCATAGGATCTATCATGTATGCCATGTTATGTACTCGTCCTGATGTCTCGTATGCTTTGAGCATGACAAGCAGGTACCAGTCAGATCCAGGTGAACGTCACTGGATAGCGGTCAAGAATATCCTTAAGTACTTGAGAAGGACTAAGGAATATTGTTTGATATTTGGAGGCGATGAGCATCTAGTTGTACTGATGCCAGCTTCCAAACCGACCAGGATGATTACAGATCGCAGTCAGGGTTCGTGTTTTGCTTGAATGGCGGAGCTGTGAGCTGGAAGAGTTCGAAGCAGGACACAGTTGCAGATTCTACAACAGAAGCTGAGTATATTGCTGCATCAGAGGCAGCAAAGGAGGCAGTTTGGATCCGCAAGTTCATCACTGAGCTTGGGGTGGTTCCTAGCATATCTGATCCCGTAGAGCTCTATTGTGACAACAATGGAGCTATTGCGCAGGCTAAGGAACCTCGCTCACACCAGCGGACCAAACACATACTACGGCGATTCCATCTCATTCGAGAGATCATCGATCGAGGAGATGTGAAGATTTGCAGAGTACCCACAGAGGCTAACGGCACAGATCCCTTGACCAAGGCTTTGGCACAGATGAAGCATGATGGTCATACTAGGTCATTGGGTATTAAATACTACAGCGATTGGCACTAGTGCTAGTGGGAGATTCTTAGTGAGAGCCCTAGAGCCAATCATATGATGATTACTTTTTAGACTCATTGTATCATATTCTTGTATATATATTTCTTATATATAAAGGCATTTCTTATGGTTATTGTACTTATGTGTATTGGTGCCAAATAACTTAGTATAATAACGTCCTTGAGTAGAAGGTTCTTATCTATATCAATCGATTAGTTGAATCGATAGTGAGATGATATAGAGAACACTACTTTTAATTATTCCTAGTCAAGTATTAACATTCAAGGACAATGTTAATGCATAGAGACTAGCATGTAGGTCAACATGATGACTTGATCTCACAAGTCATAGATATGGGATATCAAGTTGACAGATGGGTATACATTAGGGAATGTATACTAAATGGCCCGCCATGAGAAAGTATCATGGATCGTTATATGAGTGTCATATACTTTCTCATGTGACTATTAGTATGACTATTAGTCCTTAGACCTGAAGTCACCATAGTTCCCTACATAAGGAGTTATGTACTTTGATTTCGTCAAACGTCACCCGTAACTGGGTGGACTATAAAGGCGATTACTGGGTATGTAACAAATTATGCGGAGGGATGTGAGTGATGTAGATGGGATCTATCCCTCCTATATGACGGGAGAGATATCATAGTCTTGATAGAGTGAGATCACTAAGTGCATGGCCATGCCCAAATAAGGCAATATGAGATATTGAGCTTATTTGATTATAGTGAGTCTACTTGGAGTTCAAGACACATAGATTGATTGGAGGATGACACGGTCTATGCTTCATAGAAGATCAATCTAGATATCGAGGATAGAAGGACGTTGTCACATATTGTGATGGTCACAATTATTAGTCACAATGGTGATGTTGGATCTCGACATTCTTGTAACTTGGGTAGCAATGATGTGTTGCTAGATACCTCTCATTGCTTATGTCCTTAAATAGGTTTAAGGGCATTGCCAACGTTACAAGAACCTATAGGGTCACACACATAGAGCAATAGATGGAGAATAAGTCCATATGATGGACCGAGAGTAATGAAGTCAAAGTTTGACTTTGGCTAAATATGGAAAGTCCATAAAAGGCAAGTTTGACTTGACTCAAATTAGACAACTTGAGTTGGACTCGAGTTTGATCCAAGTGTTGGATGAATCTAATCATGGGAGAATAATGAAGTCAAAGTTTGACTTTGGCTAAATATGGAAAGTCCATAAAAGGCAAGTTTGACTTGACTCAAATTAGATAACCTGAGTTGGACTCGAGTTTGATCCAAGTGTTGGATGAATCTAATCATGGGAGAATAATGAAGTCAAAGTTTGACTTTGGCTAAATATGGAAAGTCCATAAGAGGCAAGTTTGACTTGACTCAAGCCACATCACCTTGACTTGACCAAGTGATGACTTGGCATCATCATCAAGGCTAAGTAACCTCCCCATTTGAATTTTGAATTCAAATAAGGGGGTTATGGAAGGTGGTGGCCGGCCACTTAATGGCCAATAAGTGGCCTGCCACTTATACACACAAAATGAGTTTTTCTTGTGTGTGATTGATTCTTCTCCTAATGGGTTTTCGGTTTTGGCTCTCCCTCGCCTCTCATCTTGCCGAGACCCAATCAAGTGCTAGCACACTTTTGGGCTCTCCTCTCCACTCTCTTGCTTGTGTGGATACTTCTAGAGGGTTGCTACTTTGCATCCTTGAGATCCGACACCAACCGAGGAGCGAGCGGGAATTGCGGGGCACGCATCGAAGGTAGTTTTTCTCTTCTCTAATAGATCTAGGTCGTAGATCAGTTTTGAAGCATGTAAACGAGCACTCGTAAATTTTTGAAATGGTTTTCTTCGCTCGGATCCTTTCTATTGGGGCTTTCGGGGTTTCCGCGACGCGAAAAAGTGATTTTCGCGGCCCGAAAAACCCTACAGTTGGGGGCGAGTGTTTCGCCTTTTTTGTCACATGCAAGCAAAGGGCGAAGTGGTTATAGTTATTTAATTTTTAATTTTAATTATTTTTTAAAATTAATATCAGTCCTATAAAAATGTTTCATTAATCATCAATATAAATAGAAAAGTGCTCATAGTGAATGATCATCAATACACGTTCTTAGAACAATCGCCCATTAAAGAAAATTCATCTATTAATTCATCAAGTCAAAGATTCAATATTTTGATGTCTGAAAAATTGAAAAGATGCTCTATCACTGCATCATTACTCTGAGAACAATTAATTGAAACATTAATCACATAGAATACTATCTTAGGCTGATTCAACATCATTTTAATCAAGAAATCCATTCTAATTGACTCATCACTTGTAAGCCAAGTTCAAGAGGACAAAAATTAGAATGATCAATCGGATGATAAGTGTGTGTTCTTATCAAGTTATGTAGCTTACAAGTGATGAGTCGATTAGAATGTATTTCAATCGATTAAAATGATGTTGAGTAAACTAAAGATAATACGATTTCTGTGATCAACGTTTTAATCAACTAGTTAAAATTTGACTTATCCAAGTTAGTACGACTTTTAGAAGCCACTCTACTATTCTTCCTGTTTGTATTTTTTTTCCCCTTTATAGTATTTTAATTTTAAGATTTAAAGTTTAAGATTTATACCTCTATGTTCTTACAAGTTTTGTGATATAAGTTTTTTTATTATACTTCTTTTTCTTTATTGTAAATGTTTTTTTAAAGGTCTCTTCACTTTTAATAATGGGAAAAGATAGTGAGATTTTTTAGCAGCGAGAATGAGAAGCTATGTCAGCATTTTGAACTATTTAAAAAAAATATGTTAGCATTAATTATTTTTTCTTTTCTTTTATTTTGTATTTTTAGTGTTTTTATCTCGATTAATACAAATGCTAATGAATTGCATCGAAAAGATTTTGTAAATCACAGAACCACTCTTATGCACTCCACTCTAGTTGCGTTACTGGTAATCACATTATATTCATTTATTTTCTAGAAATACTATTTTTGATTTCTGATGAGGAGAGTATAGGAAAAATAATGAATAAGTTAACATGCAAACTTGAGGTGATCAGTCTGGTCTTACGAAAATTTTCTATCATCCGTTAGGATAAATTGGGAAACGCTTATGGTGGGCGGTCCAGAAGTCTAACTTCCCAAGGTTCGTGATCTATTTAGAAGAAAAATTCTTGTATAATACGCCGTAGCTGGGGATCGAACTATGGATACCTAGGATAACGACTAGTCACCTTGCCACTGTACCATATCACCGGGGGCATGAGGAGAGTATAGGAGTCTACATGTGTCAAGGTCGGATCTAAACTTAAGTTGTCTGGTCTAAAGTCAAAACAGGTGGGAGTCAGACACGACAGATCATGTCCCGACTCCACCAAATTAGGTCCTGACTCCAACAGATCAGGGTCTAACTCCAATAGATAAGATCCCGATTCCAACAGATCAAGTCTCGACTCTAACAGATCAGGGCCCAACTTCAATAGACTGGGTCCCAACACCAATTGATCAAGTCTCGACTCCCACAAGTTAGGGTCCAACTCCAACAGATCAAGTCTTGACTCAAACAGATCAAGTCTCGACTCCAACAGCTCAGGGTTCATCTCTAATAGCTCCAATACTTCAGTCTCAGTTTCCTTAGGCGGGATTTGCACCCCCACATCTCTAATGGACTTGTATTTGTTTCATTAGTCTTGGAGTGGTGGATTTCTATGTCTTGGCTTTGAGTTTTTCTTCGAAGTTATATAATTTCTTTTCTTATTATTAATTGTGTGGTTGTGATGTTTTTCTTTTTTTATTTATGATAATATTGTTAGCTGTGATGGCTGTGCCATATTGGGTGTTGAGAGTGATGTATAAAATACTTCAAATTGTCTGTCGTACAGAGAAAATATTGTCCAATTTTCGAGCAAGCATGATTCTCTGGGGACGTGACAACTAGAGACAGAAGTTTAAATTCCATCACAACTTTACGATGGAGTTAAAATTGGATTAAAATAAGAAGACTCCAATGTATTTGTGAATTTGGTCACACGTTGAGGGTTTTGGAGCAAGAAGCTTGATTTTATATTAAATCATAACCTCGCACGTCGAATATCCAATCGATTTGGATAAAATTTCGATCCACAGTTGCTTGGATGATAACGACGAAATTCCTAAACCGTAAACCATCTCGCCTGATCAAATAGAGTTAAAATTTGAAATTCAATAATTTAAATTATACTGATCCTGTCGCCGAGCGTAGTGGAGCCGTAACCGGAATGACGGTGTAGCGATGCGTGACGTGGATGCTGACGGGGCGTCCTCGCGCAGAATGGCAGCGTCGTGGGGGGTATCCTCCGACCGAATGGAAATGGATGTCGCCTGGTGCAGGGCCAACCGACTGGAGGTGAACCTGCTGAGGAAGATGACCGTTAGCAACCTAGCCGGGAGACGTCCCGGCAAGGCACTCCGACGGTCAAGTCAGTACTCCGAGGAACAGTAGAAATAATGGAGCACTGGAAAAATGAGAGGCTTCGCGCGTGTATGTATGCGTACCTGATAATGAGGAGTGGAGTGGCTTATATAGCCGGGGAAAAGGACCAAGCATGGCCTGTGTCAGGATCTTCTGACAGGGTCAGAAGATATGGTATGGTGGTGTCGGTATGAGTATGGCCTGTGTCAGGATCCTCTGACAGGGTTAGAAGATATGGTATGGTTATGTCGACTGTAACCATCCTTCTTTGTCGTATACTATTTGTCTTATGTGAGGACAAAGACAGGTTTCTGTAAGTCGGCGCCTATCAGAGAGTGTCAGTTCGTACGAGGGGTGACAGCCTGTTACCTGCAGCTGGTGCAGGTATATTTTGTCCTTATCCCAGGGTGATTCCGAGAGAGTGCCCGAGTGGGCATCCGGACGGCTCGCCCGGATGGGTATCAAGCATGAGCAAAAAGGACTGCCGGGCGGATGCCCTCGGCTGAACGAGGCGTGTAAGCCTTAATGTGGCCGGGCGGATGCACTCGGCTGAACGAGGCGTGTAAGCCTTAATGGGGTCGGCCGGGTTTAACCGGCCGGATGAACCGCTATATTTATTCTAACCGGCCGCCTTGAGTCCGACCGGCCGGCGAAGACCCTGGGCCCGGCAAGGATGTTTGTCGAGTTGGCTGCCGTACAATGACGTGGACCTTGAAGCTGGCTAGGTCGTTTGCCACGTTGGCTGCCCGTATGGTGCCAACTATATGGCAGGATCAATAGCCTTCCCCTCGAGTCTAGTCGAAGGAGGCGATCAGTCCGACTGACTGGACCACAAGTGTGTACAACCATTCTTCGGCCGAGCGTTTTTTGCCCTATTAACATCTGGCCGGCTTAATACGAGGCTCAACAGCTGGTGCTGAGTATGCCTGCACTGTCTGGGCGGAAGAAGATTTTAGCCGAGAGGGGCGTGGGCCGCCACGCACCCTTCTTTTTTAACGAGGCCGTCCGGCTGGACGAAGCATGACGGGAGCGTGGGCCGCCACGCATTCCCGACTAGCCATTGACATGATGAAGATGTCCGGGCGGATGAAAGTTTTGACCGGAGGAACGTGGGCCGCCACGTCCTCGTAAATTGTTAATGCGTCCGACCGGACGAATGCTGTTAGTCGATGAGAGGTATGCTGAACACTTTTCGGCGGGAGAATGTTTGCCTTAAGTTGCAAGAAATGTGGAGTGTCATGCGCCCCCAGACGATTTTCTCGGGATAGCCCGAGTCAGTCAATTAATGGGGACGTGACATTCTAAGTCGAATGAGGTGAGGTGATACGTCCAATGAGACCGGCGCCATAACGGCCTCACCTCAGCTTTAATAAACCGGGCCACGTGGCGCGCGCTGGTTGGCCGACCGGGATGCGATTTATCCCCATGATTACGAGTTTTAATGGTCATTAATGCGCGTAATTCTTTCCGCCACGCGGCAGCTTCCGACTGGCTGACACGACACCGCGCCCTGCCGCCGCAGCAGGCGACGTCAGCGGCTGCGGCGTGCCTTTTCGAGGCTGATCGTGGGACGCCTCAACAGCATGGATGAGGCGATCTCCGTACACGTGGACCTCCATCGGACGGTCTCCCTTCTTTCGGCCAAGCTATAAGTAAGCCTCCGCATTCGCCGAAACCCTCATTTGCTCTTCACTGTTCTCTTCTCTAACTCGGTGCTTCTCGCTTCTCGCCGCCGTCTTCGCGTGTCGCCGTCCATCTCGTGCTTCTCCGTCGGTTAATCTTTTCCGCCACCACCTACGGTCAGATTCTCCCTTTTTCTTCCCTTTCTTTCTGTTCCATGGCTGCCTCTGCGTGGTATACCTCTATCGAGTCTTCCCTTCACGACGAGACCGTCTCCGACCTCCGACTGGCCTACGACATCCCTGAAGACTACCACATTGCCGTCCCTACAAAGGCAGACAGGCCACACCAGCCCCCGGCTGGCTTCTTTGTGTTTTTCCGGGACCAACATATGTCGGGCCTGCGCTACCCTCTTCATCCCTTTATTGTAGACTTCTGTAACTTCTTCCATGTTCCTATCTTCCAGCTTTCTCCCAACGCCATTCGTATATTGTGTAATATAATAGTTCTATTTACCCTTTACCGAGTCCCCCTCCGACCGGAGGTTCTTTATTTCTTTTATTACCCGAAGAAACAGGAGGTCGGGAATTTCTTTCTCCAAGCCCGGGCCAAATTATCCATAGTGGAGAATATTCCTTCCTCGAATAAGGGATGGAAAACTCATTTCTTCTTCATAAGCCCTCCGACCAGCCCTGGGTTCCCGGTCGGATGGGTCGAAGACATGCCCCCTATTGCTCCCTTAAGAAACTTTAAATCCGACTCTTTATTTATAAGGGCTGCTTCTTTACTCGGTGGCCTACACTTCGACGGCATGAAACTTCTCAACGACGCCGTCTTGTACATATTTGGGCTAAGCCGAGTGCCTGCCGCCCTGCCCGGCACCTTCTGTAAGTCCTTTTTTGTTTTGTACTTCTTTCTCCCTAACTCAACATCTTCTGATTTTGCAGCCGAGATGATGTGGGAAGCGGCCCTCGATGAGGCCATCGGCCTGGATGATGAAGAATTAAACGCCCGGGCGGCCGAGCAACTGCGTCTACGCCAGGCCAGTCTGCCCGACCAACCTACGATTCCTGAGAGCGCGGAGCCCACCCCTTTGTCTCCTTCTGCCCAACCAGCGACGACTGGTTCTAGGGAGCCGGTCGGCTCATCCAAATCTTCTGCCCCGGCAAAATCCGCCGGCAAGCAGAAGGTTCAGCCTTCCAAGCGGAAGGCCAGCGCTTCTATCCGTATAGAGGAACCGACAGAGGTAGGCCGGTCCTCTTCTGAATCTCCCGACCCGGAACCTCTGCAGAGGCGCCCGAGGACTTCTGGGTCGGGCTCTCACCCTCAACCTGCAGAGGCAACTGCCAGCCCGGCTAGAGCGAGCCGGTCAGCTGACGCACCGGGTTCGTCTCGTTCGGGGGAGCGGCGTTCGCAGCCGTGTGGCTATGGCGTATATCTTCCCTCGGTCGACCCAGCGACCCCCTGCGAAGTCCAGCAGCGGCTTACCCTTTACGGGGATTTAGCAGACTGCTGGGAGCAGGGCATGAGGGAGGGGACTTCCAGACCCCCGATTCGACTGGCAGACCAATTCCTTCAAGACGCTACCCATGTAAGCCGGATGCTTTGATGTTTTAACCCCCTTGCTTCTTTCTAACATTTTTATTGCAGTTTTGGGCCTCCTGCTCGAGCGTCGCCTATTCCTTGGTTATAAGCGCCAGGGGACGCCGAGCAGCCGAGCGGCGGCTCGCGGAATTGGAGCTCCGCCAGGCGCACACAAACTTACCGGCTGGCGAAGAGGGTACAGCTATCCTCCGCTCGGAGATACTGGACCTTAAGGAGAAACTCCGTTCCGCCGAGGAGCGACTGACGGAGGAAACCATCCGAGCGGAGGCAGCCGAGCGGGCGTATGCTCGGTCTTCCTCTCTGCACGCAACCCTTGAGCAGGAGAGGAAGAAAGCTCTGGCTGTGCAGCGCCGAACCCGGTTGGACCTCGACAAGAAGGCTGTCGAGGCCAAAGCCTTGCAGGCGGAACTGGACAAGATGATGAAGTCCTCTGAGGATCTTCGGGCAAGCCTGAACGAAAAAGAGCAGGAGCTGGCGACTCGGGAGTCGGGCTTTAATGCCAAGGAGAAGGCTTTAGACGCCCGAGAAGACGAGCTCCGCTTATCTGAAGGACTGCTGGCTTCTCAAGCCGTTGCCTTGGAGGAGAAGGACAAGGAGCTTGCTAACCTCCGGGCGGAAATTGACAGCCTGAAGCTGCATCAGGCAGGCGAGCCCGCCCGGATGGACGCTCATCGCTTGTCTTATATCAATTCTAAGGAGTTCGGCAAGCAATTGGGCAAGCGGACATCTGGCATGTTCAAGATGGGCTTAGAAAGCGCTGTTATGCAGCTCCAAGAGAGCGGCCATCTGCCTGCCGACCTTCCTATCAACGCCGTCCAAGTGAGCCGAGTGAAGGAGCTGCTACCCAAAGACTTCTTCCAGCCTTTTACGTAAATGTTAACTGTGTAATCCTAAGCCGCCGGCTGGGGCTCTTCTTTTTGTAATGCTTCCGCATCAATCAGCAACGAGGAGTATTTCCCCTTAATGAGTTATTTTAGACATTAAGTAGATGTTGCCCGACCAGAGAGCCGAACTAAGCGCGGGATAATGGTTGTCAGGTAGCCGACCGGTTGATCTGACTAAAGGTGTGAGTCACCCCGCACCCGGTCAGGGAACTAAGCTACTTTAGAGAATTGGCTGTGTAAGTTAGTCGGCTGGCTGGTCCGACTGAGGGGTGTGGGTCGCCACACACCTGGTCGGGGAACCAAACCAAGCTATAAATGTTAGGCTTCTCAGGCTTCTGGATGGACCAATCTTCCACGTGGGCTGACACGCTTCCGACCGGGAACCAATCCAGGCTTCCGAGTGGGCTGACGCTCCCAGTCAGTCGCCGACTCAGACTTCCAAAGGGCACCGAACATCTGCGTGGGACACTACGCTTCCGATCGGGAACCGCTTTAGGCTTCCGGATGGGCCAATCTTCCACGTGGGCCGCCACGCTTCCGACCGGGAATCAGTCCAGGCTTCCGAGTGGGCTGACGCGAAGAGTCAGTCGCCGACTCAGGCTTCCAAAGGGGACCAACCTTCTGCGTGGGTCGCCACGCTTCCGGTCGGGAACCGCCTTTAGGCTTCTGGATGGGCCAATCTTCCACGTGGGCCGCCACGCTTCCGACCGGGGACCAGTCCAGGCTTCCGAGTGGGCTGACGCGAAGAGTCAGTTGGACGACTCAGGCTTCCAAAGGGGACCAACCTTCTGCGTGGGTCGCCACGCTTCCGGTAGGAACCGCTTTAGGCTTCCGGATGGGCCAATCTTCCACATGGGCCGCCACGCTTCCGACAGGGAACCAGTCCAGGCTTCCGAGTGGGCTGACGCGAAGAGTCAGTCGCCGACTCAGGCTTCCAAAGGGGACCAACCTTCTGCGTGGGTCGCCACGCTTCCGGTCGGGAACCGCTTTAGGCTTCCGGATGGGCCAATCTTCCACATGGGCCGCCACGCTTCCGACAGGGAACCAGTCCAGGCTTCCGAGTGGGCTGACGCGAAGAGTCAGTCCCCGACTCAGGCTTCCAAAGGGGACCAACCTTCTGCGTGGGTCGCCACGCTTCCGGTCGGGAACCGCCTTTAGGCTTCCGGATGGGCCAACTTTCACGTGGGACGCCACGTTTCCGACCGGGAACCAGTCCAGGCTTCCGAGTGGGCTGACGCGAAGAGTCAGTCGCCGACTCAGGCTTCCAAAGGGGACCAACCTTCTGCGTGGGTCGCCACGCTTCCGGTCGGGAACCGCCTTTAGGCTTCCGGATGGGCCAATCTTTCACGTGGGACGCCACGTTTCCGACCGGGAACCAGTCCAGGCTTCCGAGTGGGCTGACGCGAAGAGTCAGTCGCCGACTCAGGCTTCCAAAGGGGACCAACCTTCTGCGTGGGTCGCCACGCTTCCGGTCGGGAACCGCTTTAGGCTTCCGGATGGGCCAATCTTCCACGTGGGCCGCCACGCTTCCGACCGGGAACCAGTCCAGGCTTCCGAGTGGGCTGACGCGTAGAGTCAGTCGCCGACTCAGGCTTCCAAAGGGGACCAACCTTCTGCGTGGGTCGCCACGCTTCCGGTCGGGAACCGCCTTTAGGCTTCCGGATGGGCCAATCTTCCACGTGGGCCGCCACGCTTCCGACCGGGAACCAGTCCAGGCTTCCGAGTGGGCTGACGCGAAAGTCAGTCGCCGACTCAGGCTTCCAAAGGGGACCAACCTTCTGCGTGGGTCGCCACGCTTCCGGTCGGGAACCGCCTTTAGGCTTCCGGATGGGCCAATCTTCCACGTGGCCGCCACGCTTCCGACCGGAACCAGTCCAGGCTTCCGAGTGGGCTGACGCGTAGAGTCAGTCGCCGACTCAGGCTTCCAAAGGGGACCAACCTTCTGCGTGGGTCGCCACGCTTCCGGTCGGGAACCGCTTTAGGCTCCGGATGGGCCAATCTTCCACGTGGGCCGCCACGCTTCCGACCGGGAACCAGTCCAGGCTTCCGAGTGGGCTGACGCGAAAGTCAGTCGCCGACTCAGGCTTCCAAAGGGACCAACCTTCTGCGTGGGTCGCCACGCTTCCGGTCGGAACCGCTTTAGGCTTCCGGATGGGCCAATCTTCCACGTGGGCCGCCACGCTTCCGACCGGGAACCAGTCCAGGCTTCCGAGTGGGCTGACGCGAAGAGTCAGTCGCCGACTCAGGCTTCCAAAGGGGACCAACCTTCTGCGTGGGTCGCCACGCTTCCGGTCGGGAACCGCTTTAGGCTTCCGGATGGGCCAATCTTCACGTGGGCCGCCACGTTTCCGACCGGGAACCAGTCCAGGCTTCCGAGTGGGCTGACGCGAAAGTCAGTCGCCGACTCAGGCTTCCAAAGGGGACCAACCTTCTGCGTGGTCGCCACGCTTCCGGTCGGGAACCGCTTTAGGCTTCCGGATGGGCCAATCTTCCACGTGGGCCGCCACGCTTCCGACCGGGAACCAGTCCAGGCTTCCGAGTGGGCTGACCGAAAGTCAGTCGCCGACTCAGGCTTCCAAAGGGCACCAACCTTCTGCGTGGGTCGCCACGCTTCCGGTCGGGAACCGCTTTAGGCTTCCGGATGGGCCAATCTTCCACGTGGGCCGCCACGCTTCCGACCGGGAACCAGTCCAGGCTTCCGAGTGGGCTGACCGAAGAGTCAGTCGCCGACTCAGGCTTCCAAAGGGGACCAACCTTCTGCGTGGGTCGCCACGCTTCCGGTCGGGAACCCGCTTTAGGCTTCCGGATGGGCCAATCTTCCACGTGGGCCGCCACGCTTCCGACCGGGAACCAGTCCAGGCTTCCGAGTGGGCTGTGCGAAGGTCAGTCGCCGACTCAGGCTTCCAAAGGGGACCAACCTTCTGCGTGGGTCGCCACGCTTCCGGTCGGGAACCGCTTTAGGCTTCCGATGGGCCAATCTTCCACGTGGGCCGCACGTTTCCGACCGGGAACCAGTCCAGGCTTCCGAGTGGGCTGACGCGAAGAGTCAGTCGCCGACTCAGGCTTCCAAAGGGGACCAACCTTCTGCGTGG
>JAGFNQ010001435.1:0-151492 GCA_024364735.1 Boesenbergia rotunda | reverse complement strand
CCTTCAGCTGCTCATAGGCATCGATGTACTCTTGCAGCCGGTCGCTGTTGACTTCGAAGTTACCGGCCAGTTGTTGTATAGTAAGCTGCGAATCTGAATATAGCCACACCCGGGTGGCGCCGACATGCCGGGCGGCTTGCAGACCGGCTATTAGTGCTTCATATTCAGCTTCATTATTAGTTGCCTTGTGTTCTAGCCGCACGGACAGGTGTAGCCGTTCTTCTTCGGGTGAAACTATGAGAACGCTGATTCCGCTTCCTTGCCGAGAGGATGCCCCATCAACGTACACTTTCCATACGCCTTCGGCTTCATCGGGATGCCATTCCGTGAGAAAATCGGCTAAGGCCTGAGCCTTGATAGCCGGCCGGGGTAGATATTGTATGTCATATTCACTCAGCTCAGTTGTCCATTTGACTAGCCGCCCTGAAGCATCCGGATTTGTGAGCACGTGACCCAAGTTACTGTTAGTCAATACAGTAATTGGGTGAGCTAAGAAATATGGTCTGAGTCGCCGGGCGGCTAAGAACAGTATATAGCCCAACTTTTCGAGCGTCGTGTATCGACACTCGGCTCCTTTAAATAAGTGGGCAAAGAAATACACAGGCCTTTGTTCGGTCTTTTCTTGCCGGGCCAACACCATGCTGCCCGAGTCGGTGGAAGCTGCTAAGTATACATATAAAATCTCATTTGGCTCCGGCCGGGCGAGTGTAGGCAACTCAGCCAGATAAGCCTTCAGTTCTTCGAATGCCTTGTCACATTCTGCATCCCACTGAAATCTGGTGGCTCGGCGTAATGTCTTGAAGAATGGTAGACCCCGTTCGGCTGGACCGGGAAATGAATCTTGATAAGGCCGTTATCCGTCCGATCAGCCGTTGAGCCTCTCTGAGATTCCTTGGAGCCAGCATCTCCATGATGGCGTTTACTTTGCCCGGATTTGCTTCGATGCCCCGCTCGGTGACGATATAACCGAGGAACTTCCCGCTTCGAGCCCCGAATAGACATTTGGCCGGATTAAGCTTCAGGCCAAACCGCCGTAGGGTTCGGCAAGTTTCCTCAATGTCGGGGATTAATTCTTGTGCCCGGGCGGTCTTGATCAGAATATCGTCGACGTATACTTCGACGTTACGTCCCATCTGCGACCGGAACACCTTGTTCATCATTCTCTGGTAGGTGGCGCCCGCATTCTTGAGGCCAAACGGCATGACGGTGTAGCAGTAGGTGCCGTCAGCCGTGACGAAGCTAACTTTCTCTTGGTCGTCCACAGCCAGCGGGACTTGGTGGTACCCCTGGTACGCATCCAGCATTGATATGAACTCGCTGCCGGCCGTCGAGTCGACCAGTTGATCGATCCGTGGAAGTGGGTAGCAATCTTTCGGGCATGCACGATTGAGATCTCGGAAATCAATGCATACCCGCCACTTGTCATTTGGTTTGGACACCAGCACCACGTTGGCCAACCAGGCCGGGAACTGGACCTCCCGGATATGTCCTGCCTCCAGCAGTCTTTCCACTTCCGCCCGGATGACTTGATTCTGCGCGGCGCTGCGATCCTTCTTCGTTGCTTCACTGGCCGTGCGCCCGGGTAAACATGGAGCTGGTGTTCTGCGACTTCCGGTCGGACTCCCTTCAAGTCTTTTGACGACCAGGCAAATACGTCTTGATTCCGGGCGAGGGAGTCGATTAGGGATTGCTTCAGCTCCTCGGGAAGTCCTGCAGCAATTTGTATTTTGGTATCTTCCTTACCGGGCAAAAGTTGTACCTCCTCTTTGTCTTCCCGCAATTCTGCCCAAGGGGAGGCTTGCACCATGTTGCAGCTGCTACCTGCCCGCCTCGCCTTTTGACCTCCCGAGCGGACATCATCAGCATAGCAGCGCCGGGCCACGGTCTGATTGCCCTTCACCTCGCCGACTCTGTCGCCGACCGGAAACTTCACCTTGAGGTAGTAGGTGGAGACTACCGCTCTGAACTCGTTGAGAGCCGGTCGACCGAGGATGGCGTTGTAGGCAGCTGGGGCATCCACAATCAGAAACGTGGTCCACCGGGTTCTCTTGAGTGGCTCCTCTCCAAGTGAGACGGCCAGCCGTATCTGTCCGATCGGCTGTACTTCGTTTCCCGTAAATCCGAACAGGGGAGTAGCCACCAACTCTAGCTGCGATAACTCAATTTGCAGTTGATCGAAAGCTCGTTTATATAAAATGTTTACCGAGCTGCCGGTGTCCACAATGGTTTGGTGGACTTCATAGTTGGCGATGACAGCCGTGATGACCAGCGGGTCATCGTGCGGCACCTCCAATCCTTGTAAATCCTGCGGCCCCCAGCTGATTTGGGGCCCTTGAGCTTGAGAGGTGCTGACTCCGACTTGGTGAATTTCCAGTCGGCGTACCTGCGTTTTTCTGGCTCGATTGGAGTCGCCGCCGGTCGGACCGCCGGAAATCACATTGACGCCTCCTCGGACGGCGTTCTGGTGATTAGCTTGATCTTCGTCAAGTTCCTCCACCTCTTCCTGCTCGGGCCGAGGAAACAATTGCCGGGCGGCGGGGGCATCCCGCCTTTGTCCTTGCTGGGCTGTGGCTCCTTGACCACGCCCGCGTCCCTGCTGGGTTTGTCGTCCTTGACCCCTGCCGAGTGGGGTCCGAACTCTGTTGCCTGCTCGGCAGTCCTCAGTGTTGTGCGTATTACATTGGTGAAACGCACAATACGGGGCCCATCTGTTGGGCCAATTCCCCTGTGCCACCTGCACTTGCTGGGGTCTCATTCCGGGCCGATCGGCCGGTCGGGGACTGCGAATCGGTCCTCCTGGCGATCTGTTGTGTTGAGGTGCAGGCGATGGGCTAACTATCGCTTCCTTCCGCCGGGCGGCTTGTGCTTCTTCCACATTGATATACTTACTAGCCTTCCCGAGCAGGCTGTCGAAATCCTTCGGTGGTTTCCTGATCAGGGATCGGAAGAAATCACCTTCTTGGAGCCCTTGTGAGAAGGCGGTGACTAGTACTTCGGAGGTGGTATTGGGCACCTCTATAGCTACTCCATTGAACCTCTGGATGTAGGCCCGGAGTGACTCTTTCGGACCTTGCTTCAGAGCGAACAAATTGAGGCTGGTCTTATGGTGCCTCCGACTGCTTGCAAAATGTTGCAGAAACAGCCGCTTTACCTCTGCGAAACTCCCAACTGATCCACCCGGGAGCCCGCCAAACCATCGTTGAGCCTGCCCGGAGAGGGTTGTCAGGAAAGCGCGGCATTTGACGCCCTCCGGGTATTGGTGCAACTGGGCAGAGCTTTCAAACTTCATGACGTGCTCCTCGGGGTCACTGGCCCCCGAGTACTCTGGCATGGTGAAGAATCGTAGATTCTTGGGGACAGGATCCTCAAGAATTTGTGAGGAGAAAGGGCTGCGAGTCGGACAGGCCGCGGCGGGGTCAGCTAACCCTTTCCCTTTATCTGGGCGCGTCTGGTGCGCCAGGCTGGACGCTGAAGCTTCGGTCGGGGCTGAGTGGGCCTCGTTCCGGAAAAGTGCTCGGGGAAAATTAGGAGCGCGGGGCTCGGGCTGAGCAGCCATACCTTCTGAATTTCCCCGTACAGAGGGCCCAGGGGGCCGGGCCCCTTGACTACCGGTTGGCGGATGCGATTGTTGTGCCTTCTGTGTCCGGACAGCCATCAGCATTTCATATTCTTCTGGCGAAAGAGTAACCGTCAGTGGATTGGGGTTTTCCATTCTTCGCTCTCGATCAGGCAGAAGGCCCTCCTTCTAGCGCCAAATTTGATCCTGTCGCCGAGCGTAGTGGAGCCGCAACCGGAATGACGGTGTAGCGATGCGTGACGTGGATGCTGACGGGGCGTCCTCGCGCAGAATGGCAGCGTCGTGGGGGGTATCCTCCGACCGAATGGAAATGGATGTCGCCTGGTGCAGGGCCAACCGACTGGAGGTGAACCTGCTGAGGAAGATGACCGTTAGCAACCTAGCCGGGAGACGTCCCGGCAAGGCACTCCGACGGTCAAGTCAGTACTCCGAGGAACAGTAGAAATAATGGAGCACTGGAAAAATGAGAGGCTTCGCGCGTGTATGTATGCGTACCTGATAATGAGGAGTGGAGTGGCTTATATAGCCGGGGAAAAGGACCAAGCATGGCCTGTGTCAGGATCTTCTGACAGGGTCAGAAGATATGGTATGGTGATGTCAGTATGAGTATGGCCTGTGTCAGGATCTTCTGACAGGGTCAGAAGATATGGTATGGTTATGTCGACTGTAACCATCCTTCTTTGTCGTATACTATTTGTCTTATGTGAGGACAAAGACAGGTTTCTGTAAGTCGGCACCTGTCAGAGAGTGTCCGTTCGTACGAGGGGTGACAGCCTGTTACCTGCAGCTGGTGCAGGTATATTTTGTCCTTATCCCAGGGTGATTCCGAGAGAGTGCCCGAGTGGACATCCGGACGGCTCGCCAGGATGGGTATCAGACACGCACATAAAGGACTGCCGGGCGGATGCCCTCGGCTGAACGAGGCGTGTAAGCCTTAATGTGGCCGGGCGGATGCACTCGGCTGAACGAGGCGTGTAAGCCTTAATGGGGTCGGCCGGGTTTGACCGGCCGGATGAACCGCTATATTTATTCTAACCGGCCGCCTTGAGTCCGACCGGCCGGCGAAGACCCTGGGCCCGGCAAGGATGTTTGTCGAGTTGGCTGCCGTATAATGACGTGGACCTTGAAGCTGGCTAGGTCGTTTGCCACGTTGGCTGCCCGTATGGTGCCAACTATATGGCAGGATCACCAGCAAACCAGGTTTTTACCCCGTGTGCGACTGGAAATGCCTTTAAAGCACAGTGAACCAAACTATACCCTGGGAGGCACGGTGAACCCGTCGGGGATCGCTACAATTGCGATCTCGCATCATTGACCGTCGATTTCGATGGGCTCACCGTTGCCGGCGATCCTGACGAGTTCACCATCCTCCCAATATATAGTTTGATTCGGGACGGCAATCAGAGGCCGCCGGTGGTATCCGATCGACGATCGAACATGTACACATCAACTGCACGTCATTCACTATAATTTTCACTCTTCCAAATTTACTCTTCAAATCATTTCCCACGGTTTTATTGGCTCCCTAATCCCCCTTTCACTCCCTAAAAGGAAGTTTTCTTTAAGAATTTTTTTTAAAAAAAATCCCGTTTGCTGTTCTCCTCTCTCTCCCTAACCCACGCGAGGTGGCTCCTCTCACAATCTCAAAAACGCGAGGCCTCGTCGTTGCTTCCCTCTTCCCCATCGAGCAATCGGATAAGGTTTATCTTACGTTTTATAGTCGACTCCCAAAATATATTATTTTAAATTGAAAAATCTAAAAAAGTGACTGGTTTAGATGTTTCGAAATTCTAACTGAGAAAAAATTCGATAAGGGTATAAAAGGAACATTCCTAAATTTAATAGCTCCTTTGGTAAAAAAATTTAGTACATCTTTTGATAATTCCTAATTTTCATATGCATCATTTGATAAAAAGTCGAAGTTCAAACGATTCCACATCAATCACGTTCTTTCATTTGATGACATCATTTGATGACAAAGAATGACAAGACATTTAATATCAAAGCAATCAAAGTGAATGAAGTTTAAAAAGAGACAGAGCTATGCCATACAAGAAAGCACAAAAAAAGTACCTGGATCATAATTTTCTTCCAATATTAAAGAGCATTTGATTTGTTTCGTTTTTTATTTTTATTTTTCATAAAAGGAAACATAATAGATAAAACAAATCTTTTTTTTTTTTGTCGTGTCACACAGAAGACATCCAATATCCATTTTAATCATACCATCAGGATGGCATAAAGACTGCTAAAAGTTAACAAAACTCCAAGTGACTTAAAATAAAGTGGCAACCAACCAGAAAACATTAATTAATTAGTTCTTGTTCAGGTAGTAGTAACATACTGTGAAAATAAATAGCAAACCCCCGCATAAGACTTTAGCATTGGACTGAGACAAGAAATTAATATAAAACTCGAATATAAATTTGAATCAATTGAAACATCTCTAGTTGCAAATGTTCTTCTATATGCATGATGCTATAAATCTTTGAGCAAACAAATTTGACGAGAGTAAAGTATAAGTGGCAAAAAAGAAAAAAAATTCTGCAAGTAGAATCTACAAATTATTTTCCCAAAGTTTTCTAAAACAAAGGGGTTTTAGATTTGTTGATCGACCCCTACTTCCCCAAATGCAGATTTTAATTGTGGCAAAAGTTTTTTCAGACTCAGTTTGAAGCCTGCAGAATAGGAATGCTTTGGGCTTTCCTCTGTCAAACAATCATCTGGAGTTTGGGACTCACCCCCACATTCTTCACAAGATTTAAGAATGCCATGGTAGTCCTTCACAAAGCCTTCAAAATGCTACATCAATTAGATAAATGTCAGAAAAAGAAACTAAATATATCAATAAAAAAATAAATGAAAAGAAAATGCATTATTTAGCAAAAGTTATCTCAATGAAAAAGAAATTGACAGCCCATTTTTATCCAATAATCTAAT
This sequence comes from Boesenbergia rotunda, assembly GCA_024364735.1. Taxonomy (NCBI): domain Eukaryota; kingdom Viridiplantae; phylum Streptophyta; class Magnoliopsida; order Zingiberales; family Zingiberaceae; genus Boesenbergia; species Boesenbergia rotunda. The sequence continues at coordinate 144,975 of JAGFNQ010001435.1, read as the reverse complement.
AAAAATTATTTACCATTAAATAATCAAAATGCATCATCAATAGGTGTGTGCGTGCGCATGCATGATCCAAGTCAAAAACATTTCATATTGGATAATAATAATAAGATGTACCTCTTACACTTACCATAGGAGACTTTCTCAAGACAAACAACATCAATTTCAAATTCAGAAGGTGAACATTCTCATTGTACAATGTTGCCGCCTTCTCGCCTTCAAGCGTTCCAATTAGATTATCATACCCGGCTTTGTTGAAATATGGTTTACGGGTAAGAACTAATCCTTGCAAAGAAACTAAGACATGTTGGATATTAGAAGAAGATGGGACCCACACTTCGTTTCTGTTAATCTAAGCATGAAATTCTGAACGAATCTACATATTGTAAAAACGGTAAACACTTACAGTGGATTCAACGCGTCCTTCGTTGTTCTTCGTGCATGTCGTCGGAAGAACGATCACGAGTCGGAAAGTCCTTCAACGTCCACAAATCAAATCCCTCTTCCGACGCAATTTTCCTCTGTGGAAAACTCGTTGCCAAAAGCTCCTCGGATGCTTCGGATGCGCTACTTGTCTCTTGCACACCTCTTGCACTTGAATGAACCCCTTACCCCCTCCTTATATAGGAGAGGATAGGGGTAGAAGTAGTGGAGAGGGAGGGGCAACAAACCCCACTCCCTTGGCAACGTGTGCAGTTACACTGCACACGTTGCCCCACTTCTATCAGTTTCCTTGGCCAATCCATGTCTTTAACAAGCTTAGACAAATATTCCCATTCTCGTATAGGTTTGGGTTTATCCGCAAGCCAGAAGCGTAATAATAGATCGACTGCAAAATTAATTGAAATAATATTGTAAGTTATAGAATGTAGAATGCAATACAATTTAGAAATTAATTAAACACTAGTAATTTTGAGTTTATGAAGTTACCGGTGGGACTTCAGGGTAGTAAAGGGGCCTCCAAATTTTTATATTTATAAAGCTGGAAACCCTTTTTGCAATCAAACTATGAAAACGTAGTAAAGGGGCCACAGGTCGTATTTTTCCAAGGGCTAGTTCAAGTTGTTCGATTCGTGCTTGAGTTTATGTGTCGTAAATGTTTTTGGGTTTCAAATAGAACTTGTGGTTTTGGTTTCAATTATCGATGAAAATGCAATGGAAAGAAAGGAAATGTAACTAAGCAAGCACTAGACTAGATAATGACAACTAATGACTCAGCCGATGAACAATTTTAACCAACTAAAGTAAACTCACAGAAATCCTAACCAAAATGACATCAAATGAAATTCTACACTACAAGTTGTGAAATGAAATCCAAACTTGATACAAACTTGATAGGCAAAAGAAAAAGAGATTTATGTGCTGAAATTTAGAATTTGCAGAAACAATAACTACAATTCAGAAGTGGAAATCATCAATTTGCTTGGAAAAACAAACTCAGTGAAATAATATGCAGAATTTTAAGGAAGAGAATTAGAAATGGAGACAACAATGCAGAAATGAACTTAATGAAAAATCAGAATACAGAATTTCAGAAAATGCAGTTCATACTTTCAGACTGAATTGGATGCTAAACTAAGCAAAGAAACTGAGATCAAGTGCTCAAATTGGAGTTTAAATGAGATTCAGAGAAACTAATATCCCATTGATACAACTACAGAAATAAGAAACTAAAATACTGCAACAATAAACCTGATACTCAGAAATTTCAGTTGATGCGCAGAATAGAAACAGAATTCAGAAATTATATATGCAATGCACGACAGCTAATATAAGTACCATTGTATGCTACTCGAACAACCTAGCTAGTAAAAATGCACAATTGAAACCCTACTTAAGGCTGAAACAATTGAAGAAAATGAGCTTCAGTAACCGAAACGCAACAGAACAGAAACTGCAGTTAGGAACAAAAACTAATACACAACTGAAACTCTGATTTGCAAGCAGTGAAAAGAGAATTAAACTGAGATTGCAAACTATTGTGCACTAACAAGTTCACTAACTAATCTACTTGCAGTATAAAACCTAATTTGAGCTGGAACAATTCAGAAATAGCAACTAAAGTGGCTGATACGCAATAGTTAAAACAGAACTGCAGAAACGAATTCAAATTCAGAAATGATTTGAAGCTAACAAACTGATTTAAATGCAATTGTTCATTTCACAAACAACTTAGCTAACTAGATTGCAGATTTGAAAAGCTATCAACTACAAGAAACGATCCAATAGAACTGGTACAAAATTCAGAAACTACAGCAGATACGAAAAATAGAATTTAAAGGCAATTGAAAATGAAATTACAGCTACTGAACAGAATTTAACTAAGAAAATTAACTCTCAATCACTCTCTTGTCTCGAGACCACCTTGTTCGTCACGCAAGGGCAAGTCAAGAACCCCTTCAACTCGCAAACCAATGGAAATTGGGCTCAAACTTCAGATCTGCTCACAGATTTCGATCGGCTGGAAAAACCAATCTGATCTCCTTGATTTCGCAATGAGCAAATGCGATTGAGCTTTGGTGATGATCAGAGTGTATCAGAAAACCCTTCAGATAGCTCCGATTGAGAAGATTGGCACGAAATCGCAATCAAGTTGATCAAATTACAGAAGCTGATGAAACCCTCACTCAGCCCCTGCTCCGATGCAAATCTGTGATTGAATCTCCATAGAAGCCTTCTCCAATGACCCAAATCTCGCTCCAAGGTAGTGATCGAGTTGGCCACGCCTTCAGATCGAAGAAATTGCAACGAAAACGAAGAACAAATGAAGAAACTTGAAATGGAGCTGCGAAGACGCGACCGTCAGATCTGAACAGAGGAGACGTTTAAGTAGTTAAAACAGTGAACGACCCAGATTGTCCAGCGCTCATCCAACGGTGGATCCTTGTCCGATTTGATTCAAATTTCCCAGATCTTGATCAGAGGTCAGGATCATCCTCGTGGTAGCTCGGATCTGCCAGATCTACAACGGATGGTTCAGATCACCTTGATCTTTGAATGGATGGACTAAATCCCTCTGATCGTGATCCAACGGCTAGATGATCTCCGATTGGGCTGAAACTCTCAGATCTTGTTCTGATCGCTTGATTAGCCTTAATCCCAGCTCGGATTGATCAGAATTTCTCAGATGGTATAGATCTAACCGTTCTTGCATCGGACGGTCCAAATGAGTCGACGCTTTATCACTTGATCTAGTCCACTTTTGACTCAACATTTGACCCAACCCGACCTAGGTCCATGATCCCTCTAGGCCTACAAAAGTAGATCAAAAATTTAGTGACAAAACAACTCAAATATATCAAAATTTGCAATTAAGTCTAAAATAAGAGGAAGTTCTAAAACCTAGGGTAAAAATCATAATTAAGCAAGTAAAACATGGGTCAAACATGGATTTTAACAATTAAAATAATCAACAAAATGATACTTATCAACTCCCCCACACTTAAGCTTGAGCGTCTCGCGAAACTACTAAATAAGTATCCCCTAGATTTCTTAAGCATAATTAGAAGCAAATGAAAAGAAATTACCTAAGGTTGTCAATTCTCAAAAGTCTAAGCTCTATGGATTAGTATCTTGTCCTTAAATCAACAACTTAGCCTTTTCATCCATCATGAGTCATTGAGATGAATTTAACTCACTAGCCTTCTAAGAAAAATTTTGGTGGCTCTCTCCTTAAGTTCTAAGTTGATGATGGAAATGGAGCTCACTCAAACACACATGCTTCTTGCACTACCATAGGCTTGCTTGTTATCTAATCTCCACCATTATTCATGATTAGGATCAACAACTATAAAAACAAATGTAAACATGAAAAATGGTAAGAAATGGAGTAAAAACCAAGAAAATGGAAAAATTGAGAAAGTAGAAGACTTGAATGCTCAAGGATGTTTCCAATGAACTTTGCCCCTCTTTAAATCAGATTTGAGTGGTGGAGTAAGACTTTGACCAATGCCCTTGATTTGGGTGAAGAAAACTCCATTTGATCTCAATGTGCCAAGTTTGCTCTTGTGTGCCAACTTTGATTTCTTTCCTCTTCTCTTTTCTGATTTTTTCCTTTTTCTTCCTCTCCAGTAAATTCAGAATGTAATGGAGCAAAACTTGGGCTCTGATGAGAACATCTTCACTAATTTATGGTGCCCAAAACTTAAATTGGATGCCCATTGTTTCCTTGTTTTTCTTTCTTTTTCAAACTGTTTTTTTTTCTGCTCTCCAATAAATTCAGAATGTAATGGAGCTCATTCGGATCAGTTAGCATCAGAGTTTGTATCAGAAAAAACCAGAATTTATAACAGCAAACTTGAGACAATCCTGCTTTGGTTTCAAATTGATGATCTGCACTTCAATTGCGAAGTTGTACAGGTTTGTTTCAGATTTCTGCATTTTCTGCTTCAGATTCTAACTCCAATGCTTCAATTTCAGACTCTAGGATAAGTAGGTTCTTAATCCTTGCAATTCTTTGCTCCTTCACAGCCCTTACATTACATAATAGTGGAGAATTGAGTGCTCCACTTGAAAATTTCTGATTTGTCTGCCCCTACACTGCTTCCTTTTCTTTTACAGCTTCAAAATTTTTGTCCAGCTTCACTTTTCTCTGTTCTGATCTAAAACATCCAAGCAGCCACCATTTCTGTTTTGGATCAGCAATTTTCCAAATTTCTTTGCAATTAAACTGCACATGTTCTTGATAACTGATTTTTTTCACTTTTCCACATCCAAGCAACCGGATTCATAACTAAAGAACAACTTCACCTCCACTTCATAACTGACTTTTCCACTTGTTCTTGATATCAACTCAACTCAAATTGGCACTTGGTTTTTTTTTCTTCTTGGGCACAATTTTTTTCTTTTGCGTGCCAATTCTTTTCTCTTCTTCTTGTTCAATTTTTTTTTTTTGCGTGCCACTTGATCTTCAAAGTGTGATAAGGAATCTAGATGCTCCACTTGCTTCCATCCTCTTGCTCATTTTTGGAATTCAAATTCACTCACTTGGCACATGATTTTTTTTTTAAACAAATGAAGTGTCTCTTTGATACCAATCTTTCCAAAACACTAGTCACTCCCCCACACTTAAATCTTTGTCCGCCTCGGGCAAAGTAGCATTAAGAAACATTTCAAACAACAAGTCCATAGAAAAGTGAGGGTAAGAGTAAGAAATAAGTAAAGAAAAATGGAATGAACATGATTTTTACCAAATTTGATATGGAAAGGTAAACAAAGTGATTAGCCTCCATAGATGTGATCCAATCATTGAAATATGATTTTGAAAGAACCTAAGCAGTTCTAGAGTACAATAACATATGTGTGTCACAAATATAAGGCTAATTCTCACTAGGTAAAAATAATTCATCTCAAGTCCTCAATTAAGAATCCATGGCCAAGTAGTACTCAAGCATCCAAGCTTTCATCCATGAGCTCAAACCCTAAGTTTTAACAACAAAATTTAATTTGTTTTCAAAAGACTCTAAAATGCTATGAAGATAACCTAAAGGGATACATTTATTCCTACTCATGAAGAAAAAGTGCCAAAAGATATAAAATGGTATTTACAATGTTTCCTATTTATTCTTCTACTCTACTCACACATTTATTTGCAAGAACTCTTTTAAAAGAAAATTCTACTCCTAAAGAACATAATAATGAAACATGCAATGAAAGAAAATGCAAGAAGGAACAAACTCCCCTTAATTTCTGGCGGTCGGAGTCTATCAAGAAACAACCTCCATCTTGGTAGTGAAGGGATATGGGTAATTGAGAGAGTTCCCTTCCTTTGATCAATTTGATAATGCATACCTCCCCCACACTTAGAATTTGCAATATAACTGTTCAGGTGGTCGAAGGTGATTTAAGTCCAAGAGCCATTTAAGAGGTGGAGTGCTATAAGTCAAAGCAAGTTCATCTTCTCCCTCTTTATTCTTTTTGGAAAACTTTCCAGGTGGTTGAAGACTGTCTAGATGGAGTACCCACTCAAGAAATCTCTGGGACCCTGCAAAAACATGTAAAACCTTTCTCAAGCGTGCAAGGTAAGAAAGAAGTGCAATATCATCAATCTCTACATAAAATGTATCTAAAAATGCATCGCATCCAATAAAATCAATTTTTGGTACCTCAGTAATTTTTTCACAAGCATATTCTACATGAGGTATATCAAGAAATATTTCACAGTCAATAAAGTCAATCTCAGGTATCTCCAGAAGTTTTTCACATTCAATTTCAGCATAAGAGATAGCAAGAGATTCTTCACAATAAACAACTTCAATTTCAGGCTCTTCTAAAAATTTTTCAAAATCAATTTTAGCATAATCTGTCTCAAGAATATCATAACAATGCATAAAATCAAGCCTGGGTGCCTCTAAAGAATTTTCAAAATTATTTTTCACAAATGATGTATCAAGACATTCTTCACATGCAAATCTAGACATCTCCCTGAAATTTTCTAAAGGAAAAGAAGAAATACTTACCTGATCGTGTTCAAAAATGTCTGTTGGTTCTACAAGAAATACCTCCATCTCAGGCTCAAATTCTGGTGGACATTCATCTGGAATAGGTGATCCTTGGGTACTTGCTCCCATCATGCAAGTCCCTACACTTTTTGGAAATGGTGGTGGTCCCTGGGGCTCTGTGCAATCCCCTACACCTGTAGAATAATCTCCTGTGTATGCCTCCTAAGTAATACCTGCAACAACCTTATTAAAAAGATTAGGACTATCAATAGCAATATCATCACAAAATAAAAAACAAGAAAACTCCGGTAAGGTTTCAGTTTGAAAATCAAGGTTGTCACATGCTTTTTCATTCATCTCCTCAGCTTCCTTTGAAATAAAATCTCCTCCCAGTATGTCAAATGTACCATCATCAGCAACGAACTGTGCCTCAACAGTCTCCTCTGCGGTGTCTATGCTCATAATAGAACGATTTCCCTTAGGGTCCTTCATGGCATCGAAAATGCTAAACTGGACTACTGTGTCTCCCACCTCCATCGAAAGGGTGCCAACATATACATCAATTTTGGTTCTAGCAGTCTTCAGAAAAGGCCTTCCAAGGATAAGTGGGGATCTACGTGCAAGATATTCTCCCTCTATGTCTAGAATGTAGAAGTCCGCTGGGAAAATCAATTCTTTCACTTTAACCAAAACATCTTCGATAACTCCTGCCGGGCGGGTCTGACTCCGATCTGCTAGCTGAATCACAACTCCAGTGGACTGTAGAGGACCAATGCCAAGCATCTGGAAAACTGTCCTGGGCATGACATTAATGGAAGCTCCTAAATCAAGCATGGCATCATGTAGTGTGGTGCTCCCTATCTCACAAGATACAGTAAACATGCCAGGGTCTTCACATTTCTGAGGTATGGCATAGATGAGTGATGAAACATTCTTCCCCATGCTGACCATTTCATTTTCCTTAAGCTTCCTCTTGTTAACACAAAGATCTTTCAGAAATTTCGCATACTTAGGAACCTGTTTAATCATTGTCAGCAAGGGTACATTAATTTCAACTTTACTAAAAAGTTTTACCAGCTCATTGTACTCTTTTGCTTTCTCCTCCTCCCCTTGTCTTCTGGTTGGAGTTCTCCTCTGTGGAAAAGGCAAGGGTACTCTAAATTCTTCCTCTCGAACCGAAGATGGAAGGGCTGATTTTTGAGCTGCTGCCCTGTTTGGAATGGCTGCTGTAAAATCTGTTTCGGGGCTGATTTGTGCTTCATTTTTCACCAAAATTACAGGGTCGCTAGATGAAGAAGTTGGACACGAGCTAGGGGTGGTATCCACTGAATTTGGAGTGGTTTCGGCACTGATTTGGGCTGTAAATGAAGATGCTGCCCTGTCTTCAGAAAATTCAGCTCTTGGGTCATTTTGAGTTGATGCAACCTTCCCACTCCTCAAATAAATTGCGCTAACGTTTCCCTTAGGGTTAGGAATAGCTTGGGAAGGTAGTTGGCTTGATCCTTGAGCTTTACTTTGATTTATGTCACTAGCCATTTGCCCAATTTGCCTCTCAATGTTTTGTATAGCGGGAAAAAGATTTCCTTGTTGTGTTTGTTGTATTTGGGATTGTTGGGACTGATATGATGGCTGATATTGTTGTTGGAAGGGCTGATAAGAATGCTGGAATGTTGGAGAATTTTGTTGAGAATTATACCCTTGAAAATTCTGATTTTGAAAAGGAACTTGATGAGGTGAGGGCTGAAATTGATTGGGCTGAAATCCTTGATTTTGGGGCTGAAAAGTTTGATTCCAAGGCTGAAAATTTTGCTGCGGTTGTTGAACTTGTTGCTGTGGAGGTTGATATGGCTGTGGATAACTCAGATTCCCTTGAAAGCCTTGTTGAAACCCTTGAAATGGCTGCTGAAATGGTTGCTGGAAGTGCTGATTTGGGGGCTAAATTTGTTGATTTTGTGGCTGTGATTGTTGTGACTGCTGCTGAACTTGTTGGAAAATTTGTTGGGGTTGCTGAATTGGTTGTTGTGGTGGGCCTTGTTGGTAAAAAGAATTTCCGTACCTCAAATTTGGATGATCCCTCCACCCAGGGTTGTAAGTAGGAGAATATGGATTATTCCTAGCTTGAAATTGTCCCCTAACCAAAGCTGCTACTGACTCATCTTGTTGTAGGTTGGGACATGAATCTGAAGTGTGCTCCTTGCTAGAACAAATACCACATACACTCATCACCACTTGACTTGATTGTAGAGGTCCTGAAGGAGTTGAATTTTGACTTAAAATTTGGAGACCCATTTGCTTAACAGCTGATGTGAGTTCTACCAATGCACTCCTAATCTCCTTTTGATCATTAGAAACCCCTTGAACTTCATTAACCCCTCTAGTAGATAATGCTCTACTTCCAAATTGCTGAGAATTTTCTGCCATATTTGAAATAAGCTCCCTAGCTTGATGTGGTGTTTTGTTGACTAAGGCCCCTCCAGCTGCTGCATCAATCATAATCCTATCCATCTGTAATAATCCCTCATAAAAGTACTGGATGAGGAGCTGCTCACTAATCTGATGCTGGGGGCAACTGGAGCAAAGCTTGTTGAATCTTTCCCAGTAGTCATAGAGTGTCTCCCCTACCACTTGCTGAATGCCACAGATACTTGTTCTGATAATTGCTGTTCTGGAGGCTGGAAAATATTTTTCTAAGAATGCCTTCTTCATGGAAATCCAGCTAGACACATGCCCAGTAGGTAAGTAGTAAAACCAGTCCTTAGCTGCTCCAGTCAAAGAAAAGGAAAAAGCCCTCAGCTTGATGTCTTCCTCTGAAATATCCTGAGGCTTCATAGTGGAGCATACAACATGAAACTCATGCAGGTGTCTATTTGGATCTTCTCCAGATAATCCTTGAAACTTTGGCAAAAGATGGATGAGTCCAGATCTCAGCTCAAAATCTCCACCCAGCTCTGGATAGGCAATACTGGAATACTGAAATGAAGCATCTGGTGCTGCGAGTTCTTTCATGGTCTTCTGGTGGTCTGCCATCTGATCAACTGAATAGGTTGAAATAGACTGAGAAGGAATAATGCCAAAAGCCTCTGACACACTGAGCTGGCTCCACCTAGCTCTGAAAGTCCTCTCAATCTCAGGGTCAAAATCCTCTAGATCACCACTTGTAGACCTGGTCATAAAAACAAAAACAAATCGCAGTACAAGTATAGAGAAAAATGATTCAAATAAAATCAAATCAGAAGATATAGCAGTAAATGCAAGAAAAATGGATCAAGAAAAAATATGAAATGTGGGCACACAAGCAAAAATCAAACAACTCAACTAGTATGTTCCCTGCAACGGCGCCAAAAAATTTGATGGACCCAAAATATACTGTCACGAATGTGGGTCCTCCAAATTTTTATATTTATAAAGCTGGAAACCCTTTTTGCAATCAAACTATGAAAACGTAGTAAAGGGGCCACAGGTCATATTTTTCCAAGGGCTAGTTCAAGTTGTTCGATTCGTGCTTGAGTTTATGTGTCATAAATGTTTTTGGGTTTCAAATAGAACTTGTGGTTTTGGTTTCAATTAGCGATGGAAATGCAATGGAAAGAAAGGAAATGTTTTTGGGTTTCAAACTATGAAAATGCTTTGGTGATGATCAGAGTGTATCAGAAAACCCTTCAGATAGCTCCGATTGAGAAGATTGGCACGAAATCGCAATCAAGTTGATCAAATTACAGAAGCTGATGAAACCCTCACTCAGCCCCTGCTCCGATGCAAATCTGTGATTGAATCTCCATAGAAGCCTTCTCTAATGACCCAAATCTCGCTCCAAGGTAGTGATCGAGTTGGCCACGCCTTCAGATCGAAGAAATTGCAACGAAAACGAAGAACAAATGAAGAAACTTGAAATGGAGCTGCGAAGACGCGACCGTCAGATCTGAACAGAGGAGACGTTTAAGTAGTTAAAACAGTGAACGACCCAGATTGTCCAGCGCTCATCCAACGGTGGATCCTTGTCCGATTTGATTCAAATTTCCCAGATCTTGATCAGAGGTCAGGATCATCCTCGTGGTAGCTCGGATCTGCCAGATCTACAACGGATGGTTCAGATCACCTTGATCTTTGAATGGATGGACTAGATCCCTCTGATCGTGATCCAACGGCTAGATGATCTCCGATTGGGCTGAAACTCTCAGATCTTGATCTGATCGCTTGATTAGCCTTAATCTCAGCTCGGATTGATCAGAAGTTCTCAGATGGTATAGATCTAACCGTTCTTGCATCGGACGGTCCAAATGAGTCGACGCTTTATCACTTGATCTAGTCCACTTTTGACTCAACATTTGACCCAACCCGACTTAGGTCCATGATCCCTCCAGGCCTACAAAAGTAGATCAAAAATTTAGTGACAAAACAACTCAAATATATCAAAATTTGCAATTAAGTCCAAAATAAGAGGAAGTTCTAAAACCTAGGATAAAAATCACAATTAAACAAGTAAAACATGGGTCAAACATGGATTTTAACAATTAAAATAATCAACAAAATGGTACTTATCAACTCACCCACACTTAAGCTTGAGCGTCTCGCGAAACTACCAAATAAGTATCCCCTAGATTTCTTAAGCATAATTAGAAGCAAATGAAAAGAAATTACCTAAGGTTGTCAATTCTCAAAAGTCTAAGCTCTATGGATTAGTATCTTGTTCTTAAATCAACAACATAGTCTTTTCATCCATCATGAGTCATTGAGATGAATTTAACTCACTAGTCTTCCAAGGAAAATTTTGGTGGCTGCGGAGGTTCAGATGAAACCCACCGGTGAGCAGTGTCTGCGGAGGTTCGGATGAAACCCACCGGTGAGCAGTGTCTGCGGAGGATCTTTTTCATAAAAGATGAAACCCACCGGTGAGCAGTGTCTGTGGAGGTTCGGCGGTTCAGAAGAAACCCACCAGTGAGCAGTGTTAAATCCGACACTTTCGACTAGGTCCCGGTAATTTCTGGAGGATTACCGGATAGGTTCCGGGGCTTCCGAGTCCTTGGACACAAATGTAGGGATCAAAATGTAATAAAACGAATAGTTACAAGGGCTATAGCGTATATAACCTTAAGCCTAGGGGTGTTCTTGCGATTAGGCTGAAAATGGCTGGACTTAAATGCAAAAGGGGCAGGGCTAAGAGGCGATTAGGGCAGCGCCTCTACCACACACCATTCTCGGCTGATCGAGCGCCGACTCCCCTCCCCTCACGAGCCCTAGCCACAGGCAGCCGCCGCCCCTTGTTCCTCCTCTTCCTTGCATACTCTCGCCGCAGCCAATTTCAAGACGATTCCTATCTTCTCCATCTTGTTCGCGTGCCCGATTGAGAGCTCCTCGCTGCTATCGCCGAGCTCACCTCCAATCAGTCTTCCTTCCGCGAGACTCCGACGAGGCCTTTTCTCTGATCGTCGAGTGCGGGATCTCTTTCTCATCTTGCGCTTGTCTCCAGACGAGTAGTGGATCGTGAGCCTTCACTTTTGGTCGAAGATCGTGATCAGCCTTCGGTAGGGAAGAGGATGGCTTAGAGCTGGGGATCTTGAATCATTTGCTGGATCGGTGCTTGCGGTGATTCCCCCTTGCTTTATTTCCTTCCCGATTGTGGTTGAGTTGGAGCTACGATTGCAGCCGACCATCATTGAGGTAAAAATTTGGTTCTATTTTGGGATTATGAGACAAATGTTGGAATTAATGTTGCTTAGTAAGGAGGAATGGTTGTTCTCATCGGAATGGTAGGTCTCAGTTTGGGTTTAGCTTAGCCTTTGTTTTGGATGTTTTTCTTGTGATGTAGTTGAATTGGTTTCTTGGTTGGTGTATGTGGGCAGATCTGATTCCGGAAGCTTAATTTGGCAATTAAGCTCAATTTCGGCCTACTGTGGTGATCTACCATTGAAGCTGGGATAAGAGGTAAGTAGAGTGGTACAGATTGTTATGTTTATTTGCTATTAATGTTACGATTAGTAGTTTGGATTGGTAGATGTGAACTTTGTGATCAATCTAAAGTCTGATCTGGGTTGTTTAATTATTGATCAGTGGGTTTAGGTGTATACTTAGATCAAAGGTTGATCTTCTAACCACGTGAGATAATTTGGAAACTTTCATTTAATTAGAGGTAATTAAATGGAAAGGATACAATTGGGTTAAACCCTAATACGGATTAGAAATTTAATTAGCTAGCTACTATTTGTTTGTAATAGCTGATTAAATAAATCCTTGATACAGGAGCTTGATCGGATTTATTGCTACTTATTTTGATGGGTGGTTCTGTCTCGATTGATACGGACTTCACTTACTTGGAGGCGGGTACCCTTTGACTTATCTTTTTTGATATTGTCATGTTATGCATAGATTGTTATAGATAGCAGTAAGATTATACGCTATCCTGGTTTATTATGTTTGTTCTGGATGATTGTTGTTTATCCCTAAGTTATTATGTTGTTAGTTCCATACAGTCTCAGGTATTGTCATTTCTATATGTATGCTTAGAGATCGTGATGTATCCCCTACCTTTGACCTTGATGGATCTGTAGTTTCCGGCCAGTATACCTTGTAGGTTACCTGTATTTCCTGTGATAGGATTCAGACTGAGACCTAGTATACTGAGGACTTGGTGAGGGAGGTATGTGTATCTATCATACACCATCCTTGCATTGTGCATGCCGGCGATCAGCGACTCCCTTGTGGTTGAGCCTATCGTCTTCCAGTACATGATATGCGCACACGACCACTCATGGGTTAGTGGATACCGTAGGATGTGCGCATTTGCCCTGTATTGCTCCGTTCGGCCACTATTTGGAGGGTGAGCGCGGGCGTGGTAGCAGCCAGGGATCCCTTCTCGTACTGAGCCACGAGGAGATGGGAGCTTGACTCCACCATTGCTTGGGGTCGGAGCGGAGTCTCCACCAGCATCCTGTCCACCCGGTCACCTAGGAGCAGTGATAGCAGGGTGCGTACAGTTGTCATAGCCCTACCCGTTCAGAAGTCCCTATGACAGGTGTACGTTGATCTGACTGGTGTCAGGGGTGGCACATGTCATTACACCATGTGCATATTTTGCATCGTGCATTGTTTGCCGCACTTGATTCTTGCACTTGTTTGACATGCATATTCTGGAGACTTGTTATCTGAGATTATATGTCTATTGGTATTCCATTGGTATTTCTTACCCTCTATGCGGGTTAGATTGATGCAGGTATGTATCTACTTCGGTAAGTTCAGTACTAGTCTTTCCCTACTATTGATATGAGACTGTATTAGCTGAACTCTTATTGTTAGTATAACTTTCTATGCATATCTGATGGGTATTCGCTGAGTTATGGACTCACCCCGTTGCCATACATTTTATTTCAGGTTGATGCCTGACAGGAGAGCCCTAGCCGCCAGTCCCCAGCTCGAGAGGAGCTTTGTTATGTTTTGTTTTATGTTGTTTTTCGGTTATGGACCCTGTAGTATATACTTTGCTTTCGTTGCCATGTTTCGAACATGTATTCACGTTATATTCGATGGTATTGTACTTTTGAGTCCTATGTTGGACTTTGTGGGATTTTGGCTTTGTTCCTGCCCCCTGGCAGCTCAGGTGAGTTCGTTCTTTGGTTTTACGACGGTTATAGATATATATCTGTTGATTCTGCATGTATTTGAGGCCTGAGGTCATTTAACTATGTGGTTGTGATATATGTGTCTGTGTGTATGTGTAAATTGTCCGCCGGACAGGGGAGGTGCTGTCCGATTTTATATTGGATCAGCGGCTCCAGGGTCTCGGGGCGTGACAAGCAGTGCCTGCGGAGGTTCTTCTTCTTAAAAGATTAAACCCAACGGTGAGCAGTGTCTGCGGAGGTTTGGAGGTTCAGATGAAACCCACCAGTGAGCAGTGTCTGCGGAGGTTCGGAGGTTCAGATGAAACCCACCGGTGAGCAGTGTCTGCGGAGGTTCTTCTTCTTAAAAGATGAACAGGTGGCGGTTTATTTTACATATTCAGATCCAAAGAAATTTATAATTCCGTCGTTAAATATTCAAACCCTAAAACATGTGTTATTTCAAAAAAAGGGATTCCTAAATTTTTCGATGGAAAATATTATCGTCGGTATACCGACGGAATTATAATTCCGTCTGTGATTTCTTTAATTCACGTGTCCATACATCCAATTGCCGACGAAAAATGGGACGGCATACCTAAATTTACCTACAGAATTATAATTCTGTCGGTATATTCCGTCGGGATTTACCTATGTCAGATAAACTTGTAGCGGTTAGGCGTACAATAAAACCATCATAGCAATACATATATTCTTGGTGTGGATAAAGATCATATGCTCTAACAGTTTCCTCATGATTAAATTCTTTTAACTCTTCATGTCATTTCACACACATGATTTTATCCTCAGAATTAACATTTACCACTATACCAAATTGGTTGCATTCAACATAATCACTTTCTTCGTTTAATATCTTTTAAACCACATAGTTTCCAGGGAAGAATTGATCCTCATTTTGAAGACTCAGAATTAATGACGTAGATTGCAGTCCATATTCTTTTAACCCATTCTGCCATATTACATCAACTTTTGTGTACTTGTTTAATATGAAAAAAAACTTTTCAAAATGTTCCTCCCTTTCCAAAGCATTTTTCAAAGTTGTCTTCTCTCTCTCTGATACCATTTTCTATAGGGTTTTATCGTATTCGAGCCAGGAACCCTCAGTTGACTTTGTCTCTTTGGAAGTTGAAGTACCTTCAGCAACAACAGATGGTAACTGCTGACAAGACTGAAGTTGACAAAAAACAGCTAATTTCCATTATGTGTTTGTGCATGTAAAGAAAGACAACTTAGTTAAGCCCTTCGGATTGTGCCCATAAACAGGTGGCGGTTTATTTTACATATTCAGATCCAAAGAAATTTATAATTCCATTGGTAAATATTCAAACCCTGAAACATGCGTTATTTCAAAAAAAAGGATTCCTAAATTTTTTGATGGAAAATATTACCGTCGGTGATTTTCTTAATCCACGTGTCCATATATCCAATTGCCGATGGAAAATGGGACGGCATACCTAAATTTACCTATAGAATTATAATTCCGTCGGGATTTACCTACGAAATGTATATTCCGACGGTAAATACCGACGGAATAAATTTTTCGTCGGTACTTCCGACGGTGAGCAGTGCCTGCGGAGGTTCGGAGGTTCAGATGAAACCCACCGGTGAGCAGTGTCTGCGGAGGTTCGGAGGTTCAGATGAAACCCACTAGTGAGAAGTGTCTGCGGAGGTTCGGATGAAACTCACCGGTGAGCAGTGTCTGCGGAGGTTCTTCTTCTTAAAAGATGAAACCCACCGGTGAGCAGTGTCTGCGCAGGTTCGGAGGTTCAGATGAAGCCCACTGGTGAGCAGTGTATGCGGAGGTTCTTCTTCTTAAAAGATGAAACCCAACGGTGAGCAGTGTCTGCGGAGGTTCGGAGGTTCAGATGAAACCCAACGGTGAGCAGTGTCTGCGGAGGTTCTTCTTCTTAAAAGATGAACAGGTGGCGGTTTATTTTACATATTCAGATCCAAAGAAATTTATAATTCCGTCGTTAAATATTCAAACCGTAAAACATGTGTTATTTCAAAAAAAGGGATTCCTAAATTTTTCGATGGAAAATATTATCGCCGGTATACCAACGGAATTATAATTCCGTCTGTGATTTCTTTAATCCACGTGCCATAGATCCAATTGCCGACGAAAAATGGGACGGCATACCTAAATTTACCAACAGAATTATAATTCTGTCAGTATATTCCGTCGGGATTTACCTATGTCAGATAAACTTGTAGCGGTTAGGCGTACAACTAATTCATCATAGCAATACATATATTCTTGGTGTGGATAAAGATCATATGCTCTAACAGTTTCCCCATGATTAAATTCTTTTAACTCTTCATGTCATTTCACACACATGATTTTATCCTCAGAATTAACATTTACCACTATACCAAATTGGTTGCATTCAACATAATCACTTTCTTCGTTTAATATCTTTTAAACCACAGTTTCCAGGGAAGAATTGATCCTCATTTTGAAGACTTGGAATTAATGACGTAGATTGCAGTCCATATTCTTTTAACCCATTCTGCCATATTACATCAACTTTTGTGTACTTGTTTAATATGAAAAAAGACTTTTCAAAATGTTCCTCCCTTTCCAAAGGATTTTTCAAAGTTGTCTTCTCTCTCTCTGATACCATTTTCTATAGGGTTTTATCGTATTCGAGCCAGGAACCCTCAGTTGACTTTGTCTCTTTGGAAGTTGAAGTACCTTCAGCAACAACAGATGGTAACTGCTGACAAGACTGAAGTTGACAAAAAACAGCTAATTTCCATTTTGTGTTTGTGCATGTAGAGAAAGACAACTTAGTTAAGTCCTTCGGATTGTGCCCATAAACAGGTGGCGGTTTATTTTACATATTCAGATACAAAGAAATTTATAATTCCATTGGTAAATATTCAAACCCTGAAACATGCGTTATTTCAAAAAAAAAAGGATTCCTAAATTTTTTGATGGAAAATATTACCGTCGGTATACCGACGGAATTATAATTCCGTCGGTGATTTTCTTAATCCACGTGTCCATACATCCAATTGCCGATGGAAAATGGGACGGCATACCTAAATTTACCTATAGAATTATAATTCCGTCGGGATTTACCTACGAAATTTATATTCCAACCGTAAATACCGACGGAATAAATTTTCTGTCGGTACTTCCGACGGTGAGCAGTGCCTGGGGAGGTTCGGAGGTTCAGATGAAACCCACCGGTGAGGAGTGTCTGCGGAGGTTCGGAGGTTTAGATGAAACCCACCAGTGAGCAGTGTCTGCGAAGGTTCGGATGAAACCCACCGGTGAGCAGTGTCTGCGGAGGTTCGGAGGTCCAGATGAAACCCACCAGTGAGCACTATCTGCGGAGGTTTTTTTCTTCTTAAAAGATGAAACTCAACGGTGAGCAGTGTCTGCGGAGGTTCGGAGGTTCAGATGAAACCCACCGGTGAGCAGTGTCTGCGGAGGTTCGGAGGTTCAGATGAAACCCACCGGTGAGCAGTGTCTGCGGAGGTTCTTCTTCTTAAATGATGAACAGGTGGCGGTTTATTTTACATATTCAGATCCAAAGAAATTTATAATTCCGTCGTTAAATATTCAAACCCTAAAACATGTGTTATTTCAAAAAAAGGGATTCCTAAATTTTTTGATGGAAAATATTATCATCGGTATACCGACGGAATTATAATTCCGTCTGTGATTTCTTTAATCCACGTGTCCATACATCCAATTGCCGACGAAAAATGGGACGGTATACCTAAATTTACCTACAGAATTATAATTCTGTCAGTATATGTTGGATCGAGAGATGCGATAGAGGGGGGGTGAATGTCGCAAATCGTTCGGATTTAGTAAAGAGCAATTGCGTAGCGGAATAATCAAAATCAGACAATGAGAACACCAAGATTTTTACTTGGTTCGGAACCTGGGTCGACTCCTACTCCAAGGCCCACGGTCGTTGACCGTTTACTATGGGCAATACTATAATCGCGCAAAACAATTTTACAAAGATTGATTACAGTAAATTGCAGTAAGAAAAAAGACAGCTTTTCTTTGTTACCGACGTCCGGTGTAAATCGAAGTTCCAGAGCAGTTGGACGTCGCCGGCGCTTGTATCTCGAGTCTGGAGGGTTCTGGAGCAGAGCGCGGGAGCAGAAGAGCGTGATTGCGTTCAATGGAATTGATACTTGAAGAAGAGGGTCGAGGGTCCTTTATATAGGGCTGGGGGCGCCCGGGATGCTCGGGGCGCCCCCCTACGTGGCTTTCGATCCGGCGAGCCCTCTGGTCAGGGCTGATCTCTGCTTCTTCGGGATCACCTTTGACTGGGGCGCCCGACGCGCGCGGGGCGCCCGGGTTGACCGGTCAAGGCTTCATCTTCTTCGCGAGGATGAGCTGCTGCAGCTGCCAGTGGCGTGGCACAGTGGGCGCCCGCGACACGCGGGGCGCCCGACGCGCGCGGAGCGCCCGAAACATCCGGGGCGCCCCCAAAT
Organism: Boesenbergia rotunda; assembly: GCA_024364735.1. Taxonomy (NCBI): domain Eukaryota; kingdom Viridiplantae; phylum Streptophyta; class Magnoliopsida; order Zingiberales; family Zingiberaceae; genus Boesenbergia; species Boesenbergia rotunda. Next base: position 126,467 of record JAGFNQ010001435.1, on the reverse strand, counting down.
GTGCTGCTGTCAGGGCGTTTACTTGCTCTGCTGACTTTGGGTTGACTCTGGGGCGCCCGAAACATCCGGGGCGCCCTGCTCAGCTACTGCCTCACTCCTTTGAGGCTCTCTGAGCTGCAGAAACACAGTCCTTCGGTCCTGCATCCAGGGTTAGTCCAAAACAGCAATTAATAAGTTAATTTTACACAGCCTTGGCTGTCTTGGTTCTGACTTTGGGTCTCCAAAATGGAGCCCTAGGTCGAACCGACGCCTAATGTTCCCTCAAGGGGAACACGTCCTCACCTACTCCTCTCGGGAGAGTTTTACCTGGTGCCAACCGGATCCTCCAGTTGGACTTTTGCCCGGCAGTCCTTCGCCAGGTCTTGAGGTACCAAGCTGCCTTTCGCTTGGTGCCTAGCAGCCCTTCGCTAGGTCTTTACTTCTGGCAGCCCTTCGCCAGTGCCTAGCATTCCTTTGCTAGGGCTTTGTCCATTCTGGCAGTCCTTCGCCAGTGCCTAGCATTCCTTCGCTAGGACTTTGATGCTGGCAGTCCTTCGCCAGTTGCCTAGCAGTCCTTCGCTAGGGCTTGGATGCTGGCAGTCCTTGGCCAGGTGCCTAGCAGTCCTTCGCTAGGGCTTGGATACTGGCAGTCCTTCGCCAGGTGCCTAGCAGTCCTTCGCTAGGGCTTTGATACTGGCAGTCCTTCGCCAGGTGCCTAGTAGTCCTTCGCTAGGGCTTTGATACTGGCAGTCCTTCGCCAGGTGCCTAGCAGTCCTTCGCTAGGGATTTTTCTGCACACTCAGTGAACAACGTTAGATCACAAATAAACTTAACTTTGAATCCTTTGCCAATATCAAAATCAGGTTCGATATGGTGCTTCCTGCACCAACAATCTCCCCCTTTTTGATTATGGCAACACAATTCAAAGTTAAGTAAAAAAAACTTTATAACTGTTAAGAACATAATGTAAAAATGAAGTATAGCTATTTTACACAATTCAATGTTACGTAAAAACTTTATAACATTTACTAACACAAGGTAAGATTTGAAAAAAAACCTTTATCTCTCATAAAAAACCTTTACTCCCCCTAAAACCCTGAGTACTTGTGTTTACAACTCTTAACTTTGACCTTTCCTCCCCCTTTGACATATATCAAAAACAGGCATGGGTGAACAAGGTATCTAACAGGGATTTATGAGTTTTTCTAAGTGCTTCATGTTTTTGACAAAGTATTTCAAAAACAGAGTAAAAATATTTTCAAAACTTTTTACACTTAGATAATTTTCAAGTATAAAGCAAGTACTTTTGAGAAGTTTGAAAAATTAAGTGTCAGGTACTTGGTTTAAAAATAGTTAAGTACTAAACTCATTTAAATACTTGAAATAAATTTTTGAAAGGAATTGTTAAGTACTTAGAAATAATTTTTGAGAAAGACTTAGAAATAATTTTTGAAGGAAATAGTTAAGTAATTGGAAAAAAATGTTAAGTACTTAAGTTGTATTTTAAAAAAATTAAGTAAAAAATCAAGTACTTAAATTGATTTTGAAAAAATTAAGTACTTCGGATGTTTTTGAAATTCAAATTTGAAAAATTTGATTCCCTCTTTTCTTTCCTATCTCTCCCCCTTAATGTTAAATTCTTCTCCTTAGACCATTTTTAAGTTCAATTAAGAAAAATATTTTGAAGGAAGTGATAAGGAGAATGTTTGTGTATCAGAGCCTATGAATTTTGACAGCAAAAAGATACTTAGAATAATTTTGAAGGCATAAAAAAAAACTTAAATTTCTAGATTAAATCCATTTTAAAAAATGTATTTGTAGGCAAATCTTTAAAAGCTTCATGCACTTAGAACACTTTTGCCTTGAAAAATATTTGTACTTTTGGAAACATTATATTTTGAAAAATAGCAGTACTTTTTGAAAGATATTATGTATTTTTAAAGACATAAGTACTTTTGAAATAAATTATGATTTGAAACACATAAGTACTTTTAGAAAAATATTTTACTTGACTAGGTTTCTTTTCCAGTCTGACACAATCCTAGGAAACCTTGTTGATTACAAGGACATTTCCCTAAGTGTCCTGGAAAAGTTCTCCAATTCAAGTAAATACTATCTCCAAAAAAAATGATAGTACTTTGAAAGTATATGCTAGTACATTTTGAAAAATGTATGACCTTTTGAAGACACAATATTTTGCTTGACTTGGTTTATTTTCCAGTCTGACACAATCCTAGGAAACCTTGTTGACTACAAGGATATTTTCCTAAGTGTCCTAGAAATTCGCCAACCCAAGTAAATATTATTTCAAAAGCAATTTCATAGGCCACAATAATAATAATATTTTGAACGAAAAATTATTTATGTTTTCAAAAGGATTTTAAACTTGCAGTGCATGAAAACATATATTTTGAAAAATTTTCAACAATTCTTTTAATTTGATCTCCCCCTAAACTTGACCCAGTCCTAGGAAGCTTGTTGACTACAAGCGATCTTCCTCTGAGTCTTAAGGTTTGATTTAAATTATAAGAATTGTCTAATAACAAAAAAAATTAATAAACACATTTCAGAAATTCTTCTTTTGACTCAAACTCCCCCTAAATTTGACACATCCCAGGAGTCCTTATGGATCATGAAGTGGATCTTCCTCTGTGTCTTTAGAGTTTATTAAAATCAAAAGAATAGTTTTGAATATCAGTACGGTAATATAATTTTAGGAAATTCAACTTGAAATGAAGATAATTTTCAAACATAAGCCCCTTTTTCGAAAAACATTTTGAAATGATAATGATTTTTGTAAAGCACAATTTTGAAAAATATAGTGATTATTTGAAGGCATAAAACTTCTTCTTTTAATTTGAACTTCCCTTAAATCTGACACAGTCCTGGGAGGCTTGTTGACCACAAGTTAATCCTCCTCTTAGTCTTAGAGTTTGTCAAAATTAAAGGAACAATTTTGAACATGCCTTTTGAGTATGATAATTTTTAAGGAGATAGATTTTTGAAAATATAATTTGGTATGATAACACAATTTTTGAAAACCATTTTGAAATGATAATAATTTTTCAAATATATTTTGAAAGAAAATTAAAAAGAATAAACCACTCCCCTTTACTATTTAACTCAATCTAATGTCCTAGGGGACTTCAGTGTTATCCATGTTTGACTATGTTGACTAGGTTTGACCAATAATTGACCCAATCAAGTCCTAGACTTTATTTATTGTGATATTTGACATGAAATAAAAGATGTAAAAAAAAGTAGAGTACAGTGAATTAATTTGAAAACAAGAAATAACTATGAATAACTTTTGAAAGTATATTTTATTTGAAAGAGTAGTGAGTTATGCATTTAGGTCCTAGATGTCTCACCCAGTACTACATGATCAAGCATGTTAACCTTAAGGGTTTTTGTGAGACAGGTTTTAGTAGAAGATTTATTTTGAAAAGACCATGAATAAATTTAAAGAGTTAAATTAATTTTTTAAACACAATTTAAATTTATTTTGAAAAAAGATATTTGAATCTAAAATTAACTGAAAATTTGTGTTAGATTCGAATTTAACAAAAAATAATTTGAATTTGAATTTCAAAAATTGGCTTCCAGGTCTTGGCAAGGCACTAGGCCTTCTTTGGCCGTAGCCTTATGGGATCATCCACCCTTTCCTTGACAAAGCCTTTTAATGAAATTTCATTTTCAAAATTATTCTTTGAAAAATTTCTGGTCTAACTAGTTTGGGTCTTGGATCGGTAGCTTCGGCTAGTTCCGCCAAATTGGCTTCCCTAACGTACTATCATCTCACCTCCACCCAATACTATGTTGTCCAAATTTCAGTTAAACTATTTTGTCCTTAAACTAATCAATCCTAATTTTAACCAAAAAAAATAAAATAAAAAGAAACATACAGTTAATGCAAAAATTATCTAAGTTACATCATAATCGTAATAATATTCTGGATTATCAAAAACAGCAATATTATGAATTAAATTTGCTAACACATTAGCCTTAACTGATTTATAAGATTCAATCATATTATTCATGGTAAATAATGGATTTTGAAATATTGTAAATTTACCTCTTGATTCCCGATTGGGAATCTCCCCCTTGATTCTAGCCATCTTTCTTTTGATTGATTGTTCTTTCGGCATTTTGTAGTGGTTGTGAGCCATTCGGACCCGTTTCCGAGGATCTCCTTCTTCATCGTCAAGTTCTGAGTCGGACTTAGGTACTGGTTTAGGCCTCTTTTGCAGTTTTCTTGGAGTTTTCCCTGCAATAGAATTTATACCTTCCTCGACCATTACAGTGTCTATTTGATTATTTAATTCTAATTTTGAACAGAATTCAAAATTTGTTACCGTCTCAGTCAATTTGTCTTCTGATTCTAGTTCGACTTTGGATTCGAGTTCAGTCTCTGACTCGGCTGTTTGTACTTGGACCGAAAGGACAAGATAACTTACCTGATCTTCTTCTTCATCTGAGATCTCTTGATGAAGGTCAATCAGTTTTTCCCAGATTTCTTTAGCACATCTGAAGGATCCGACCCGCTTCAATTCTTCATTGGTTAGGCCACACTGTAGGATTGCAGTAGCCCTTGCATCGGACTCAATCTTCCTCAGAGTTGGTTCGTCCAATTTATCCCAGGCGATCAACTTTCCATCTTCTGTAGGTGCTGAAAACCCTGTTTGGATCATCATCCATAAATCCATATGGGTCTTTAGGTGAGATTTCATTAGGCTCTTCCAGGTTCTGAAGTTCTCGCCACAGAATAGGGGTGGACGGACACTATTCCATTCTTGATTGGCCATTAGTTTAAATTTTGCACACAATAAAAAACAGAGATGTACCAAGACTTGGTCTTGGATTAGTAGTGCGGGAGCAACAAAAAAATATTGCACGAATTTCGAGGGAAAATATTAAAATAATAATAAATTTTTTTTTAGAAAATGTTGATTTTAACAATTTTGATTAATGAAGAAAAAGTAAGGGAAAAAAAATTTCTCGAATTAAGGTAGCACGAATTTCGAGGAAAAATATTAAAATAATAATAATAATTTTATGACAAATTTTCACAAATTGATTCTTTTATCAATTCTGACTTATGGTGAAAAAATGAGAATTCAGAATTGAAAAAGACGTAAGGATATTTTAAATACACTCACAGATATTATTTATTTAAAAAAAATAAAGCAAAAAAAAATCCGAAAAGAAATTTCAAAGTGGTGGTTGCACCAACTTTGAATAACCCCGCTCTGATACCACTTGTTGGATCGAGAGATGCGATAGAGGGGGGGTGAATGTCGCAAATCGTTCGGATTTAGTAAAGAGCAATTGCGTAGCGGAATAATCAAAATCAGACAATGAGAACACCAAGATTTTTACTTGGTTCGGAGCCTGGGTCGACTCCTACTCCAAGGCCCACGGTCGTTGACCGTTTACTATGGGCAATACTATAATCGCGCAAAACAATTTTACAAAGATTGATTACAGTAAATTGCAGTAAGAAAAAAGACAGCTTTTCTTTGTTACCGACGTCCGGTGTAAATCGAAGTTCCAGAGCAGTTGGACGTCGCCGGCGCTTGTATCTCGAGTCTGGAGGGTTCTGGAGCAGAGCGCGGGAGCAGAAGAGCGTGATTGCGTTCAATGGAATTGATACTTGAAGAAGAGGGTCGAGGGTCCTTTATATAGGGCTGGGGGCGCCCGGGATGCTCGGGGCGCCCCCCTACGTGGCTTTCGATCCGGCGAGCCCTCTAGTCAAGGCTGATCTCTGCTTCTTCGGGATCACCTTTGACTGGGGCGCCCGACGCGCGCGGGGCGCCCGGGTTGACCGGTCAAGGCTTCATCTTCTTCGCGAGGATGAGCTGCTGCAGCTGCTAGTGGCGTGGCACAGTGGGCGCCCGCGACACGCGGGGCGCCCGACGCGCGCGGGGCGCCCGAAACATCCGGGGCGCCCCCAAATGTGCTGCTGTCGGGGCGTTTACTTGCTCTGCTGACTTTGGGTTGACTCTGGGGCGCCCGAAACATCCGGGGCGCCCTGCTCAGCTACTGCCTCACTCCTTTGAGGCTCTCTGAGCTGCAGAAACACAGTCCTTCAGTCCTGCATCCAGGGTTAGTCCAAAACAGCAATTAATAAGTTAATTTTACACAGCCTTGGCTGTCTTGGTTTTGACTTTGGGTCTCCAAAATGGAGCCCTAGGTCGAACCGACGCCTAATGTTCCCTCAAGGGGAACGCGTCCTCACCTACTCCTCTCGGGAGAGTTTTACCTGGTGCCAACCGGATCCTCCAGTTGGACTTTTGCCCGGCAGTCCTTCGCCAGGTCTTGAGGTACCAAGCTGCCTTTCGCTTGGTGCCTAGCAGCCCTTCGCTAGGTCTTTACTTCTGGCAGCCCTTCGCCAGTGCCTAGCATTCCTTTGCTAGGGCTTTGTCCATTCTGGCAGTCCTTCGCCAGTGCCTAGCATTCCTTCGCTAGGACTTTGATGCTGGAAGTCCTTCGCCAGTTGCCTAGCAGTCCTTCGCTAGGGCTTGGATGCTGGCAGTCCTTGGCCAGGTGCCTAGCAGTCCTTCTCTAGGGCTTGGATACTGACAGTCCTTCGCCAGGTGCCTAGCAGTCCTTCGCTAGGGCTTTGATACTGGCAGTCCTTCGCCAGGTGCCTAGCAGTCCTTCGCTAGGGATTTTTCTGCACACTCAGTGAACAACGTTAGATCACAAATAAACTTAACTTTGAATCCTTTGCCAATATCAAAATCAGGTTCGATATGGTGCTTCCTGCACCAACAGTATATTCCCTCGGGATTTACCTATGTCAGATAAACTTGTAGCGGTTAGGCGTACAACAAAACCATCATAGCAATACATATATTCTTGGTGTGGATAAAGATCATATGCTCTAACAGTTTCTTTATGATTAAATTCTTTTAACTGTTCATGTCATTTCACACACATGATTTTATCCTCAGAATTAACATTTACTGCTATACCAAATTGGTTGCATTCAACATAATCACTTTCTTCGTTTAATATCTTTTCAACCACATAGTTTCCACGGAAGAATTGATCCTCATTTTGAAGACTCGGAATTAATGACGTAGATTGCAGTCCATATTCTTTAACCCATTCTGCCATATTACATCAACTTTTGTGTACTTGTTTAATATGAAAAAAGACTTTTCAAAATGTTCCACCCTTTCCAAAGCATTTTTCAAAGTTGTCTTCTCTCTCTGATACCATTTTCTATAGGGTTTTATCGTATTCAAGCCAGGAACCCTCAGTTGACTTTGTCTCTTTGGAAGTTGAAGTACCTTCAGCAACAACAGATGGTAACTGCTGACAAGACTGATGTTGACAAAAAAACAGCTAATTTCCATTTTGTGTTTGTGCATGTAGAGAAAGACAACTTAGTTAAGCCCTTCGGATTGTGCCCATAAATAGGTGGCGGTTTATTTTACATATTCAGATCCAAAGAAATTTATAATTCCGTCGTTAAATATTCAAACCCTAAAACATGTGTTATTTCAAAAAAAGGGATTCCTAAATTTTTTGATGGAAAATATTATCATCGGTATACCGACGGAATTATAATTCCGTCTGTGATTTCTTTAATCCACGTGTCCATACATCCAATTGCTGACGAAAAATGGGACGGTATACCTAAATTTACCTACTGAATTATAATTCTGTCGGTATATTCCCTCGGGATTTACCTATGTCAGATAAACTTGTAGCGGTTAGGCGTACAACAAAACCATCATAGCAATACATATATTCTTGGTGTGGATAAAGATCATATGCTCTAACAGTTTCTTCATGATTAAATTCTTTTAACTATTCATGTCATTTCACACACATGATTTTATCCTCAGAATTAACATTTACCGCTATACCAAATTGGTTGCATTCAACATAATCACTTTCTTCGTTTAATATCTTTTCAACCACATAGTTTCCAGGGAAGAATTGATCCTCATTTTGAAGACTCAGAATTAATGACGTAGATTGCAGTCCATATTCTTTTAACCCATTCTGCCATATTACATCAACTTTTGTGTACTTGTTTAATATGAAAAAAGACTTTTCAAAATGTTCCACCCTTTCCAAAGCATTTTTCAAAGTTGTCTTCTCTCTCTGATACCATTTTCTATAGGGTTTTATCGTATGCAAGCCAGGAACCCTCAGTTGACTTTGTCTCTTTGGAAGTTGAAGTACCTTCAGCAACAACAGATGGTAACTGCTGACAAGACTGATGTTGACAAAAAAACAGCTAATTTCCATTTTGTGTTTGTGCATGTAGAGAAAGACAACTTAGTTAAGCCCTTCGGATTGTGCCCATAAACAGGTGGCGGTTTATTTTACATATTCAGATCCAAAGAAATTTATAATTCCGTCGTTAAATATTCAAACCCTGAAACATGCGTAATTTCAAAAAAAAAGGATTCCTAAATTTTTCGATGGAAAATATTACCGTCGGTGATTTTCTTAATCCACGTGTCCATACATCCAATTGCCGATGAAAAATGGTACGACATACCTAAATTTACCTATAGAATTATAATTCCGTCGGGATTTACCTACGAAATTTATATTCCGACGGTAAATACCGACGGAATAAATTTTCCATCGGTACTTCCGACGGTGAGCAGTGCCTGCGAAGGTTCGGAGGTTCAGATGAAACCCACCGGTGAGCAGTGTCTGCGAAGGTTCGGAGGTTCAGATGAAACCCACCGATGAGCAGTGTCTGCGGAGGTTCGGATGAAACCCACTGGTGAGCAGTGTCTGCGGAGGTTTTTCTTCTTAAAAGATGAAACCCACCGGTGAGCAGTGTCTGCGGAGGTTCGGAGGTTCAGATGAAACCCTCCGTTGAGCAGTGTCTGGTGAGCAGTGTTTGCGGAGGTTCTTATATAGGCTGTTGGCGCTGACGCGCGAACGCCGGGTCACGCGAGAAAGGGTCGCGCGAGAAAGGCGAGAAAGGGTCGCGCAAGAAAGGGCTTTCATAACCATTATGCGTGAGAATCCAATCCTCTTATCACGTTTCATCACTACTGACGTTAAATGATATAATCAAGAATAAATTAAAATATAAAAAAAACTAAATTTGAAATATCAACTTAATTAAAACACATTTAAAATGATAGAATCAAGAATAAATTAACGGTAAAGTTACTTTAAATCTCTAATGGAGAGTCAAACTTTGCATTCACTCCCCACACAAGTTTTTGTTTGTTTTTGCTCCCTAATGGAACTGAGTATAAAAGGGTAAAAATTGAGTATACATCAGTGAAAACTGAGTATAAAAGAGTGAAACTTGAGTATAAAAGAGTGAAAATTGAGTACAGAGTTATTGATGTGGTGGATGCAAACTGTTATACTCAGTTTTCTAACTTTTATACATAATTTTCTTCAAATAATATTCATCAAATATCACATCAGGAACTGCATGCAAAAAAATGTTTGGGTAGGGATTGCATGTAAAGTTGACTTGGTAAGTGGGGAGTTTAGAAAAATTTATCCATAAATTAAAATCTAAAAAGTAAATTATTTATGGAAAAGAAAAAAATTATTTATGGAAAAGAATAATTCTTTTCGTTGTACGTAAAATTAAAATTGATCGAGTTTTAAAATATTAATTTGTTATATAAATATATATAAAGTTTATTTTATTATAGAAAGGAAATATTTATTTCTAAATATAGATGGATAATTAATAATTATATATTTTTATTATTTGTTTTTTAAATTTAATTTTTAAATTTTATCTCATTGATAGTTGCAAAAGGTGTAACCGCCGATAGCGACCCCTAGTCCCGGCCCCATAAGTGTCTAGAAGGGGTAAATCATGGTTTTACTGGTGGGGTAAGGTGTCTGGGGTCGAGATGATTTAAGCCAGCAAACCAGGTTTTTACCCCGTGTGCGACTGGCGACTCTCAAACCTGAGACCTCCGATGCAAGCAGTCAAACATCTTACCAATCGAGCCAACCCGTGGGAGCTTATCTCATTGATCGTGAATCATATATCAATTGCGAGACTAATTCTTAAATTAGATTAAATAATTTTTTTCCATAATTATATTATAAAATTTATATATATTTATGCTCGATCATAATTAATTATTCGATTCTCAATCTAATTTAAACTAAATAAAAACTTTCCTTTTATATATATATAAACCTAATTAATTAAATTGCAGATGATCGATGGAGGCCTTGGAGGGCGAGTTAATACCCGGGTTACCTGATGACGTGGCTCTTCAATGTCTCATCCGCCTCCCCTTCTCTTCGTTACCGATTGCTGGGCGTGTCTCCGAGCGATGGAAGCACGAAATCTATTCCTACTCTTTTTACCGCCTCCGTAAAGCCGCCAACGTTGCTGGGCGTCGTCCCTTCGCCGCACTCGTAACATCGAGTCCTGAATCTCGTGGCCGTAAGCGCGTAGCCTTGTACGACGTCACGAAAGGGTCGTGGGCCTGGATGTTGCCGAGTCTGCAGGATGAGTACTCCTTGTGCTTGTTGTACCTAGCTAGCTAGCTATTTTTAATTTCAGGGTCGTCGAGTTGCCTATCTCCGGCCGGGGCACGGTGTCGACTTAAAAGAGTCTTTTTGCTATACTTATATTTTTATTGCTATCCAACTTTATTAATTTTGCCAACCCCAGTAATTAATTTAAAATAAATTTATTGTATACTCTCAAAATAAATAAATTTAGTTATCATAATAGTAAATAATCTCTAAAAATAAACCCCAAAAAAACAAAAAAAAATTTCCCCTTAGGGTTTTGTTTCTCTTTGTGGTTTTATTTTTTTAGCTAGGCTCCCTAATCCCCCTTTCACTCCCCAAAAGGAAGTTTTCTTTAAGATTTTTTTTAAAAAAATTTCCGTTTGTTGTTCTCCTCTCTCCCTAATCCACGCGAGGTGGCTCCTCTCACAATCTCAAAAACGCGAGGCCTCGTCGTTGCTTCCCTCTTTCCCATCGAGCAATCGGACAAGGTTTATCTTACGCTTTTATAGTCGACTCCCAAAATATATTATTTTAAATTGAAAAGTCTAAAAAAATGACTGGTTCAGATGTTTCGGAATTCTAACTGAGAAAGAGATTCGATATTTGTTGACGGGAGGGGTATAAAAGGAAGATCACTAAATTTAATGAGTCCTTTGGTAAAAAAAAAATTTAGTACGTCTTTTGATAATTTCTAATTTTCATATGCGTCTTTTGATAAAATGTCAAAGTTCAAACGATTCCACATCAATCACGTTCTTTCATTTGATGACAAAGAATGACAAGGCATTTAATATTAAAGCAATCTAAGTGAATGAAGTTTAAAAAGAGACAGAGCTATGCCATACAAGAAAGCACAAACAAAGTACCTGGATCATAATTTTCTTCGAGTGGTTGATTTGTTCCATTTTTTATTTTTATTTTTCATAAAAGGAAACATAATAGATAAAACAAATCCTTTTTTTTTTTTTGTCGTGTCACACAGAAGACATCCAATATCCATTTTAATCATACCATCAGGATGGCATAAAGATTGCTAAAAGTAAACAAAACTCCAAGTGACTTAAAATAAGGTGGCAACCAACAAGAAAACATTAATTAGTTCTTGTTCAAGTAGTAGTAACATACTGTGAAAATAAATAGCAAACCCCCGCATAAGACTTTAGCATTGGACTGAGCCAAGAAATTAATATAAAACTCGAATATAAATTTGAATCAATTGAAACATCTCTAGTTGCAAATGTGCTTCTATATGCATGATGCTATAAATCTTTGAGCAAACAAATTTGACGAGAGTAAAGTATAAGTGGCAAAAAAGGAAAAAAATTCTGCAAGTAGAATCTACAAATTATTTTTCCAAAGTTTTCTAAAACAAAGGGGTTTTAGATTTGTTGATCGACCCCTACTTCCCCAAATGCAGATTTTAATTGTGGCAAAAGTTTTTTCAGACTCAGTTTGAAGCCTGCAGAATAGGAATGCTTTGGGCTTTCCTCTGTCAAACAATCATCTGGAGTTTGGGACACACCCCCACATTCTTCACAAGATTTAAGGATGCCATGGCCAAGTCTACGGAAGCAGTCCTTCACAAAGCCTTCAAAATGATACATCAATTAGATAAATGTCAGAAAAAGAAACTAAATATATCAATAAAAAAATAAATGAAAAGAAAATGCATTATTTAACAAAAGTTATCTCAATGAAAAAGAAATTGACAGCCCATTTTTATCCAATAATCTAATAAAAATTATTTACCATTAAATAATCAAAATGCATCATCAATATGTGTGTGCGTCCGCATGCATGATCTATGTCAAAAACATTTCATATTGGATAATAAAAGGCAGATATATACCTACATTATGTTACACTTGCATTATTGATGGGAAAATAATAATAATAATAAGATGTACCTCTTACACTTACCATCGGAGACCTTCTCAGGATAAACAACATCATTTTCAAGTTAAGAAGCTGGGCATTCTCATTGTATAATGTTGTTGCCTTCTCGCCTTCAACCGTTCCAATTTGATTATCATAACCGGCTTCGTTGAAATACGGTTTACGGGTAAGAACTAATCCTTGCAACGAAACTAAGACCTGAAGGATATTAGAAGAAGATGGGACCCACACTTCCTTCCCTAGCTAGTCAATCCATGTCTTTAACAACCTTAAACAAATATTCCCATTCTCGTATAGGTTTGGGTTTATCCGCAAGCCTGAAGAGTGATAATACACCGACTGCAAAATTAATTGAAATAATATTGTAAGTTATAGAATGTAGAATGCAATACAATTTAGAAATTAATTAAACACTAGTAATTTTGAGTTTATGAAGTTACCGGTGGGACTTCAAGGTAGTTTGGAGGAAGATGCAAATCAAAGAAAAATATGCCATTTTGATATGGCGTCCCATCAGCTCCTATTATTGCAGCCCTTATTAAATCCATAATTCGTTACTCGAATGTAAATACCATATGTAAAGAAAGCACAATTAGAGTTTATATTTGTAAGAGTAGTTAATGATCCTGTCGCGAAGTGGGGTGGCAGTCCAACGGGCCGGACAGGCCTCCCGAGAGCCACGAGCCGATGAGGTGGCCGTCCGTCAGCTGCGCCTCGCCTTGCTCCTGCAAAACAGGGACCGTCAGCAAACCCGCCGGGGGAATGCCCAGTCAGGCACTCCGACGATCAAGTCAGTCCTGAGTACAGATGCGCGGAAACTAAATGGAGATGGGGCAGGGGATGCGAGAACTCGCGCGCGCGTACCTGGAGTAGGGAGAGTGCCGAGCTTATATGACCGGGGGGGGGGGGGCTGACAACCCCTGTCCGCGTAGATGGGACCAGGTGTGATGGCTACCAGCCCGCATGGAGCACGGGGAAGCGGCGCGACATGACGCGGGGTGCTCCGGCAGTACCTGAGTACTGGATGAGCAATACAAGAGTATTGGACGCGGGGATGGCCGCGTGGAGATGTCAGGGATAGGCAAGGTGTGAGGAACCCCACTGGCAGTGTTGTACCCCAGAGGTAAGGATGAAAGGGGATGCGTGGGCAGGACAGCCCGTACCCCGAGCGCCGACTGGCAGGTCCGTGTGCCACGGACCGAGTCAGGTAAAGACCAGGGAGCATGGGCCGCCACGCGTCCGCCTGGTAGGGAGAGAGAGAGGGAGCGCGGGGTACGCCCTGGGTCGGGGGTATCACGAGGCTTGACCTTGCTGATGAGGCTGAACCTTGTTCTGGGTTGGGGTGAGCCAGTATGAGCAACTAGGCCTTATACGGAGTTGGCTGACTGAGAGCTGGGCCGGTTGCCTTTTCAGGTGACCCGGTGGGTCGTCCTTCCTTCTTTCCTGTGGAAGGTCCTGTGCGCGAAGCCCCGTTTGCCAATAGGGCGGTTGACCTGGGTGCCAGGCTTCCTCGGCGCCAGGCTAGCCTGTGGGCCCGGCCTATGCCCCTACCCATAGACAAGGCCGGGATCATAAGCGTCCCCTTCGAGTCTAGTCGAAGGAGGCGACGAGTCCGACTGACTGGACCGTCTTCATTTCTTGAAAGCCTGGCGCGCCGGAGGGACTTAGCCTTGTCTAGGTGTTTTTCTGCTGGCCTGTCGAGGCTCAGGGATCTCAGTCGGCTGTCGAGACCACCTTGTCTCCTCTTAGAATACTGACGGTTCCGTATCCCGAAGCGGCTAAGAACCGCTGCATACACCTGGGGGGATCCCACGTGTCTCATCCCCCTTCCTTCTCCTATCATCGCGGCCTTTTCCCCCGTTTTCCGAGGAACGAGGTTAGGTGCGAGGCTCCTAGCTTCTCGGGCCCCACTGGGCCGGCTCCTACGACTGCTACCGCACGTCGTTTCTGCCATGGCCCGCTACCAGTGGGTCCTGCCATCCTTTATAACTGCAAAAAATCTCTTCGTCTTTCACTTCGGCAAGTTACCTTCTTCTTTCCGACTGTTGCGGCCATTCCTTGTTGTTCGCTGCTCTCCTTTACCGTCCTTCTGCCTTTTTCGCGCTTCCAAGGCTTCTTCGCCCCGCAACCCCCACCCATGGTATGTCATGGCAAGGTCCACACTAACCCATGCTAACCTCGAGGCCATCCGGGAGGAGTTTCACATTCCTCTCGACCATGACCTCCGGTTGCCTTCTTCCTCGGACGAGCCAGCCAGACCGCCGAGGTATTACATTACTGTCTCGTGAGATCATCTGCAGGCGGGCCTGCGTTTCCCCCTCCATCCCTTCCTTGACTCCGTATGCCGCTACCTTCGCATAAAGTTGTCCCAACTGACTCCCAACTCTATTCGCCTCCTTTGTGGGTCTGCCATCCTCTTCTTGTTATATCGCTGTTCTTCCCATACCGAGCTTTTCCATCACTTTTTCTACCTGAAGAAACAGGAATTGGGCGAGTTTGTTTTCCAAGCTCGCTCCGGGACTTCTTTCCTTTCTTCTCTCCCTTCTGCCAGCAGGGGCTGGAAGGAGAGATTCTTTTTTATCCGCCCCGCGATCTTCCCGACCTGGCCGTCTAATTTTCGGCTGAATTTTCCACAAATGCCTCCTCATTACACGGATCCTCGGAAATTCTCTCCCTTCGAGTGGGCCCTCGATCGGTTCAGGGATAAACATTTTCCAGTCGGGCCTCTTTTGACCGAAAACATCCTGGCTGCGTTCGGCCTTAGCCCGGCGCCCTTCGTCCGCCCTGCTTCCTTGAGTAAGTGATCTCTCTTTTCCCATTTTTCCGGCTATTTCCCTGATCCGCCCTTTTTGGTCAGTTATGATGATGTATCCTGCGGCTCCTGAGGGAGGCTTCGGGCTGGGGCGTGCCGAAGAAATGGAGGCGCACCTTCGGGCGGTGATAAGGGAGCAGCGGATGCAAGCGGAGGAGCGTCAGACAATGCAGGGATGTCGCTTAGCCCTGCTGGCCGAGCAAGAAGCTTCTCCTTCTGGCTCTCCTTCTCCTGCTTCCTCTGCTGAAGAAGGGAAAACTCCTCTGTCGGGCTCAAAGGATACCCAACCTCTGAACCGTTCCTTGCGGCGCCCCGGGGGCGCCGACTTTACATCCGCCCCGGCTAACCCTTTGGGGGCGTCTTCCAGTCGGCCTAGCAAAAGGCAGAGGGGTGAGTCGTCGACCGCCATCCTTCCGACGCTACCGTTACTGCCTCCTTCCACGGTGCTACCAACGGATCTGGCGATGTTGCCTTCGAGGGAGGCGTCCCCGCCTTGCCCAGAAGGACCTTCCAGCGAAGGCCTGTTACATGTGCTGCCACCTTCTTTGTCCGACTGGCGTCTGAGCCTGACTTTGCCGAGCGGTACTGCCCCCACGCGATCGAGGGACGTTCGGTTACACGGTCCACTCTCCGACAGGTTCATGGACGGCCTGCGAGCAAGTAGCTCGGGGAGCCCTGCTGTCAGGGCAGATGACTTTATGGCCCTGGCTACCCAGGTATGTGTCCGTTAGTTGGAGGGGGGCGTGCTTTCTTCCTCTTTTGGCTGACGAGTTTGCTTCCTGCAGTCTTGGGCCCAGAGCTACAGCATGAGTGTAGCTATGCTGACTCATGCCAAGGCCCGGTGTCGCGCTGAGAGGCGTGCAGAGGCCCTTGAGGCCCGGCTTCGCCACACCCAACTGTCTTCGGATACCGATTCGTTGAATGCTTTGAGGGCAGAAGCTATCGGCCTCCAAGACATGCTGCGTCAGACACAGGAGGAACTAGAGGTTGCCAAGGCGCAGATTGTCGCTGCCGATGCCGAAGTGGTTCGTGCGGAGGAACGGGTGCTCCAAGTTGAACAAGCTCACCTTTGTGACCGCCAACGCAAGGGCGAGTTGCAAGCAGAACTCTTGAGGGCCCAGTCATATCTACCTTGGGCCAATGAGGAGATTTTGTCTCTTCGGACGCAGCTGGCGGCGGAGAAGCAGACGACAGATTCGTTGAGGAACCAGCTTCAGGACTTTCGGGGCCTCCGTTCGGCTTGGGACGCGACCCAGGTTGAGTTGAGGGAACTGCGTGAGCGGCGGGCGTCATGGGATGCCCTTCAGACTGAGCTAGCAGGGCTGCGTGCCTACCAGGCGACTGAAGCGGGTCGATTAGAGGCTCACCACTTGGCGTGTTTGAATGATCCGGCCCATGTTGCAGAGATTTCCCGGCGGTTTATGGATGTGATGGAGCAGCATGGCCTCAACGTAGTTCGCCAGCTCAGACTTGGAGGGTATTTGCCCCCAGATTTGTCCCCTGACGCGGTTTCGCTTCCGGATTTATGCAAGGACCTGCCCTCAGTAACTGATCAACCTTTCGAATGAGGCTAGTGTTTTTGTGTCCTCTATTTCTCTGTATGCAAAGGGTTCTCCGCCCCGAATTTTGTAAGGCGCCCTTGCCCTTGAATGTGACGCTCCCCCCTTTTAGTGTTTGTCAGTAAGAGTCTCCGGTTTGTGGGGAAGGTGTTCGGGACCCGGGCTGGTGTCTCAGCGTGATGAACTATCCCTTAATCAGCACTTGTGGTGGAGAGGCCCAGAGGTACGTGGCCTACGGGAGTCCTGGCTCCCTGGCCGAGTAGGACCCGGGGAACGTGGGTTGCAGCACGTCCTCTCAGGGCTCGGGTCAAGGACTTAGCGGGAGCTGGCCCGTGATGAGTATGGCTCTGGACCGAGCGGGACCCGAGGAGCGTGGGTCGCCACGCGTTTGCTCGGCGCTCGGGCCAAGGACTTAGCGGGAGCTGGCCCGTGATGAGTATGGCCTCTTGGCCGAGTGGGACCCGAGGAGCGTGGGTCGCCACGCGTTTGCTCGGGGCTCGGGCCAAGGACTTAGCGGGAGCTGGCCCGTGATGAGTGTGGACTCTTGGCCGACCAGGCTAAGGATCATCTCCTATATCCTCGGGCATCCGATATATTTAGGGTCACGTGTCCGCGCCTGTGAGCCCTTCGGGCGTTGGCGTTTTGCTTTCCTGTCTTGGGTGACGAACCGATACTTCACTGTCTTTTCATATTTCCGGTTCCTGCCTTTCTGCCCGTCCATAGGATCGGCCGTCCTCTACGGCTTTTCTTCCACGGCTGTGATCAATGGCCACCTTCTTTATATAGACTCCAGTCGTTATCGCCTTATCTTCATTCGCTTTCCTCTCCTTTCCCCTCTTGTTCCCCCCTGGTGCCCTAACGCCTTCTCAGAATGATGCGGGGCTTCATATGAAGGAGGCCCAAGAGAGGTCGGCAGGTATAAGGAGGCGATGGCGCCTTGCTTTGGAGCCTATCCTGTCCCCTCCAGTGTTGTTCGTCAGGAGCCCTGGCGTCTCCTTCTCCGGCGACAAACCCTACCGCTGCCCTACCCACGGATAAGGGCGAGGCCTTAGGGGCGGAAGCGGTAGATTCTGATATTGAGATTTTGCCCTCGGATCCTTTCGCCAGGGAGCTGGAGCCCTGCCGGGCCATTCCCGCACCGGCTCATCCCCCTCCGATGTTGCTTCTGCCCTTCCTCAGGAGGTTCCCTCCCCTTCTGCTGCAACGAGCTTGCCCTCTCCGTTGGTCACGGCGTCGGCGGTCCAGGTGCCCCCTGATGCTGGGACATCCAGCCCGCTCCCCCTTCACCTCCACTTGCTTCATTCCCTGATATGATGGAACAACCTAGCCCTGTCCTCCCGCCTGGAGTTCCGGCTTCCCGGGTGCCTACGTCGGTTGCCCCTGTTGAGTTAGTCCCGGGAGCGTTCCGCTATCCCTTCTTCTTCCCATCCTGGCCGGACGCCGGATCTTCGCCCAATCCATCTTGTCCTGCCTTCGCGGGCGAATCCCTCTGCTGCTTTTGATATCTCGGATCCTGAACCGCTAGGCTCGGCCAGGGTGGTTCACTTGCATGCTCCCTTGAGCGACCACGTGTATCAAGGTCTTCGGTCCTTCGACTACCCAGACCTAATCGAACGCGTCGATGGCTTAGTTGCGGATGCTTGTCGGGTACGTTTGTCAGCTGGCCCCCGTCCGTTTGGTTTTCTCTAACTAACCCCTCCGTCTCGTCTGCAGTTGACCGGGGCCCTGCATGGCATGGGTGTTTCCTTCACCGCCCAGAACCGATCTCTCCATCAGTTGGGGTCCCGGTCGGGAGGCGCTGGAAACCCAGCTTCGTTGCGCCCGGCCCCCGCCGAATGATGGAGCCTGGGATGCACTGCGCTCTGAGAACGCGGCCTTACGAGGACAAGCCGCCCGTGCTGAGGCGCAGCTTCGAGATCTTCTGACAGGGCTGAGCGCAGCTCGAGCCTCTGAGGCTCAGCTGCGTCAACAGTTGGCTTATTTGGAGCGAAGCGAGCATCAGGCTCGGACTCGTGAGCTTAGAGCAAACGCTGGCTCTTCTGGAGGCCAACCAATCGGCTGCTACGCTCCTCACCGTTCTGAAGGCCAATGAGGCGGAGCTGGCTGCTTGCAGAAGCGACCTTGCGCGGATGCGCGAGCGTCATGAGTCTCGGGAGACCCAGGTACAGCCAGCTCGGATGGGCGCGACCAAGCAACAACTGGAGTTTCACCGTCGTTCTTAGGGCCCACCTCGTAGGTGTAGGTCCTGTGTTTGTAGATCTGTCCTTTCCTCTATTTTGTGACGTAGGCGAGGGCCACCTGGTTTGTTATGGACGTTGCTTTTATCTTTTGTCTCTTCTTCGACTGTTCTCGTGCGTGACGGTTGACAGGCCGATAGCGGGACCAGCCGTCTCTTTTCGGAAGGGAAAACAACATCTACTGGGTCCAGGCTGTGGTTTTTCGATGGCTTAGGTTTATATGCGCGGATACTCTCGGCCTTAATTTGTGGGGCTTAGCCGTTCGTGGCCAGCCCGTGAGCTTAAGATGGTGCGCTGGGTGGGGGTTATCTCCCCTGACTTAGGGCCGAGTCGGTGGCTAATTAAGAGGGGAGCATGCATGCGCTCGCTTGGGGCCTCTGAGCTTGGCAACCATCGCGACCGGACTCAGGAGTTGACTTGGGAAGGTATCCCAAGGGCGCGGCTCCTCTGTCAAGGAGTGTGTGGGGACCCCTCGGAGGGAGGGCTTGCGTGGAGCAAGAAATGAGGCCGCTCGGTCGGGTGACCCTCCGGGCCGCGCGGATCCTCATGCGTCTGCCCGAGAGCCGATCCGAGGGAAGGGCTTGCGTGTCCTGAGGGGGGCTTCCCGGTCGAGGGCATCCTAGGGAGCGTGGGCTGCCACGCGCCGCCTGAGAGCCTCGCCGAGGCTTCCCGGTCGAGGGCGTCCCAGGGAGCGTGGGCCGCCACGCGCCGCCTGAGAGCCTCGCCGAGGCTTCCCGGTCGAGGGCGTCCCAGGGAGCGTGGGCCGCCACACGCCGCCTGAGAGCCTCGCCGAGGCTTCCCGGTCGAGGGCATCCCAGGGAGCGTGGGCCGCCACGCGTCGCCTGAGAGCCTCGCCGAGGCTTCCCGGTCGAGGGCATCCCAGGGAGCGTGGGCCGCCACGCGCCGCCTGAGAGCCTCGCCGAGGCTTCCCGGTCGAGGGCATCCCAGGGAGCGTGGGCCGTCACGCGCCGCCTGAGAGCCTCGCCGAGGCTTCCCGGTCAAGGGCATCCCAGGGAGCGTGGGCCGCCACGCGCCGCCTGAGAGCCTCGCCGAGGCTTCCCAGTCGAGGGCATCCCAGGGATCGTGGGCCGCCACGCGCCGCCTGAGAGCCTCGCCGAGGCTTCCCGGTCGAGGGCATCCCAGGGAGCGTGGGCCGCCACGCGCCGCCTGAGAGCCTCGCCGAGGCTTCCCGGTAGAGGGCATCCCAGGGAGCGTGGGCCGCCACGCGCCGCCTGAGAGCCTCGCCGAGGCTTCCCGGTCGAGGGCATCCCAGGGAGCGTGGGCCGCCACGCGCAGCCTGAGAGCCTCGCCGAGGCTTCCCGGTCGAGGGCGTCCCAGGGAGCGTGGGCTGCCACGCGCCGCCTGAGAGCCTCGCCGAGGATTCCCGGTCGAGGGCGTCCCAAGGAGCGTGGGCCGCCACGCGCCGCCTGAGAGCCTCGCCAAGGCTTCCCGGTCGAGGGCGTCCCAGGGAGCGTGGGCCGCCACGCGCCGCCTGAGAGCCTCGCCGAGGCTTCCCGGTCGAGGGCGTCCCAGGGAGCGTGGGCCGCCACGCGCCTCCTGAGAGCCTCGCCGAGGCTTCCCGGTCGAGGGCATCCCAGGGAGCGTGGGCCGCCACGCGCCGCCTGAGAGCCTCGTCGAGGGCGTCCCAGGGAGTGTGGGCCGCCACGCGCCGCCTGAGAGCCTCGCCGAGGCTTCCCGGTCGAGGGCATCCCAGGGAGCGCGCCGCCTGAGAGCCTCGCCGAGGCTTCCTGGTCGAGGTCATCCCAGGGAGCGTGGGCCGCCACGCGCCGCCTGAGAGCCTCGCCGAGGGTAATGCAGCAACGCCTATTCTTTCAGAAAAAGTCATTCCTGAAGGGCGCACCAAATAGATTATACGTTCCAGAAGATCCGATTTTTAGATACGCGGCGAGTGTGTAGAAAGCATCCATATCCCCAGACACAGAGAATATACCCATGTTTGAGAAGGTCGGACTATATAGACGTACGAAATATATGGGATGCATCCAGAAGTCCAGATGTCGGGCGCGACGGAAACATAACCTGCCCCCTTTCCTTTGCCCCGGCGGCACTGTTCCACTTTGCTAGGAAGAAGGCAAAATCAAGAAATACCCTGCAGGGGTTTGTTATAAAGCTTCTGAGGCGTTAAGGGCTCTTCTGCGATCGAATGAAGGAAAACTCGTATTCTCAGGGAACGCCATCCGCCAGAGCCCATATGGATCTCCCATTTCCACTTCCGATCAGGCTGCTGGTGTCTGATAAGCACCATTTTATTGATTATTTTAATTGCTAAAATCCATGTTTGACCCATGTTTTTATTGCTTAATTATGATTTTACCCTAGGTTTTGGAACTTTATCTTATTTTGGACTTAATTGCAAAAGTACATAATTTTTGGATTATTTGGCCACTAATTTTCTGATATATTTTTGTAGGCATGAAAGGATCCTGGACCTAGGGCATACTGGGTCAAACCTGAGTCGGATGTGAACCGGATCGAATTATCAAGCCTACGATTAATCCGGGCCGTCCGATTCAAGAGCGGCTAGATCTGAGCCATCCGGGACGATCTGAAGCAATCCGAGCTAGGGTTAGGGTTGATCAAGCTCTATGATCAAGATCTGAAGGTTTCATCCCAATCAGAGCTAAATCAACCGTTGGATCAAGCAAGGAGGGCTCTAGAGCGTCCATTCACAGATAGAGTTGATCTGGACCATCCGTTGCATATCTGGAGGATCCGAGCTACCACAAGGCAGATCCTGACCCCAGATCATCATCATAAAAGTTTGGCTCAAATCAGACCAAGATCTACCGTTGGATCTCCTCCAATCAATCTGAGCCGTCCAATTTTAATTACTTAAGGAAAAATTAGGCAGCAGCGTTCCTCGTCACGTCTCCGCCGCAGTCATCTTCCTCTTCAGCTGTTCTTTATTTCTTAGCGAATTTTCTTCAATCCAAGGGGCGCGACCCCTCAATCCTTCTAATAGATCAATTGCTAGGCTATTGGGAAGGCTCACGGTGAATTTCCAGCTCCGAATTGGCCAAAACAGAGTTGTTGTGAGGTCTCCGCAGCTCTGTCATTTACAGCTTCAATCTCGGTTTTGCTCCATCCTTCATCCACCCGAGCGATTCAGAGGGGTTCCCTGGAGTGTTCGGCATCATCCCCACACCATCCGCGCACTTGGACAATGCCAGATTGAGGAAAGCGATTTGAAATTCAGATTGGTTCAGAGTGTGAGCTAGATTTGAATTGTTGAGCTGTTTCTCAATTGTTTGCTGAGCTTGCGGGTTCGAGGCTCACTCTTGCTTGACGACCAAGAAGCATTTGAGCTTAAGGAGAGTTGAGGAGTAGTTTAGATAGCAAATTTTCGTTTGTAGCTGTAATTTTCGTTACTGCTCTAGTTTCGGTTCTGTTTTTGGTTTCAGATTCGTTAATTTGGTTTAATGCATTGCTTCTGCTGTAATTAGGGTTTAATCCAGTCAGTTAAGTAATTAGGAAGCTTTTCTAGTGGATAATTGTCTTCAATTTTAGTTAGTTTCAGTTTCTCACTTGCGTGCCAATTCCATTAGCTTCGTATCAGAATTTTTTTTCTCTGCAACTTTCCATTCAGTTTCAAAGTTTTCAGTTTATTTCAAAATGGATGTGTGTTCATTTCATTCTCTGAAATTAAAGATAGCATTTAGTATGTTGGTGCATAAGATCTGAATTTGCTTCCATTCGGTTGTATTTCTGCACTTTAACTCATCTCGTTTGCATCAGTCCTGATTTATGCAGCTGAAATTCTATATCTGCCAGTTCATCTTCTGATGAACATTGTAAGCTGCAATTTCTGAGTGTGTTAGTAAAGTAATGCATTTAGGTTCCAGTATTTGATGTCAGCTGCTTGCGTGATCTGCGTCTAGTTAATTCGAATTTCTGCATGCTGAATTCCTTCAAGAATTCCCTGCAATTCAAGTCCATTTATGTTTCTGCATTTCGGTTTCCATTATCTGCCATTGAGTTCAGTTCGGAATTCCTTGGTTGTTCTTTCTGAAATTGTGTCTCAAGAGAGCACTGTAAGCTGGATTTTTCCCTCAGCATCACATTTCTGAAATTCTGTCTCATTACTGCATTTTCATTCATTCCTGCCAAGTTCCCTTGCGTATCCTTCAAGCATTGCATTTCTGAAATTCTGCAAGTGCTGAATTCTATTGGTGTAGCTGGTGAAGTTTGTGAAGTTTGTAATTGCTGTGTTATTCGAATCTGTCTCAATTTCAGTAGCTTGTGAAGTTTGTATTCTATTTGTGTGTTTCCATCCAATTGCTGTACATGAATTGTTAACCATCAATTTATAGAGCTGAATTTAGTTAAGTTTTTGGCATAAATGTTGTTCCCTTGCGTATCAAGTTGGAACATTCTTTGGAATCTGTTTTTAAGTGAAGTTTCAACTACTGCTTCATGTTTTTGAGCTGTAATTCCTGTAGGTAAACAACCCTTTAGTGAGCTATTGCATTCGAATCAAGCTTGTTTCACAGCCGGCTCATTGCTTTGCCTTTAAGTTTCATTCTGAATATTAGTGTTAGCTAATGAATATCACTGCCTTATACCTTGTTTAGCATCTGTTTTGCGTGGGAAATCAGATTTGCCTTCATATATTGTTTAAGTGGATTTGATTAAGTTGTTAGTTGGTTAAGTTCATCAATCGTCATATTTCATTTAGCTCAATTAGTTGAGTTCTTGCTTTTCATGGTTCTTTTTCCCATTTTCGATTATAACCCAAAACCCATTTTTATTTGAACCCGAATATCTATTTGAAACCCGAGTCCACAAACGACACCTAAACACAAGCGCGAATCAAACACGACAACTAGTCCCTGAGAAAAATACGACCTGTGGCCCCTATATTACATTTTCATACTTTTGATTGTAAAAAGGGTTTCCAGCATTCATTTATATCATCTAAATCTGATGGTCCCAACTTTCGTGACAATTTAACATAGTATTTCGGGGCTATCAGTGTCCCTCCTTCTAGCGCCATTTTTGATCCTGTCGCGAAGTGGGGTGGCAGTCCAACGGGCCGGACAGGCCTCCCGGGAGCCACGAGCCGATGAGGTGGTCGTCCGTCGGCCGCGCCTCGCCTTGCTCCTGCCAAACAGGGACCGTCAGCAAACCCGCCGGGGGAATTCCCGGTCAGGCACTCCGACGATCAAGTCAGTCCCGAGTACAGATGAGCGGAAACTGAAAGGAGATGGGGCAAGGGATGCGAGAACTCGCGCGCGCGTACCTGGAGTAGGGAGAGTGTCGAGCTTATATGACGGGGGGGCGGCTGACAACCCCTGTCCGCGTAGATGGGACCAGGTGTGATGGCTACCAGCCCGCATGGAGCACGAGGAAGCGGCGCGACACGGCGCGGGGTGCTCCGGCAGTACCTGAGTACTGGATGAGCAGTACAAGAGTACTGGATGCGCGGGATGGCCGCGTGGAGATGTCAAAGATAGGCAAGGCGCGATGAACCCCACTGGCAGGGTTGTACCCCAGTGGTAAGGATGTAAGGGGATGCGTGGGCAGGACAGCCCGTACCCCGAGCGCCGACTGGCAGGTCCGTGTGCCACGGACTGAGTCGGGTAAAGACCAGGGAGCGTGGGCCGCCACGCGTCCGTCTGGTAGGGAGAGAGAGAGAGAGGGAGCGCGGGGTACGCCCTGGGCCGGGGGTATCACGAGACTTGGCCTTGCTGATGAGGCTGAACCTTGCTCTGGGTTGGGGTGAGCCGGTATGAGCAACTAGGCCTTTTACGGAGTTAGCTGGCTGAGAGCTAGGCCGGTTGCCTTTTCGGGTGACCCGGGGGACCGTCCTTCCTTCTTTCCTGTGGAAGGTCCTGTGCGCGAAGCCCCGTTTGCTGATAGGGCTGTTGACCTGGGCGCCAGGCTTCCTCGGCGCCAGGCTGGCCTGTGGGCCCGGCCTATGCCCCTACCCATAGGCAAGGCCGGGATCACAGGATGATAGATAGTTTGATTTCTTATCTTATCTTAAGACATGGTGAACACAAGGTATAACATGGTATAACACTGAATGAATAACTTGTGCATGATGAGTCAATTATTGAGGTTAATTAAGGTACTTGCAGATAATGATTCTCTTGAATAAAA
The DNA here is from genome assembly GCA_024364735.1 of Boesenbergia rotunda. Classification (NCBI taxonomy): domain Eukaryota; kingdom Viridiplantae; phylum Streptophyta; class Magnoliopsida; order Zingiberales; family Zingiberaceae; genus Boesenbergia; species Boesenbergia rotunda. The sequence goes on along the minus strand of JAGFNQ010001435.1, from coordinate 101,373 downwards.
GGCATTCAACCTATCAGATGAACTGGATCATAAAAGTTGTACTGGTTTTCTCTCCTAGATCCGCAAGTTGAAGATGCCATATAGTTGTCTTCCTTAGCATAACACATGGCGAGAATAAGGTATGCAAATGATGATTCATTTGTGAAGACTGCATGTAGTTTTCTCTACAAGAGTATATCTTGTCCCATCAATGAGAAAGAGCTAGTTCTACTTTTGCTGGATGGGGACATGCACGTAGTGCCACTACTTATTTTATCAAAATATGAGGGAGTTCAAAGGTAACACCCACAAGACTAGAGTCCACAAAAACTTGTTTGATTATAAATTTAGCAGTTGGATCATAAAATTGTTTAGCAGCTGCAAATCGCAGTTTAATTTTTGTAAATACTTGGTTACTGATGGGTGTGGCAGATTACTTAAATATCAGGCTTAATTTAGTATACAGAAGCATATACTCAAATTTGCCTAACTAAAGTTAAACATATCATACTGTTATATTAGATGTCTAGGTAAATTTATTCATTAAGTTGTTCATGAATTACAAACTTTGTTCACACATTTTGCCCACTAACCCCACACCTAAAATGAAATCTCAGGTCCACCACTGAACTCTCTGATCTATTGACCATGCATCCATTCATACACAGTATGGAGCTAACGTCAACCTAACTTTAAAACATCATAATATTAATATCCAACCAAGCCAATTGTAGTGTCTAAATGATGGATAAACTAATCTAGTAGAGTTCAAGCATTATCATATATGGTAGAGGGAGAGGGCAGACGGCCTAGAGCTTTGATCTAATTGATCTAAACAATTCTACCAGAAGGTAATAGAAGGAAAGAGCAAGTCACTCAATATCTCCTTACATCAAGACCAGCTTTCATTAGATTTAACTACTGCTTAACCAACCCAATTATATAAAGTTGTTCCTATTTAGGGATCACTCACAGAACAGCAGGTTTCAGAAGCTTCTATGTTTCAAAGGAAGGTCTGTCCACATCAAGGCTTTCCTAGAGGCTTCAAGTATCAAAGAAACTTGTAAAAAGCCTTTACAGGTAGAGAGGTATGCTGATGGCTATTCCCAGAAGAAATCCTCACCTACCTTGACATGGACCATATGCTTCCCCACATCCTTCTATGTAGACGGTAGGTTCATTAAACAACTCGTTCTTGGTACCCCTCCAACCCATGATGAACACCTATTTAAGCACAGGCACCTTTTTGGCTTTTCTCCATGATAATTGAGTGACCTTCTTAGAGTTAATCGCTTCATACTCCAAACAAACTGCTCAACTATGTTCATCCGCACACTATACTTCACCTTAATCGCTGCAATCATACTCCCTGCAGCTCAAGCTCACGGTGAGCTCACCCCGGACTACTATGATGCTGTGTGCCCACAGGCACTGCCCACTATCCGAGTCATGGTGGAGACGGCCGTCAGGATTCAGCCACGCATGGGCGCGTCGCTGGTGCGGTTGCACTTCCATGATTGCTTCGCCAAGGTAAGGCTGCAGGTTAAGAATTTGGAGATGGATGCAGAAACTGACGTGATGTCTTGCTGATTGAGCAGGGCTGTGATGGCTCGGTGTTGTTGGATGACTCGCCAACTATGGTCGGGGAGAAGACGGCGGTGCCGAACAACAATTCTCTGCGAGGGTTTGAGCTGGTGGACGAGATAAAAGCTACATTGAACGCTGCGTGCTTCGGAAATGTTGTTTCCTGTGCTGATATCTTGGCCGTCGCCGCCAGGGACTCGGTCGTAGCGGTAACGATTATATAAGATGGATATGAAACGATTTGAACACATTAACCAAACATAGAACCAGGGCAATGATTCAGATTATCCATTTTTTCACCAAAACAAAAAAATTGAGTAGAAAATTTTATTCTTGAGAAAATGAGATGGAATTTCAACGTCTAACCTTCTTTACGAATGAAGTTCTCAGCGAACTTCTGACGAACACTTGGGCGCTTGTACTTGCAGCTAGGTGGAAGCTCCTACGAAATGCTCCTCGGCCGGCGAGACTCGACCTGCGCCAGCAAAGCGGAGGCGAACTCCAACATCCCGTCGCCGTTCTCCAACTTGACGGACATGCTCTCCAAGTTCCAAGCCCACAACCTCTCCGCCGAGGACCTCGTCCTCCTCTCGGGGGCGCACACCCTCGGATTCGCCAAGTGCAAGACCCTCCGAAACCGCATCTACAACGATACCTCCACCATCGACCCCGACTTCGCCCGAACCCTAAAGGCGAAGTGCCACCGGGCGGCCGGCGGCAGCGACGACGAGGAGCTGTTTCCATTGGACGAAACCCCCGCAGCGTTCGACGCGGGGTATTACCAGATGCTTACGCAGCGCAAGGGGCTGCTCCACACGGATCAGGAACTGTTCAAGGGGGACGGGAGCGAGATCGACCGGCTGGTGAAGAGGTACGGCGAGGACGCCGGGGCGTTCAAGGAGGGATTCGGGGCGGCGATGGTGAGGTTGGGGAGCATAAATCCGTTGACGGGGAGCGAAGGCGAGATCCGCGAGAACTGCCGCGTGGTGAATCGCCGATGATTTCTTCTTCTTCCCCTCCTCCTTCTCCCTCTGTTTCGGAATACCTCGGATTGCCTTGATTTTTCTCAATTCCGAAAGTTATAAAAAAAAAATTATGAAATTATTGTCGGAAAAAATTTATGGCCCATGCAGGTTTCGAACCTGCGACCTTCGCCTTATTAGCACGACGCTCTAACCAACTGAGCTAATAGGCCACACAGATTGTCTTCCATATAAGTATTTTACCCTTAAAATGATCAATCGAACCAATATCATCTAAATTAAAATTGATCCATTTGGATATTGCTGCCTAAAATTAAATATTTCAGATTGAGAAATTAAACGAAAGAGTTGTTCATATCAATCCGGTCGTGTTGGATTATAGTTCCAAAATCGATGCGATGCCTTGCTACGCATAGTTTGCAGAATCACGATCCTGCGATCCTACGCCAAAAAATGATCCAAAATCGCGCAGAATCGTTTTTCGTAGCAGGATCGCAGCAGGATCAGTAGGATCGGACAGAATCGTATAGGATCGGACATAATCGGAGCAGAATCGGAACAAGATCGGTGAAAGCTTCAAGAGGTCATAATTTTTGACTCGGATTGAACCACGTGACCTATAATATATCAAATTGAAACTCGTTCAAAGATCTACAGGTTAGTTTTAAGATTGAATCCCAAAAAATATTATTTAAAGTCTTTTCAGAAACTCAGAAGATTATTAGTCTTTTTTATTATTATTTTTTTATCTTTTACAGAGTTAGTGTTAGGGTTTTAAGATTATTTAAACATCTATTTAATTATTTTTAGTTAGTTTTTGATTAATAATATTATGTTATATCTTTTTCCTAAGAATTTTAAGATTATTTAAACATCTATTTAATTATTTTTAGTTAGGTTTTGATTAATAATATTATGTTATATCTTTTTCCTAAAATGATACGTTTTTAGATGTCTATTATCTAATAGGTTGACAATTAAATTGGATCATCTTGTAATCAATAGAATATTCTTGAAGTTAAACTTGATTATTATCATTATAGTGTTAATAAAAATTGTATATTCTTTCATTTTAAGGGTTTTTGGTAGGATCGTACGATTTTACGATCCGATCCTGACCGATCCGATCCTGACCCCAAATCGATCCTGTGTAGGATCGCGATTCTACGAACATTGGCTACGAGCTTGCAGTCGAGTTGGCCACTTGGATTTGAGCTCACTACCTGGTTACGAGGGTATTCATAATTGTTTAACATCTTTAATGTTATAATATCTAACACCTTATAAAAAAATATAGGATAACTTGGGTATGACGCGATTGATAATGGCTCACTTGGGTGATCCCTCACTTCCCGAGTTCGGTTCCTCCCTGGTAGAGTGCGCAATATAGTGACGGAAGAAATCGCCACAGGCTGCTGCGTGGTCGGGTCATCGGGTACCAATATCGTCAGTGGTGAAGTCGCCACGTATCTCCGTCCCACGATTTACCCTCGTTGACCGGTGGGACTCTCGTTGAAGGCTGTGGGGCAGGGCGGTCAGTCAAGCGGATTAGTCGGGCGCAAGCCTGGATACCCCTTGTAAATCAAAATATATATATATATATATATGACTCACATGCCACATACACATTAACATTAACATATTCATTCTCTCACATTCATTTAACATTCAACCTCTATTATTTATGTGGTTCACATGCCACATATACATTCTCTCATATATTATTTTCTTACACGCATATTTTTTATTTTTAATTTCATTTGTCAATTTAAATGATTATTATTTAAAATAAATAATAATAATATTTTTAAATATATTTATCATTATTTGAAATTTAAATTATTATTATAAATTAAAAATAAAAGAGAACAACATTAAAAAAATACACTTGCATATAATTAAAAAATATCATATAAATTAACATAAATTAAAGCGAAATAATAAAATACCAATTCAAGGGTTGTTATATTGTGGCCAAATATATTCAACTAAATCGGCACGAAGTTGGTGATGTACATGACTATCACGTAGTTGGGAATTTATCCAGAAATAATCATGAAATCCTCGGTTTAAGCCTTAGACAGATTGTGTGGGTTCGTCACTTTCATCGTTCTACCAATTTGTCACGTGATCCCCCTCATTTTTTACAATAATATTGTGCAAAATAATACATGCTAATATAATATGTTTTAACTTTTTTTCTATACCAATAACGAGCTGGACCTCTGACAATTGTCCATCGAGCTTGAAGCACCCCAAATGCTCGTTCAACATCTTTCCTTATAGCATCTTGTCTTTCCTTAAACAATCACGTCTTGGGATCTTCCGGGCAAGGAAAAGCCTTCACGAAAGTAGCTCATTCCGGATATATTCCATTTGCTAGATAATACCCCTTCTTATATTGAGTATCGTTGACCGTAAAATTAATCTCTGGGGCATTTCCTTGTAAGACGTTATTGAATATGGGAGATTCATACAACACATTAAGATCATTACGTGAACCTGCGACACCAAAGAATGCATATCATATCCACAAATCTTGAGACACGACCGCTTCAAGCACGATTATCGGTGATCCATGTCCTCTTGTAAATTGGTCTTTCTAAACAACTGGACAATTTTTCCATTCCCAATGCATGCAATCAAGGCTGCCTAACATTCCAAGGAAGTCGTGCCTCTCATAATGCAATTGAAGAAGACGTTGAACATCATCAGTATTTGGTCTTCTCAAGTATTGATCACCAAAGAGTTCAACCACATAAACGCAAAACTTGAAAAGACACTGAATGACGGTTGATTCACCCATGCATAGGGTACTCGTCAAGATAGGCGGCTAGGACTCCATAAGCTAATTGGCGAATCGCAGCTGTGCATTTTTGTAGTGGTGTTAAACCTTGTCTACTCGCAGCATCATCCCTCTGCTGAGAACATGATAAAGGACTTTCAAGTGCATTCACTATGCGACAAAATAAATCTCTTCGCATGCGAAATCGTTTTCGAAATATTTGATCTGGATACACTAGATTTGTGGAGAAATAATCATTGAAGAGTCTCACATGTCCAGCTTCACGATTTCTTTGGATGAACCTTCTTCTTCACCGCATCTCGTTATTACTTTGATATGCTTCAACTATTTGTCGGCTTTATTGAAGTATCAATGACATTAGCTTATTCCCTGGATCATAACCTTCGTCAACATCTTTAACATTTACTTCATCTTCACTTGTCGAGTCGGACATGGTGCTACTTGAAGATGGAGACATATTTGGAGGAAACAAATTCAGAGCTAATGAAGAATGACGAATTATAGAGCACAATGATCGAAGAATGAAGAGGAAACGAATTCATCAACTACTTGGAGAATGAAGAATTGTAGAGCACAAGATGTTTATTTATTTGTTCTTGTCAACGACTATATTCTAACAGTTATATTACAACGACTATATTCTAACTGTTATATTACAATAGCTATATTCCAACGGCTAGTTTGCAACAGTTATATTAGTTGTTCAGAAATTATAAATGAAGTTAGGAAAGTAAAATTAGGAAAGTAAAATAATAGAAAATTACATTAATTTAAAAGGACAATGTTCGAAAATTACATTAATTAAAAAGTATAATAATTGAAAATTACATATTTCATCTCTTCTTAATCTCTTGACATAGATGTTGATGGATAATAAATTGCTCTTGTGTCATTTGTGAGGTATCTTTCGAAAGGATTACATATTCCTTTAATTGAACATTGGCTAAGACAACTTTTGTTTTCATTTCAACAGCTTTTGCTTTTATCTCATCAACTTTGAGTTATTTTTGTTTCATTCAAACTTCAGTCATTTTTATGCTTGTATACTCAGTAAACTTTGCAAATATATTATCCAAATTTGTTGTCATACCTTCGATGTCTGATTTCATTTTGCCTTTTTCTTTTCCTTTTGCTGTCTTCTGACCCATTGGACGAGTTTTTCTTCATTTAGGTCTATATGTAGACTAGCATCTTGGTTAGATAATGTGTTTCTTGCTCCCGACTCTGAGGTTCTTGTCTTCTTTGTGCTAACAACGTGATCAACAGATTGTGGAGTAAACATTGGACGGTCTTTTACTATCCCCCACACATGCTCAAGATTAAATGCAATGTCATTATTTTCTTCACGATATTTTTCATACGCAAACTGTAATATATTCTCATCACTGTGGCCGCTACGATACGCACTATAAACGCTATTATAATTTGCGTTGAAGTGATATGCCTTTTTTGTATGGTATTGTGCTAGTCGATCATATGATACTCGCATTTCTGTTGGGTGTACCTTAAGACGATTCTCATTGCGTATTAGCTAGCAACACGACCCCAGAAAGCATCCATCTTCTGATCATTGTTGATGATTGGATCGTCGCTGATAGTGACAAATGATCTGGTCAAAATTTCGTCTTCAGACTTACTCTATGTTGATCCTTTTCTTCTACCCGCAGTGCCAGAATCTGCCTTCTCTAAATTAACAACTTCAATTGGAGATTCACGGTCGGACACTTGAGTCTCTAGAACAAAAGTTGGAGTAAATAGATCACTTTCCGTCGGAGATGTAAAAGGCATGTTAGTTGCAGGTGGATTAGATGTATAATTTTATAGATATGGATTATATAGATAATTAGGTGAATATGGACCATATGGGTTATTGGTGGGTATGAATTATGTGAATTATTTGGTGGATATGGATAATTTGGTGGAGTTTGAGAATTTTGGGAAGAATTATTTTCTAAAAAAATTCTAAAAGAATTATGATTATTTTTATCCATTTTGGAAGAAAATACTATAGAGGAGATTTTTATAAGGAGAGAGGAAGGTGTTTGAAGATTGGAATGAGAGTGATTGAAAGGGAGGTGTTTGGAGATTGAAATGAGAGTTGTAGATGAAAATTTATTTATTTTTATTAAAATAGCCGTTTATGATCGTTTTATGACCATTGTAGACGTTTACTAGCCATTTAGGTGACCGTTGTCGATTTTTAATCGATTACGGTTGTCTCAATCGATTAAAGACATTCTCAATCGCAGTTCAGGAGTATCTAGAATCGATTGGGGACTGTCTCAATTGATTGGGGATGCCAGGTCACGACGTGATGAACGCGTTCAAACATTTGAACGTGTCCATCGCGTCAACGCTTTAACGCGCTCGCCACAACAGATTTAACGCGCGCGGTGCATTAATCGAGTATTATAACGCATCATTGTGGGTGCCTTGAGTCTCTGGCCTGATCACCCATTCATCATTGTAGGACCGGTGCCGTCGATAGAGGGGGGGTGAATATCGACCTTGAAAATCTTCCGTGGAAATCTCGTAATACTTTCGTTCTAGACTCAGAGTATTAGTAGCGCAGCAGAAAATAAATAGAACGAAAAGAAACAAGACAGTGACACAGCGGATTTTTACTTGGTTCCCGACCCCCCAGGGTCAGTACATCCAAGGCCTATGCACGGGAACGCCCGTCCACTATTGGTCTCCTTTCCGGACTTTCCGGAGGCGGAGAAACCCGACTTACAGTGCAGAATTACAAGCAATAATATAGAAATTTAAGTACAGTAATTAAAAAGCAAACCAACGAGAAAAAGTATGAAGCTCGGCCGATCTGGACCTCCGAAGTGCCGCGCACCTCCTCCTGGAGCCTCCCGGTCGTAGAGCCTCGTTTCTAGCGCGTTGTCGTCGGTCGGAATGATCAGAACAGTACTTGGAAGTCGTGTCTGAAGCTGAGGGGTCGAAGCCCCTTATATAGGCCTCCTGGGGGCGCCCCGGACGCTGGGGGCACCCCGGAAGACTCGGTCAAACCTTATCCTTGCGCCTACCTCGCCGCAGGGGATAAGATCTTTGACCAGGGCGCCCCCGTGGAGCCTTATCCTGTGTTCTGGCTTCGAAACAGCAAAACAGCTACTAATCCGGGCGTCCCGGACGCTCCGGGCGCCCCGATTGACACTTGTTTTGACTGCATCACGAAACTGCATGTTCTAGTACTGCCTGGGGGTGCCCCCCTTGCTGGGGGCGCCCTGGCTGCATGGGGGCGCCCCCCTTGCTGGGGGCACCCCCCTTAAAGCCTGCACACCATGTATTTTAGCTAGTTTACCTGCTTTGTCTCTGGTTCTTGATACCTGCAAGATACACAAACACAAAGCATAGATACATATCATGTTAGCCTTAAGGACTTGGTTCGGACTTCGGATTCGCACGAAACCCTAGGTCGAACCGGCACGAGTTCCTATCCCCGAGAACTCGCCCTTCACCTACTCCTTTCAAGAGATGGTTGTCACCCAGTCCTTCGGATGGACTTTTGCTTAGCCTTCGATTACTCCGGATCTCGAGACGCCCGTACCCCGACCCGTCTCTACTCCTGTCCTTAGTCATCGCTCAGCTAAGTTGCTCAGTCCCTTGGACCAAGACTCATTACCTAGCAATCCTTCGCCAGGTGCCTAGCAGTCCTTCGCCAGGTCTTCATTCCCTAGCAGCCCTTCGCTAGGTGCCTAGCAGCCCTTCGCTAGGTCTTAGATTACGATACCTAGCAGCCCTTCGCTAGGTGCCTAGCAGCCCGTCGCTAGGTCTTTAGGTTATGATACCTAGCAGCCCTTCGCTAGGTGCCTAGCAGCCCTTCGCTAGGTCTTTAGGTTATGATACCTAGCAGCCCTTCGCTAGGTGCCTAGCAGCCCGTCGCTAGGTCTTTAGGTTATGATACCTAGCAGCCCTTCGCTAGGTGCCTAGCAGCCCTTCGCTAGGTCTTTAGGTTACGATACCTAGCAGCCCTTCGCTAGGTGCCTAGCAGCCCGTCGCTAGGTCTTTAGGTTATGATACCTAGCAGCCCTTCGCTAGGTGCCTAGCAGCCCTTCGCTAGGTGCCTAGCAGCCCTTCGCTAGGTCTTTAGGTTACGATACCTAGCAGCCCTTCGCTAGGTGCCCAGCAGCCCTTCGCTGGGACTTAGGGTTTCGATGCCTAGATTAACTAGGACTTTTCCTCAGCTTTGGTTACTTTACTTTTTCTCCCCTTTGTCTATACATTGTATACTGACATAAGTGTATTGTCAAACATTAAAACACTTAAAGAGGAATATCATTGATGCAACTTGCACCAACAAGTAGCACAATGCACGAAATTCCTATCAGTGCGAGATCCTATCAATATCAGTCACCTTTAGCCACCTGAATTTGGGCCATGAGATCATTGGTTCTCTTCTTCTTTCCCTTCTTAAATCCTAAACCTACTGCTTTGTCCATATTACCATGCTCAAGAACTTACCTTTCATTGGAAAACCATGTCATTTAGAAACAAAAGCAACACACACACTGATTAACAAAAGAGAAATAGCTACTATTCCATGAAGAAGGTAAAGCAAGAGAGGGGAGACAAAGAAAGCAGGGCATTTTGTGGACCCTTTAGCGTTGGCTCATCAAAGGCGACAAAAGGACAAGTAAAAGCCCTTTAGCACAGGACAGAGGGCAGAAGGCAGAAGAGGAGGAGGAGGAATCTGCATTCACCATGCATGACACAGCTCCATCACTGGTCCGAGCGGATGGATCACCTCCGGCCACATGGAAAAGTCAAGAAGAGCGGCTGACGAGGAGGAGACCGGTCAAAACAAGCGAGCAAAATAAAACTTATAGAGAATGTCTCCCGTCTCCGACGAAAAATTAATTGGGCATACTCCCTTGGAGCTTGCAAGTAGGTAACTTTGACGAAAATTAACACGGCGCGAGAGAAGAAGCTAACAGGATCCGAGTGGGAAGAAACGCCTCCTGACCTGTCCGATCGAGTTTACCCCCACCCCTTCCCATGCCGGCCGACCAAGTGGGCCTAGTGCGTTCACCTCGTAGCCACCAAGTGGGCCTAGGGCTTGTACGAGCTCTCGTCATGACGGTCTGCTTCGGTTCCTTCCAAGAACACGTGAGAATCAGATTCCCTGCCGATACTCTTTAAATACCGGAAATCATTATGATGCGGCGATAAGACGACTACGATCATAGTGTGATAGCTATCTCCTTCAATCATTCTGTGAGAGAACGTGCGTGTTTATTAGGAAGCGACGTCTCTTTAAGGTGGAGGCTGAAAGAGATGTCTATATAAGGAGTATCCCTCCTCCACGACACAGTTATGCACACCTCTCTTCTCCCACTCCCTTATTCCTTCGAATTTCTCCTTTTCTTCTTCATCTACTGATTTGATCATCGAAGTACCTATGTCAGGGGCCTTTCCCTAGCCAACATCTATCGATTTTTCCTAACACTTTTTCGCAGATATTACAATTCGAAGTCTTCCAACAGTCAATCCTGGCGCCACATCATCACTACTCCCGTACAGAATCAATTTTTCTTTCTCGCTCCATTTGCACTCCATGTGTTTGGTCTTACACCCATGCTGCTTTCCAATCTTTCGGCTACACAAATTAGCTCTGGTTTTCTTTCTTTCTTTCTCTGTTTCTGTGACTTTGTATGCCATTTGATCCATGATCCCGGCCTTGCCTACGGGTAGGGGCATAGGCCGGGCCCACCGGCCAGCCTAGCGCTCAGAAGGCCTGGTAGACATGTCAACAGCCAGATCCACGGGTAGATCCCCGTGGCCAGAAACCCCTTCAAAGGGAGGAAGGGAGGAGGAGGTTTAGCGAACCATCGGCAGGGATGGTCAGGTCACCTTTTAGCCACTCAACCAGGTGAACGCTTAGCCGCCCCTACTCTTCGAGCCTACCCCGACCCAAAACAGGGTTGGGCATCACTAGCGGGTGGCTAACCGCGCTCTCTTTCCATGGTCATCCCTCAGACCGGATGGCCGACTCGGATCAGAATTGTCTCGTGACGACTCCCGGCCCCGGACGTACCCTGCGCTCCACCTCTCCCCCAGTCGGACGCGTGGCGGGCCATGCTCCCTGGTTCTTACCCGACTCGGCCTCCAGCATTCGGACCCGCCAGTCGGTGCTTGGGGTACGGGTTGTCCCGCCCGAACACCCCCTCGCACACTTATATCCAGGGTACAATCCGGTAAGTGGGGTTCCTCACACCTTACCTACATCTGACATCTCCACGCGGCCATCTCCGCATCCAATACCCTTGTACTGCGCACCCAGTACTCACGTACTGTTAGAGCACCCCGCACCATGCCGCGTCGCTCCTCTGTGCTCTACTTGAGCTGACAGACACCACCCCCTTGCCCCATCAGTGCGAACAAGGGTTGTCAGCTCCCCCGGTTATATAAGCTCGGCACTCCCCCTACCGCAGGTACGCGCGCGTGAGTTCTCGCAACCCTTGCCTCGTTTCCATTCAGTTTCCCCTAACCTGCCCTCGGAGACTGACTTGATCGTCGGAGTGCCTGACCGGAGATCCCCCCGGAGGGTTCGCTGACGGTCTCGGTTTTGTAGGGACGCGGCAAGGCGCGGTCGACAACAGGCCACCTCGTCGGCTCACGGCTCCCGGGAGGCCCGTCTGGCCCGTTGGACTGCCACCCCACTTCGCGACAGGATCAAATTTGGCGCTAGAAGGAGGGACACCAGCAGCCTGATCGGAAGTGAAAATGGGAGATCCGTGCAGGTTTTGGCGGTTAGCGTTCCCTGAGAATGCGAGCCTTTCCTTATCTGCTTTCAGAAAAGTCATTAATGCACCGGAAGCTTTATGGCGAATCCCTTCGAGGCGGCACTGGATCTGTCCTTTTTCTAGTGAGGCGGATAAGGGAAAGTGTGTATGCTGCATTTTCCGTGCATCTGATGTCCGGCCTTCCGAATATACCTCATATATTCTATGCATCTCTAGGTCGGGCCTTCTGGATATGGCTCGCCCGTGCACCGTGTATTTGGAAATCTGGATATATTTTATATACACTCGCTGCGTGTCTGAAAACTGGGTCTTCTGGATATATCTCATCTATTTAGTGCGCCCTTCCGGAATGGTTTTCTGTAAAAACAGCCGTTGCTGCATTACCCCCGGCGAGGCTCTCAGGCGGCGCGTGGCGGCCCACGCTCCCTGAGAGGCCCTCGACCGGGAAGCCTCGGCGAGGCTCTCAGGCGGCGCGTGGCGGCCCACGCTCCCTGAGATGCCCTCGACCAGGAAGCCTCGGCGAGGCTCTCAGGCGGCGCGTGGCGGCCCACGCTCCCTGAGATGCCCTCGACCGGGAAGCCTTGGCTCTGCGCAAGCCCTTCCCTCGGATCGACTCTCGGTCAGACGCATGACGACCCATGCCGCCCAAAAGATCACCCGACCAAGCGACCTTCTTCTTGCTCTGCGCAATCCCTTGGATCGGTTCTCGGTCGGACGCGGGACAACGCATGATGCCCAAGAGGTCTCCCGATCGGGCAACTCCGAGACCAGCCCTTGTGAGTCCTCTCCCAAGATTGGAAGTCCCACTAACTCCTCAACCAATGAGCCACACCCTCGGGCTGCATCCCCGAATCAACCCCTAAATCGAGGTCGCGATGATTACAGCTCCTAGAGGCTCTACGCAGACATACTCCTACTCACCTCCTAACCAGCTGCTGGTTCAACCCTCAATAAGGGAGTGTGACCTCCACCTGGCGCACCACCCCAAGCTCACGGGTAGGCCGGAGACAGCTCAACCCTCGTAAACTGCGGCTAAGCACGCCTCGTCCAGCTCTCGGATGGGCCCAGAGGACTAGCCTGAGCTCGCGACGCCCCTCGGGTCCACCCAAGTCAGAGGTACTAAGAGAGCACCGCCTTCATCTAAAAGCCCATGTGGTCGAATCGCCACGGCCCTAGCCTAGAGGGCACCACCTCCCTTGCAAGGAAAAAGCGGTCAGTCCCGCCATCGCTCTAACGACCACTACGTGAAGGCAAAGAAAAAGGAGAAAACGATGAAAAGGGAAAAAGCAACATCCATAACAAACCGTTTGGCCCTCGCCTACATCAGGAAGAAAAAAGGGGCAGACCTACAGCTAGGGAGTGGGCGTCGAGCGTTGCGACAAGACTCCACTTGGCGCTTTGTCGCGCCCATCCCGAGTCGCCTGCGCCTTGGCCTTCCGGGCCTCGCAGCGTTCGCGCCTCCGCAAAAGATCGCTTTGGCAGACAGCCAATTCTTCCTCCTTGGCCTTCAAAGCGGTAAGTAGCGTAGCAGCCGATTGGCTGGCCTCCCGAAGATCTAACTGGGCCTTGGACAACTCGGAACCTGCTTGAAGTTCCCGAGTACGGGCTTGGTGCTCGCTTCGCTCCAAATGAGCTAGCTGTTGACGCAATTGAGCCTCAGAAGCTCGAGTTGCACTCAGCTCTGTCAAGAGATCCCGAAGCTGCGCCTCGGCATGGGCAGCCTGTCCCCGCAGGGCCGCGTTCTTAGAGCGCAGGGCGTTCCAGGCTTCATTGCTTGGCGGGGGCCAGGCGCAACGGAGCTGAGTTTCCAGCGCCTCCCAACGGGACTCTAACCGGCGAAGGGAGCGGTTCTGGGTGGCGAAGGAAACACCCATGTCATACAGGGCCCCGGTCAATTGCAAACAAGGCTAAGGGTTAAAACGGGCGGAACCAAGCGAGAGGGAGCTATCAGAAAGACATACCCGACATGCGTCCGCAACTAAGCCATCAATACGGGCGATAGGGTCTTGATGGTCGAAGGACCGAAGGCCTTGGCACACGTGATCGCTTAGGGGAACGTGTAGGTGAACCACCCTAGCTGAGCCCAGTGGGTCGGGGTCCGAGGACTCGAAAGCAGCCGAGGGATCCGCTCGCGAGGGAAGAACGAGATGTATCAGACAAACATCCGGGGTCCGGTCAGGAAGGGAAGAAGAAGGGGCGATGGACACTCCTCCGGGCGAGCTAGCGGAGGAAAGGGGGACGGAGGAGTGATCGAGCCCCAGGACTGAGGGGGACAAGGGCACGCGGTGGGGATGCCGAGGAAGCAGGAGCCCCAGGCGGAAGGGCATGGTGAGGTTGGCCCTCTGGCTCGCGGGAAGGAGCCAGTGGAGGTGAAGGAGGCGTGGGTAGGGTATCCCCAGCATCAAGGGGTGCCAAGACGACCGACTCCATCACCGGCAGAGAGGGTGGGCTCGCCACAGCAGGAGGGGAGGGAATCTCCCGAGAAGAAGCAGGCACGGTGCCGGGAGGAGACGAGCAGTCATGGGAAGGGTCTGGGAGACGACCGGGCTCCCTGGCGGAAGGATCTGAAGGCAGAATCTCAATATCAGAGTCTAGCGCCTCCTCCTCTAACACCTCGTCCTTGTCTGCGGAGGAGGAGGCGGTAGGGTTTGGCGCCGGAGAAGGAGATGTCGGGGTGACTGGCGGAGTGGTATCCAAGGGAACAGGGATAGGCTCCGAAAGTAGGGCGGCCATTGACGCCCTATATCTGGCCGACCTCTCTTTAGCCTCTGCCATGATAAAGCCGCGCAGCATCCTGGAGGGAGCGCTAAGACACCAAGGGAGCCGAGGGGAGGAAAGGGGGGAAGACGAAGGGGTACCAAGGAAAGACAGAGGCAATAATCGCCGGAGCCTATATATAGGGGAGGGAAGTCAATCACAGCCGTTGGTAGAAGGGTCGTGGGTGATAGCCCATCCTACGGTTGGGCACAAAGGCAGGGGCCAGAAATACGATAAGACAGCGAAGGATAGGTCCGCTGCTCAAGGCAGGAAGGCGATAAGCTGACGCCTGAAAGATTCATGATCATGGGACACGTGTCCCCAAATGAATTGGACGTCCGAAAAATAGATAGGACGATTGTTAACCCGGCGAATCGAGCAAAAAGGAGATACGGGTACCTAAGACTATCACGGGCCAGCTCCCGCTAAACCCTTGGCCCGAGCCCCCGAGCGGATGCGTGGCGGCCCACGCTCCCCGGGTCCTACTCGGCCAAGAGGCCATACATATCACAGGCCAGCTCCCGCTAAACCCTTGGCCCGAGCTCCCGAGCGGACGCGTGGCGACCCACGCTCCCCGGGTCCTACTCGGCCAAGAGGTCATACATATCACGGGCCACTCCCGCTAAACCCTTGGCCCGAGCCCCGAGCGAACGCGTGGCGGCCCACGCTCCCCGGATCCTACTCGGCCAAGAGGCCATACATATCACGGGCCAGCTCCCGCTAAACCCTTGGCCCGAGCCCCCGAGCGGACGCGTGGCGGCCCACGCTCCCCAGGTCCTACTCAGCCAAGAGGTCATACATATCACGGGTCAGCTCCCGTAAACCCTTGGCCCGAGCCCCCGAGCGGACGCGTGGCGGCCCACGCTCCCCGGGTCCTACTCGGCCAAGAGGCCATACATATCACGAGTCAGCTCCCGCTAAACCCTTGGCCCGAGCCCCCGAGTGGACGCGTGGCGGCCCACGCTCCCCGGGTCCTACTCGGCCAAGAGGCCATACATATCACGGGCCAGCTCCCGCTAAACCCTTGGCCCGAGCCCCCGAGCGGACGCGTGGCGACCCACGCTCCCCGGATCCTACTCGGCCAAGAGGCCATACATATCACGGGTCAGCACCCGCTAAACCCTTGGCCCGAGCCCCGAGCGGATGCGTGGCGACCCACGCTCCCCGGGTCCTACTCGGCCAAGAGGCCATACTTATCACGGTCCCGAATGGACACGTGGTGGCCCACGCTCCCTGGGGCCCGCTCAGCCGAGGAACAAGAACTCCCAAGGGCTATGTATCTCTAGGCCTCTTCGCCAGAGGTCCCGATCAGGGGATCGGGTTCTCATGTTGAGACATAAGCCCTGATCCTAAGCAGGCCCCATAAAGACCGAAGACCCAGACAAGCAAGCACTAAAAAGGGGGCATCCGTCTCACGGTCTGGAATCATGCCCATCAGTGAGCGTGGCACATGGTCTACTCACACATCCACCAAGGTCGAAAGGAAACGCTACTCAAACAAGCAAAAAGGGAAAGCGTCACATTTAAGGACTCAGGCGCCTTACAAAAACCTGGGCAAGGAGCCCCTCATGTACAGAGAAACAAAAAAAAAGTAGAAACACTTGCTTCACTTGAAGAGTTGATCAGTCACGGAGAGAGGCAGATCCCCGCATAGGTCCGGGAGCGAAATTGCGTTGGGGGGCATATCAGGAGATAAATACCCACCTCGCCTGAGTTGCCGGATTATGTTAAGGCCGTATTGCATCATCACATCCATGAACCGTCGAGAAATCTCGGCAGCATGGGTCGGATCATTCAAACACGCCAAGCGGTGGTCCTCTAATCGACCCGCTTCCGCCTCTTTATAAGCGCGCAGCTCCGTTAGCTTAGCCTGGCAGCCCAGGACGCCTGCCGTTCACGGAGCTCCCCTAATTCCACCTGAGTCGCATCCCAAGCCGGACGGAGGCCTCGCAAATCCTGAAGCTGGTTCCTAAGGGAACCTGTCGTTCACTTCTCAGCCACCAGCTGCATCCGAAGGGACAAAATCTCCTCATTGGCCCAGGGGAGGTATGACCTGGCCCTCAGAAGTTCTGTTTGCAACTCGCCCTTGCGCTTGCGATCGCGGAGGTGAGCCTGCTTGACCTGGAGCACTCGCTCTTCCGCCGGAACCACCTCGGCATCGGCAGCGGCGACATGAGCTTTAGCGATCTCTAGCTCCTCCTGGGTCTGGCGCAACATGTCCTGGAGGCCGATAGCCTCTGCCCTCAAGCCGTTCAACGAATCGTCGTCCGAAGATAGCTGGGCGTGGCGGAGCCGAGCCTCGAGGTCTTCCACATGCCTCTCGACGCGACACCGAGCCTAGGCATGAGTCAGCATAGCCACACTCATGTTGTAGCTCTGGGCCCAAGACTGCAAAAAAACAAACCCGTCAGACAAAGAAGGAAGGAGGCACGCCCCCTTCGACTAACAGACACACACTTGGGTCACCAATGCCATGAAGTCGTCCGCCCCGACAGCCGGGCTCACCGAGCCACTCGCTCGCAAGCCGGCCATGAACCTGTCCGAGATGGGGCCATATAGCCGGACGTCCCTCGACCGCGTAGGGACGGTACTGCTTGGCGGGGTAATGCTTAGACGCCAGTCAGACAGCGAGGGCAACAGCACATGCAGCAGGCCTTCACTGGTAGGTCCCTCCGGGCAAGGCGGGGATGCCTCCCTCACAGGCACCACTGTCAGCTCCATTGGTAACACCGCAGAAGAGGATGGCGGTAGCACGGGGAGGATGGTGGTCGACGCTTCACCCCTCCGTCTCTTGCTAGGCAGACTGGAAGAGGCCCCCAAGGGATCGGTCAGGGCAGACACAGAGCCCGCGCCCCCGGGGCGTCGCAAGGAACGACTCAGAGGTCGGGTATCCTCTGAGTTCGACGGTGGAGTCTTCCCTTCCTCGGCAGAGGAAGCAGGCGAAGGGGAAATAGATAGAGAAGCTTCCTGATCGGCCAGTAGGGCTAAGCGCCGCCCCTGCACGGCCCGCTGCTCTCTTATCACCGCTCGGAGACGTTCCTCCATTTCCTCAGCATGTCCCAACCCGAAACCCCCCTCGGGAGTAGCAGTGCACATCATCTCAGCTGGCCAGGAAGCAAAGGTCAAGAAATGGCAAGGGCTAAGTAACAGGGGAAAACCACTTACTTAAGGAAGCAGGGCGGATGAAGGGCGCTGGACTAAGGCCAAACGCGGACAGAATGTTCTCGGCCAAAAGCGGCTCGACTGGGAAGTGTTTATTCCTGAATAAGGAAAGGGCGCGCTCAAAGGGAGGAAACTTCCGGGGATCTGTGTGATGAGGAGGCATTTGAGAAAAGTCCAGTCGGAAGTTAAGCGGCCAGGTCGGGAAGGTCACGGGGCGGATAAAAAAGAACCTCTCCTTCCAACCCCTGCTGGCGGAAGGAAGGGGGAGAGGAAAGAAGTCCCAGTACGAGCCTGGAAAACAAACTCGCCCCATTCCTGCTTCTTTAGATAAAAGAAGTGGTGGAAAAGTTCGGCGTGGGAGGAACAGCGATACAATAGGAAGAGGATGGCAGACCCACAGAGGAGGCGGATGGAGTTGGGGGTCAGCTGGGATAGGTTGATACGGAGGTAACGGCACACTAGGCCAATAAAAGGATGAATGGGGAAGCGCAGGCCCGCCTGTAGATGATCCCTCGAAACAGTAATGTAGTACCGCGGCGGTGTGGCTGGCTGATCCGAAGAAGAGGGCAACTGAATGTCATGGTCAGACGGAATATGAAACTCCGCCCTAATGGCCGCGAGGTCGCCATGAGTGAGAACGGACCTCGCCGTGACATACCAGGGGTGAGGGTTGCGGGACGAGGAAGCCATGGGGACGCAAAGAAAGTGAAAGGACTAGCCCGCAGAAGGAAGCGACGAGCACCGAGAAGTAACTGCAACCCTAGCCGGAAAGGAGAAGACAACACGCCGGAGTGGGAGACGAAAGGACTTTACGCTGTTATATAGGATGGCAGGGCTACCAGGTGGTGGGCCATGGCCAAGGCGGCAGGAAGTAGAAGCCGTAGGAGCAGGCCCAGCGGGGCCCAGGAAGCCAGGCGCCTCGCGCCCAACCTCGTTCCTTGGGAACGGTCGGAAAATACCTCGGTGGCTGGGAAGGGAATAGGGGAGAGACACGTGGAACCCTCCCCAGTTGTAAGCAGTAGTGAGGAGAATTTCCAGCTGCTCGGGAACACTGAAGCCGTTAGCAGCAAGGGGAAGCACAGGCTGACCGCACTCACCGACCAGGATCCCTAGGCTTCAGCAAGTCTGCAGAGAGCCCCACCACAGGGCTGTAGCCTCCTGGGACGCCAGGCTTACGTGAACAAAAGATGGTCCAGTCAGTCGGACTCTCCGCCTCCTTCGACTAGACTCGAGGGGGACGCTTATGATCCCGGCCTTGCCTACGAGTAGGGGCATAGGTCGGGCCCACCGGCCAGCCTGGCACTCAGAAGGCCTGGCAGACAGGTCAACAACCAGATCCACGGGGTAGATCCCCGTGGCAGAAACCCCTTCAAAGGGAGGAAGGGAGGAGGAGGTTTAGCGGACCGTCGGCAGGGACGGTCAGGTCACCCACTCAACCAGGTGAACGCTTAGCCGCCCCTACTCTTCGAGCCTACCCCGACCCATAACAGGGTTGGGCATCACCAGCGGGTGGCTGGACGCGCTCTCTTTCCATGGTCATCCCTCAGACCGGATGGCCGACTCAGATCAGAATTGTCTTGTGACGACTCCCGACCCCGGACGTACCCTGCGCTCCACCTCTCCCCCAGTCGGATGCGTGGCGGGCCACGCTCCCTTGTTCTTACCCGACTCGGCCTCCAGCATTCGGACCCGCCAGTCGGTGCTTGGGGTATGGGTTGTCCCGCCCGAACACCCCCTCGCACACTTATATCCAGAGTACAATCCGGTAAGTGGGGTTCCTCACGCCTTACCTACATCTGACATCTCCACGCGACTAGCTCCGCATCCAGTACCCTTGTACTGCACACCCAGTACTCACGTACTGTTAGAGCACCCCGCGCCATGTCGCGTCGCTCCTCTGTGCTCTACTTGAGCTGACAGATACCACACCCTTGCCCCATCAGTGCGAACAAGGGTTGTCAGCTCCCCCGGTTATATAAGCTCGGCACTCCCCCTACCGTAGGTACGCGCGTGCGAGTTCTCGCATCCCTTGCCTCGTTTCCATTCAGTTTCCCCTCACCTGCCCTCGGAGACTGACTTGATCGTCGGAGTGCCTGACCGGGGATTTCCCCGGCGGGTTCGCTGACGGTCTCGGTTTTGCAGGGACGCAGCAAGGCGCGGTCGACAACCGGCCACCTCGTCGGCTCGCGGCTCCCGGCAGGCCCGTCTGGCCCGTTGGACTGCCACCCCACTTCACGACAGAATCAATCCGTATATTAGTTGATAATGTCTATAACTTACAAATGTAAGGCAAAGGAAAAAAAAAATCTATTTCCCTATATTTCACTATCAACTTACATGAATGAGATTACTGTTACTGTTTCGGGTTACATTCCAACTGTAATGGCTTTCTTTCTTTGTTTCTTTTATCGATTACCTGGAAATTTTGTGAGGTTGTGGCGGGGCCAACGAGATGGCCGTTGCTGGAGCTGTTTCTGACATGATTTTCGCCATCGTTAAACAGATCGAGCATGAAGGAGGACTTTTTGGTGGGTGGCTATCTGGCAATTGTGCTCCTCGCTGCAGCAGAGTTATGGTGTAAGATGAATCTTTGTATCGAAATGAAAACATTCTTCTGTAATTAACCTTGGTTAAAATTCACTATCGTCACCGGAGGCTACCATGACGACAGATTCTTCCTTATCATTCTTTAATGTGCTCTTATCAATGAAAGGAGAGGTAGAAAAGAGATTCATATTGATCTTAATTCTTAATCAAATACACATTGATCACGAATCTGCGTTACCCACCCTCGCTTGGCGATTCAGATTCGATCGGGTTACTGTTGCTGCTGCTTCTGGTTAAGGATGTTAAGGAGTTGGTGAAGGCGAGAGCCGCCGAGGAAATTCTTCGGTTCTTGTGGTCGACGAGTTGCAGATCCATGAATCGTCTCCCTTGCAGCTCAATAGCGAGCTGCAGCTCTACTGCCTGTTGTTGCTCCTCTAGCTTTCTTCGCAGCAACAGCGCCTGGCTGCTGCTGTTGCAGAGCATCCTTGCTCTCCCTAAAGGCTCTGTCTGCTGGGAAGGTCAAGTAGATCTGCCTGGAACTAGGATTCAGCAGCAAATCGAATCTTGATCTGCTGAGGGAATTGTGGGCGTCGTCAGCTGCCAGCATCAGCGATGCTGCCCCGGCGACTGCCCTGTGGAGATTTGGGACGCCTTTAAGAGACGTCCAAAAATATTACAATCGTTTAGATGTGAAAAGGTGGTACCTTTGGGTCTCAATTTGCTGCTACTGAAGCAAGAGGTTGAGGGATTTGTGGAGGAGACAACGGGGACGGAAGAACGGAGCCTGTCGGAGAGTAGGGGAACGCGGAAGCCTTGAGCTGCGAAGCACCGCGAGGAGCTGCCATTACTAATTAATTGAAGTTCACCGGCGAGGCGAAGACGCAATGAGTATAAAGATCAAAGAAGCAGCAGACACGTACTCAGCAAAACCAAAATCAAAACTCTTCTCCATCTCATTCTTCGATTTCACGTTGTGGTTCTTAATTAATTAAATGCTCTCAACACTCAGCGGCTGTCAACCAATAGAACTTGAGTTTTTCCTAATCACATAAATTTTAAAAACAAAACAAGAATTCAAAAAAGAAAGCACAACACATATTACTATATTAGTATGAATTTATTATTATTTCGAATCATGACAAAATAAGAATAAAAATATAAATCAAAAGACAAAAAACTTGATTAAAGAACAATCGTCCTTGTCGTAGCGTTGTCGGCTCGATCCCTGTCGAAGAATATGCAGTGGAAAGAAAAAGAAGGATCTTCCAAGGATCTTAGGGTTCACGACGCCATAAAACTTCTTGTTAATGGGAAACAAGAAACTACATCAAGATGATACCCTAAACCATTGGGGACCTCCCTTTTATATAGGAATCCAATTTGTTATCAGCCTGATAGGGTTGAATAGCTCGGGGTAGGCCCGAGAGATGAAGAAGTTGTGTGGCACGACACGTCGGGTCGAAGCGACCCTCCTTCCCGGGCCTCGGGACTTCCCTTGGAGACGCACCCAGAAGGTCAGCCAGAAGACTTCACCCGGGATCATCCCGAGAGGATGGGCCCCGAGAGCTCCTCGGGAAGCATATCGCCCGCGCGCACCCGGGCCAAATGACCCCGAGATCACCTTGGGAGGTGGAGCCCCCCCAGTAACGATCGACCTCGAGTACTGACCCCCCTCCTTGTTTACGGATAAGCATCCCCGTTATAAGGAGTCATCACGACCCTTAAATATCGCAACGGGTTGAAGCGTAATAACGACGCAAACCGTTTCAAAAGCTATCCAGTAACCGCTGAAGGAGGGGGTGACGTGGCTCAAGTCGCGGAGACGTGGCACAGATCGAGGGAGCATGCCTAGTCTGTCTCCATCGATATAAAAGGTAGCTCAACCTCTCCGGTAAGGGGGTTACGCACTGTCCTTACTTAGTACTTTTCTCCTTCTCAATTGCCTTCATTCTCCATCAAAATCCTGACTTGAGCGTCGGAGTGGACTCCGTCGGACCCCTTCCGGCATGTCCCCTAACGCTCGTGTTGATCTCGCAGGGCTCGGAGTTCCTCCCCTCCACAGCGACTTCCAGTGGGCAGACCTTCGGTGACTGGATATCGCTGCCGATTCCTTCCGGAACAAATTTGGCGTCGTCTGTGGGAAACTAGCAAAGCACCTGAAGGAGCACCGATGGCAGGACCGGAGGGACAAGCCCTTGTCCTTACGAGAGAGGAACTTGACACCTAGTAGCCAACGCCATTAAAGAGGCGCTGGAACAACATCAAGTCGAACAGGCTGCCTCGCAACAAGGGGATCCTGCGAGGGAAGAGATCCCCAGAGTCTCCGTCGCTCATTCAAGGAGATCCGTCACCCCGATGGGGAGACGGGATGGAGTAGCCCCGGACCCCCAAAGAGAGTCTCCTGGAGACATTGAGAAGGCCCACTCGGTGACCTCCAGCGCCCAGAGGCACGGAGAGGGACAGGGAAGGAGGGATGAACCCAAGACCTCTCATAAGGTCCCCTCTACACCTTTCTCATCCGAGATTGTCGAAGACCTAATGCCAAAGCAGTTCCACGGGATGGGGACCCCCGATTATGATGGGAAGACGGATCCAGAGGATCACGTTTGTAAATTTGAGAATGTTGCACTCCTGCACCAATATACTGACGGTGTAAAGTGCCGGGTATTCTTAAACACTCTGTCCGGAGCAGCTCAATGATGGTTCCAGAGGCTGCCGCAGGGTTCCATCAACTCCTTTGCGGAGTTTCGGACAACCTTCCTTTACCATTTCGCGAGCAGCCGTCGTTACCAGAAGACGACACTTAATCTATTCGCCCTCAAATAGAAGCCTAAGGAACCACTCAAGGAGTACATCCAGAGGTTCAACCAGGTGGCGCAAGACGTGCCCAATGCAACATCAGAGATATTCGTCAGTGCCTACACCCAAGGGCTCGCTGAAGGGGACTTCTTCCGATCCTTGGTAAGGAAGCCCCCCGCCAGTTTCGATGATTTGCTGGGATGCTCCGTCAAGCACGTCAATGTGGAAGAAGTACAGTATGCTCGTCGCAAAGATCCTGTCGGAGCCCCCCTCCGGCGGTTCCCCGATCAGACAGGAGGGAGCCCCCGACCCCAGCCCGGGGAAAGGAACTTCACCCCGGGAAGGACCAGTGGGGTGGTAGGCGCCGGATGGTTGAGATGGTAGACACTGAGCAACTAGAACCATCACCCAGGTACTGTGGTTACCATGGCAGCTCAACACATTCCACTGAAGAGTGTCATGCCTTGAAGAAGAAGTTCGGTGAGGAGGCAGACACCAAACCTCGAAGAAAGTAGAATAAGTCGGGGTACCGCAGAAAGTCTCCAAGGCGAAGCTTTTCTCCTCGGCGACAGCATGCCAGGGAAAACGAGACCCGACCTCGGTCTCGATCATGATCGCGAGGTAGGAGTCGGGGGCCTGCACCCCGAAGATCTCTCTCCTTAGAAAGAGACCCCCAGAAGGGCAAGGCCCCCATGCGTGGTCCACCCTTGGGCCATGTGGGAGTCATCTCCGGAGGACCTATTGGAGGGGACTCCAACCGAGCAAGAAAGTCTTATACCCAACGATTGAAAAATTACTCCATCGGAACGAGTCGGAGCCAGGAGCCAGACCCTACAATATCTTTTGGGCCATCCGACCTTGAAGAAGTGGAAGCTCCCCATGAAGACGCCATAGTGATCGTAGCCCGTATTGCTAACTATGAGGTTAAGCGCATCTTTGTGGACACAGGGAGTTTCGTGAACATCCTGTACAAGGTGGCTTGGGATCAGATGCAGATAGACGAGGATGAACTGCTCCCGGTCTCAACCCCACTATTCGATTTCACAGGGTATCGAGTACAGCCGGTAGGACAAATCACCTTATCACTCTCATTGGGCAGCGATAGGCTTGAGAGAACCCGGAGGACCCCTTTCTTGATCGTGGGCGCACCCTCCTCCTACAATGCCATCTTGGGCAGCCCGGCGCTTAGCACTTTCCAGGCGGTGGTCTCTATTTACCACCAGAGAATAAAGTTCCCGGTAGGTGACCGGGTGGTTGAAGTCCGAGGAGACCAGTTAGCTTCTCGGCAGTGTTACAACAGAGAGGTCAGAACCGATTCTCGGAAGAACTCGAGGGGCCTGGAAGACTAGCTGAAGGAGGTCATGCACACAAGGAGAAGGACAAAAACTCGGGAGGTTCGGGCCCGACAGCGATCTCGGACCCTTCTGGTCTCGGTAAGATTTGTGTTTTATTTAGAGTGTTTGTCTGTGTATCTCTGTGCCCTCGCAGCGGAATCAAGTAATAAAAGGAGATGCTTTCCTCAAAATAACAACGCACTACCGAGGAATTAAAAACCCTAATACCTCGCAGTGCAGCTGATGCCCCGGGGTACTTAGGCTTGGTCAGGGACGTACGCTCCCGACCAAGTATCCAAAACCCTAATACCTCGCGGTGCAGCTGATGCCCGGGGTACTTAGGCTTCGTCTGGAACGTACGCGCCTGACCAAGTATCTAAAACTCTAATACCTCGCGATGCAGCCGATGCCCGGGGTACTTAAGCTTGGTCTGGGACGTACGCGCCCGACCAAGTATCCAAAACCCTAATACCTCGCGGTGCAGCCGATGCCTGGGGTACTTAGGGTTGGTCTGGGACGTGCGCGCCCGACTAAATATCTAAAACCCTAATACCTCACGGTGCAGCCGATGCCCGGGGGGTACTTAGGCTTGGTCTGGGATGTACGCGCCCGACCAAGTATCCAAAACTCAATATCTCGTGGTGCAGCCGATGCCCGGGGTACTTAAGTTTGGTCTGGGACGTACGCGCCCGACCAAGTATCCAAAACCCTAATACCTCGCGGTGCAGCCGATGCCTGGGGTACTTAGGCTTGGTCTGGGACGTACGCACCCGACCAAGTATCCAAAACCCTAATACCTCGCGGTGCAGCCGATGCCTGGGGTACTTAGGCTTAGTCTGGGACGTACACGCCCGACCAAGTATCAAAAACCCTAATATCTCATGGTGCAGTCGATGCCCGGGGTACTTAGGCTTGGTCTGGGACGTACGCACCCGACCAAGTATCTAAAACCCTAATACCTCGCGGTGCAACCGATGCCCGGGGTACTTAGGTTTGGTCTAGGACGTACGCGCCCGACCAAGTATCCGAAACTCTAATACCTCGCGGTGCAGCTGATGCCCGGGGTACTTAGGCTTGGTCTGGACGTACGTACCCGACCAGGTATCCGAAACCCTAATACCTCGCGATACAGCCGACCAAGGAGCCGAGCCAGGATGCCTCATAATCTCCCGAGCGCTCGAGAAGTAGCTTGCCCGACCAGCGGGACATAAGCAAGACGTTCAAAAGAATATTCCAGGCATACACATACACAGGGAACAAAAAATGTTGCTTTATTTATATAAAAAATACAGGGAGATCAACATCTTAGAGAATCATCAAAGAAAGCGCTCTTCTACTTGGGCCTTTCTCTTCTACAGCTTCATTCCTGAAGGGTCGCTAGGCTCAGAACCACCTTTTAAATATGCAGTGTGCGGAAACCCGTCGACAGGGCCCTTGAATCCTTTTCCACCTTCCGGGTACTCCATCTTAGTAGGCCATGATGGATGAGGATGCCTGAGGTAACACATGGTTAGCTCGACCCCATTCGAAGACCCCCTTTCTGCAAAGATGTGGCCGAGTACAACATTCAAAAGGCAGAAGAGGGGGAGCAGCGACTGTAATTTCTCTCCGGAGTGTGTAAAGACGCAACGAAGAATTACCTTATTAGGAGGGGAGGGGCAGCCGTGGCAATTGGTCTTCAGATATGGGATCAACAAAAAGAAGAAAGAGAAAGGGAAAGGCCAGCGACTGTAGCCCCCCCCGGCTCTTGGTGACGACGCATCCCATAAACACCATCCTCCGCCCAAAAGATGGGGAAAATGAGGATTCGGAAGAGGATGGTGCTTGCTGGTGCACCGGCACCGCCACGGGCCGACCGGGAGGATGGGTCATCTCTCCCATGCCCCCTGGCAGACCATCTAATATCTTTTCTGGACTCCTCAGGTAACCCGGGAGTCCCACATCCTCCAGTATCTTCAGCGAAGATCTTGACATCATCTCCACCATGCTCCCCGGCGAGGATAATGGTACGAAAGCCTCTCCCTCTGAGGGGTCCCTCAGCCAAGAACACTACTACATCTTCGGGGTTAGGCATGGGGGACATCGACGCAGGTGAAGGGAAGAGTGGTGGCATCACACCGAAAGGAAGAAGGCAGACAGAAGGGATGAAGGAGATGGTGCACCCCTCTCCCCCTATTTATATTGATGGTTGCCTCTCCGTGCAGTTAATGCAGGGAGGACGAGAGAACAGCAACAGACGCCGAGGCGTCGTTTCGGCCAACGTGCCCATGCCGCACCTAGGAACCCGTGACTCCTTATGAGTTCATTCAATAAGATTGCGTATAATGCGGAGGCAGCGGTTCGGGAGACACCTGTTGATGTAGTCTGACCTGATTGTTGTTTTCGTATTGACACCGATTTAAGTTTAGGTGAGTAAGATAAGTTCGGCTTAAGTCCTGGTCGAGGGCTGGGCACGAATCCCGATGAGTGAAGTCGGGTGACGGAAGCCCCGGTGAGTGAAGTCGGGTCCTAGCGAGTGAAGCTGGGTGAAGGAAATCCCGGTGAGTGAAGCCGGGTCTTAGCGAGTGAAGCTAGGTGATGAAAACCCCGGTGAGTGAAGCCGGGTCCTAGCGAGTGAAGCTAGGTGATGGAAACCCCGGTGATTGAGGCCGGGTCCTAGCGAGTGAAGCTAGGTGATGGAAACCCCGGTGAGTGAAGTCGGGTCCTAGCGAGTAAAGCTAGGTGAAGAAAATCCCAGTGAGTGAAGCCGGGACCTAGCGAGTGAAGCTAGGTTAAGGAAATCCTGATGAGTGAAGTCGGGTCCTAGTGAGTGAAGCTAGGTTGAACAAAGTCCCGGTGAGTGAAGCTGGGCATGAAGTCTTGGTCCGGGGGACTGAGCATAAGTCGGAGAGTGGCTGGATCGGTCTGGAGTCCGATCAGGGAGTTGGCACGAACTCCCTTGATAATAGATCGATCTGGTGACCGATCCAGGGTGTCTGATCGTTCTGGTGAACAATCAGAAAGAGAACAGAAACATTCTGTGTGGTTTCTGATCGTTCTGGTGAACGATCAGAGAGATTTTAGAAAGAGTCTAGAGAAAATCCTGATCGGTCAAAGCGACCGATCAGGGTCCTCCTGGACCGATCAGGAGGGCTCCTGATCGGTCCAAAGGTGACCTGATCGGTCCCTTTGACCAATCAGGGCATAACCTGATCGGTCAAGGGACCGATCAGGTGACTTTGGTTGGAAAGGTCAGGAAGTGACCTGATCGGTCAGTAAACCGATCAGGCCATGGCTGGGTTCTAGCACTGAGAGTTCAGTAGTGAGTTTAGGATCGGTTTGGTGACCGATCCCTAATCTCTGATCGGTCAGTGAGACCGAACAGATCCTTACTGGATCGATCAGAGGTTAGTCTGATCGGTCAGAAGGGTAACTGATCGGTCAGGGTGACCGATCAATGTCTGATAACTTTAATTTGAATCACTGTCAAACTACCTAATCGCTTCTGATTTCTTCTGATGCGCTTGGATTTGCTGTGCTAATCCTTCTGATGAGTGTGCAGGGATACAGAGATGACACAAACCAAGAAGGAGGGTCAATTGGCGACTTTCGTTTCGGCAGGGTTGTCTATTTTATGTTCGCAGGTTTCAACGGCTTATGGCGCGGCTGGCGACTGACCGAGGCTCAGCTGAAGAGGTCTTCAGTGGACTGAGCGCTCTGCGAAGGTCAGTTGGTCAGCGATGATGAAGCGTTGGTTCAGTGGGTGCAGACGCGCCTGGTGATGAGCAGAAGCTTAATGTACGATCGATTGTGTTTGCTAGAGGGGGGTGAATAGTAATTTTTCAAACTCCTTTCTTCCTACACGGTTAGTTGCACAGCGGAATATATAATAAAACAAAACTAACAATGAAGAACAACGCTAACAACCTGATTTACTTGGTATCCACCCCGGACGGGTGATTAATCCAAGAATCCGTCGGTGGATCAATCCCCGGATAACCTCCGGCTAGCCCTCGTCGCTCCTTGTGGGTGGAGTAACCTCGCCACAACACCTTGGACCCTATCTGGACACAGAAGACTACTAACTCACTTTACCCAAGCAAGTTTCGTCAAGAAACCCCAGCCCAAACCGAGTTCTCTTTAAATAGAACTCAGGCTGGAAACCCGCTGGCAGTCGACTGCTCCCAGCGCAGTTGACTGCCCTCACTTGAATTCGACCGTTGACACCTCCAACGTTTGAATCCAGCAGTACACCAGTCGACTGCCCCACTCACACACCTAGGGTTACACTCCCCGAGTACACTTCACTCCGCACTCGAACCCTAGGATTTCCCGAGTACAATCACACAGCACTCGTACCCTCACGACTCGACTGACTCCTCCTCTGCAGCCTCGACTGTTGCCTTCGCGCCCTCTTCATCTTCGGCTCCCGTCCCTCGGATGCACGCAAGCCTCCAGCTTGCCTCCATGTCATCCTTCACGCATGCCTTGAAGTCTGTGCCCATCAGCTCATCGTCCCTGCTCTCCAAGGTCCCTCGGATGCGCACGCAAGCCTCCAGCTTGCCTCCATGCCACCCTTCACCGTACTGAGGCCATCCAGTCAAGTCCATATGTGTAACCTATACAACCTGCACACTCAATATACACAAATAAGAACACAAGGGTAAACCTAACTTAAACCCTTTGCCCAAACATCAAAACTCATGATCACTCCGAATCACAGATTGCCTCAACAATCTCCCCCTTTTTGATGTTTGGCAATACGTTTAAGTTAGGGAAACAAATAGTAATAGAATAGCAACACAATGCTAAATAATGCATCTGCAATGCATGGATCATATCCCAAGGCATCCCATCCACCTAACCATCCAAGTTAGGAATTTTCATACCTAGCCCTCCAAGCTAGGACTTTTCACTAAAATGAACTTTTTAAAGCTTTTCCAAAGCTCCCCCTACACTGACTTACAAAGACTTTTTAAGAACCTCTCCAAGGTTCCTCTTACGCCAAGAACGGAGCAACCATGCTCCCCCTTTATCTTAGCTCCCCCTAAACCTAGGGTTTTTAGCAAAGGTAAGTGTTTGGTTTCCCACTTAAACCCAACACTTCTCCCCCTTTGCCTAACATCAAAAAGAACACAACAATATCCCAATTATTGATTCTTTCAATCCTCAATGATCCTAAACACAGTGTATTAAACCCCCATACACTTGTTTCCTATCATTTAGACACCAAACCAGCTGTTGATATATAAATCAGCCCTGGGCAGTCGACTGCCCCTGTTGGCAGTCGACTGATACTCTGATTATCAGTTTTCTGGCCAATTTCAGAATTGCACCAGAAATTTCATAAATCTTCAAAAATTTCCAAATTTCGTGGAGAACTTTGTGGAACCCATACCTACTTGGGAAAAATATATTTCATAATGTTTCTATCATGGTTCCCAAGTTTGACACAAAATCCAAAACTAGACAAAATCTTCAATCAACCCCTTGACCTAAAGTTCTAGTTTTGGTCTTCACTTGATGTTTCTACCTATGTCAACCCACAATGCATCTCTAGCATTGATTTATATGGCATTTATATATCACAAACCAATTTTCATACTTTATGACCCCAATATCACATTTCCAAGCATGAAACATAATTTTCTATGAAAATCAAGGTAACTAGGAGGCAACCTCCCCCTTAACTTATGCCCTCTCCCAATTTCCATTTTCCAAGGTTAGGGTTGAACTTGATTACGAGATGGGTTTTGATTAGTAGTAGACCTTAATACCTTGAGTTATGGGAAATCATGTTTTAAATCTACCTTCTGAATTTTGGTAGTTGACAGTAGTTTAATGTTGTGATCATGATATGGTGTTGTGTGCTATCCTTGGGTTGAGGTGTTTTGCTAAAGGTTGATATCGATATAGAGATTAATGTGTGTTTTTGTTCTCTTTCTTGTGATCCTTGTTGTGCACCTTAATTTAGTAGCTAATAGGTTGGATTTGATTCGGAGTATTCCTTGGGCTAAATTAGGTGATTAATCTTACATCCTAATTTTGATAGATTAGGTTAAGAGGGAACTCAATGTTATTTATGACTTGATTAAGTAGATGTCGTAATTAGGATTTATCCTAAACTTTGTTTATACGTAATTTAGCTAATTTATTTAATTTTATAAATGACTAAAGTTAGTCTTTGATACAAGATTTTGACTTTGAATTCACGCGGTTGATTGTGAGAGGTTCTCTTTGATACATACACGTCATTTATGAAGCGGGTATTTCTTGCTTGTTTCTATAGATCACTTTATCTTTAAATGCATGATTATTTTATTATATAAGTAGGATTATTTACCTTAAATCTATTCTGTTTGTTTTTCTACTTGATACGTTTTCCATGCTTGACCTTTGAGTAAAAATTTAAATTTTCAGTTATACAGTTTCAACTTTTGTGTTTCGTTCTGAAGAGTACCGCTTGTACGCGTGTATTTTAGAACCATCATGTAATCTATTTAGGATTTGATTGACATTAGATAAACCCTATCTAGTAGATTAGTACATATTTAATTACTTTGGTGTTGATTGGGTATTTACGTTACTTATTGATTGCATAAATGGTTAACTTAATTGGGTTGGTGTACATTGGTATCATGTATCATATTGCATTATTGCATGCTGACAGTTATCGACTTCCTTGTGATTAAGTCATCGTCAGTCATATAATGGTCTGCCCACTCAACCACTCGGGATAATGGTAGTTGTTTGAGTGTCAGCAGTCGTCCTGTTAAGTTTCACTCAACTACTTAGGGTTAGTGGTAGTTAGAATTGTAACCGACAGTGACACTCCTCCTTTATTCCTAGAGTAGAGGAACACTCCTCCTGGGGGTTTTGTTATAAAACGCTTATACTTTCCCTTTTCTTGAGATTCGGGATTGAGATGATTCTCCCGACATCCTGTCCAATCGGCCACTCAGAGGAGATGGTTATGAGAGTGCGTACAGTTGTCACCTCTCTTCCCTAGTCTATCATATAGATGTGATGTAATGGTTATTATATTGGTGTGTAGGGGTGACATATGTCATTGTATTATTTGCATACGATGCATCTTGCATTTGTTTGAACTATGATTGTTGTATTTGATTACTATGCATATATGGATTTGATTTGCATTTATTATTTAATCTAGATCTACTTAATAATACGAGTAACTTATTGATTTGGTATAGAGATTTCTGATCATGCCCCACAGGTTATATGGATTGACAGGTATGATTATGCATTCAATTATACTTTATACTTTTATTTCGGAGACTATATACTTTATTTCTATCTGCTTGATTTACCTTATTTACACCATATATTTATCTATCCGCTATACTAGTAGAGTTCGAGCTCGGACTCACCACCATTTGCCTCTATTTCTATTTCAGGTAAATGATAGTTGCGTCTCGTGCCACCAGGAGAAGGTCTATTTGCTAATCCCACATAGTCGAGTCATTATTATTGGTTCATTATTTTTATTCTTGGGCTCGTCTCTTACTTCTGTTTAATTTTCTTAGCGGGCATGATGTCTTTTTATATCTTTAGTAGACTGGTATTTATTTTTCGTGAACTTTCGAGTTGTTATGCATTTATTTATATCAGAGTTTATTTTACTTATTCTTAAGTACGTAGTTGTGTTTTTTACTTAAATAATTTATTTTTGTGATTGTTAGTCGTGTGTGATTGAGTTTATATATATTGTGTTAGGTTGGATGTATCCTGAGCTTCTTATTATCCGCTATAAAGGGAGATGCTATCCGATTTTCAAGCAAGCATAGGCCCTGGAGGCGTGACATGTTCAACTCGTTATATTCTGAACAACGTTCGTGATCATGTTCATGAATATATTCGTAAATAACGTTTATGAATAATGTACACGAACTGTTAGGGGTTGCAAGGGTGCAAACTTAGTCCCACATTGAAAAACACATGGGAAGATCATTGGTTTATAAGGAATATGGTATTTCCATTGGCAAGAGGCCTCTTGGGGTGAGCCCAAGAGCAAAACCATGAGGGCTTAGGCCCAAAGTGGACAATATCATGCCATTGTGGAGATATCCTAATTCCTTTTGGTCATAATAAGTGGTATCAGAGCTAGGTTGGTTGTTAACCGGGATTAATGACAACGGCAAGTATGAAGGAAAAATCCGCTGCTGCACTATGGCTAAATTTGGAGCAGTTGTGCATGATAGAGAAGTCTGGTGAGGTTGATGTTGCCGAAAATCACAGTAATGGTGAACTTCTCGTTGCCTCTAATGCTGATTTGAAGCAGAGTGAGGAATGGATTCTTGATTCTAGCTGTACATTTCATATGTGTCCCAATTGGGATTGGTTTTCAACATATGAAACTGTTTCGAGTGGTGTCATTTTGATGGGCAATAATGCATCCTGCAGAATTGCTGGTATTGGTACGGTCAGAATTAAGATGTCTGATGGTGTCATTCGGACACTTGGTGATGTGAGGCACGTCCCTAATTTGAAAAGAAATCTGATTTCTTTGAGTATTCTTGATTCTAAAGGATACAAGTACACTAGTGAAGGTGGAGCTGTGAAGATCAGTAAAGGGTCTCTTGTTGTGATGAAGGGACAAAGAAGAACCGCCGGTTTATATGTTCTGCAGGGATCCACAGTAATAGGTGATGTTGTCGTCGCAAGGTCGTCTATATCTGATTCTGATGTTACAAGACTTTGGCATATGCGTTTGGGTCATATGAGTGAGAATAGCATGGTTGAATTGAGCAAGAGAGGACTTCTTGATGGTCAAAGTATTACAAACCTAAAGTTATGCAAGCACTGTGTTTTTGGCAATCAGAAAAGAGTCAAGTTCTCAGTTGACATTCATAACACAAAGGGTATATTAGACTACATTCATTCTAATTTGTGGGGGTCTTCTAAAGTACCATCTAAAGGTGTTTCTCTCTATATGTTAACTATTATTGATGATTTCTCAAGAAAAGTTTGTGCATTCTTTTTAAGACATAAGAGTAATATTTTTACTGCCTTTAAGGAGTGGAAGGTCATGATTGAGATGCAGACAGGGAGGAAATTAAAGCATCTTCGAACTGATAACGGATTGGAGTTTTGTTCTGGTGAGTTTAATACCTTATGCAGAGCTGAAGGTATTGTGAGGCATCATACAGTTCGGTATACTCCTCAACAAAATGGTGTAGCAGAGAGGATGAATAAGACTTTAATGGAGAAGGTGCGTTGTATGCTTCTTAATGCTGGGCTACCGAAGTTTTTCTGGGCAGAAGCCGCTGCGTATGCTTGTTATCTTGTAAATCGCTCTCCATCAATTGCTAT
Organism: Boesenbergia rotunda; assembly: GCA_024364735.1. Lineage (NCBI taxonomy): Eukaryota > Viridiplantae > Streptophyta > Magnoliopsida > Zingiberales > Zingiberaceae > Boesenbergia > Boesenbergia rotunda. The sequence continues at coordinate 67,358 of JAGFNQ010001435.1, read as the reverse complement.
TGAAAGGAAAACGGCACAAGAGGTATGGTCTGGTACTCCTGCTAGTTATTCTAATTTGAGAATTTTTGGATGTCCTGTGTATGCTCATGTTGATAATGGAAAGTTGGAGCCTCGTTCGGTGAAGTGCATATTTATAGGCTTTTAGACAAGGGGTGAAGGGATACAAACTTTGGTGTTTAGAGACCGAGAAAGTCATCATCAGTAGAGATGTTATTTTTGACGAGACTAGCATGCTTCAGGGGTCTCCATCTAAAACTCTTTCTGAAGAAGATAAGCAGAAGACAAGCACACAGGTGGAGATTGGGATTGAGCCGATATCTACAGAGACTACTCCAGAGCCTATTCTAGATGTTGTGGATGGAACGAGCTCATCACAAGCACCTTCACAATATTCCATTGCAAAAGATAGGCCTCGGAGAGAAATTAGACGCCCTCAGAGATATGCAGAGGCTGATTTGGTCGCTTGTGCTTTAAACGTGGCTGAGGAGATTGATTCCGGTGAAGAACCTGAGACGTATTCAGAAGCAATTAACTGCAATAATTCTGGTAAGTGGATAATTGCTATGCAGGAGGAGATGGAGTCACTTGGTAAGAACGACACATGGACTTGGTGAAATTACCTAAGGGTAAGAAAGCTGTTCGTTGCAAGTGGATATTTAAAAGAAAAGAGGGAATACCGGAAGTTGAAGAAGCCAGGTACAAAGCCAGACTAGTTGCTAAAGGTTTCAGTCAGATTCCAGGAGTAGACTTCACTGATGTATTTTCCCCAGTTGTAAAGCATAGTACGATTCGAGCTTTCCTTGGTATTGTGGTTATGCATGACTTAGAGTTGCAGCAGCTGGATGTGAAGACAACATTCTTACATAGGGTACTTGAGGAAGAAATCTATATGCAACAACCAGAAGGTTTTGAAGTCTCAGGAAAAGAGGATTATGTATGCTTGCTGAAAAAGTCCCTTTATGGTTTGAAGCAGTCACCTAGGCAATGGTATAAAAGGTTTGATTCGTTTATGATCACTCATGATTTCAGAAGAAGCAGTTATGACAGTTGTGCCTACTTTAAGAAAACTGATGATGGATCATTTATTTATCTGCTCTTATATGTTGATGATATGTTGATTGCGGCCAATAATAAGGAAGAGATAAAAAAGGTCAAAGCCCAACTAAGTAAAGAATTCGAGATGAAAGATTTGGGAGCTGCAAAGAAAATACTTGGGATGAAGATTCTGAGAGACAGAAAGGCAGGTAAATTATACCTAAGTCAAAAAGAGTATATTGAGAAAGTACTTCATCGGTTTAACATGCATTCTGCCAAGTCTGTTAGTACTCCGTTAGCTGCACACTTTAAACTTTCAGCTGATTTATGTCCGCAGTCAGATGATGAGGTTGATTATATGTCACGGGTTCCATACTCTAGTGCAGTGGGATCTCTCATGTATGCTATGGTTTGTACACGCCCAGATTTATCACATGCAGTGAGTACAGTTAGTAGATACATGGCAAATCCTGGTAAAGAGCATTGGAAGGCAGTTCAGTGGATTTTCAGATACTTACGAGGGACTTCTGATATTTGTTTGCATTTTGGGAGAAATAGAGATGCAGTTATTGGATATGTTGATTCTGACTTTGCAGGTGACCTTGATAAAAGAAAATCACTTACGGGGTACGTGTTCACTGTTAGTGGTTGTGCTATCAGTTCGAAAGCTACTTTGCAAAATACAGTTGCATTGTCCACTACAGAGGCTGAGTATATGGCTATTACGGAAGCTTGTAAGGAAGCTATTTGGTTGAAAGGACTCTTCAGTGAGCTTAGCGAAGACTTGCAGATTACTACAGTCTTTTGTGATAGTCAGAGTGTCATTTTCCTCACGAAAGATCAGATGTTTCATGAGAGGACAAAACACATTGATGTGAGGTATCATTTTATACGTGATGTTATTGCTCGTGGTGATATTATTGTTAGGAAAGTCAGTACTCATGATAATCTTGCTGATATGATGACTAAGGCACTCCCTATAGACAAGTTTAAGCATTGTTTAGACTTGGTTAGTGCTAGATGCTGAGATTTACCTGTGGGGGTTTTGTGGAAGAGGTGGAGAATGTTCTTTTAAAGATTTATGGAATTCGCGTCAAGGTGGAGATTGTTATAGTTTGGTGACCCAAATTCTGTTTAATCCGTTAATATTTATTAGATGTTTTCTTATTAATATGTTAATTAACAGATTCTTTATAAATATGTTAATTAACAGTTTCGTTATTAATTTTTTATTTGACTAAGTATTCTAAGGTCCCTATCAATTGTGTATCTCATAAACAAGTTGGATCTATCAATGAAGAAAGTTATTTGATTATCTCTTCTTTCTTTCTCTCTACCTCTCTTCTCTCTCTACTTCTCTTTACTTTATTATATGAGAGTTGTCGTTTTTCCGTCGTAATTTCGTTTCAAGTGGTATCAGAGCCAGGTTGCTCATCCAGATCTAACCATGTGCGTTAAATCTTAAATAAAGCATATGTGGGCTCCCGTGTCTTGATCAAAGAGGATCAGTTCTAATTGCGGCTAGGTGGTGAAGTCCTAGTAGGTCAGGTGTACCGAGGGGCAGAAAGTCCTGGTGGATCAGACATTAAAAACGGAAAGAGTTTCCGTTTGTGGTGGGGCATGTGGTCCTTTGTTTGAGGGGGGATTGTTAGGGGTTGCAAGGGTGCAAACTTAGTCCCACATTGAAAAACATATGGAAAAATCATTGGTTTATAAGGAATATGGTATCTCCATTGGCAAGAGGCCTTTTGGGGTGAGCCCAAGAGCAAAATCATGAGGGTTAGGCCCAAAGTGGACAATATCATGTCATTATGGAGATATCCTAATTCCTTTTGGTCCTAATACGAATCATGTTCATTAATAAAACCTTTATTAATAAGCTAAATAAACAAAAATAAATAAATAAATAAATAAATTATCAAATTTAATAATCAATAAAATAAATAAAAATTTAAAATGATCAAATAAGTTTGAATTAGGAGCTCGATAACATCTAAACAAACTAAATTTGAACTTAGCTTAAAACTTAAATTTAGAACTCAAAAATATCTAAACGAATTTAGCTCAAATTAAGCTCAAACCAAGCTTAATTAAAATTTCGATAATATCTAAACGAATTAAGTTAAAGTCAAATTTAAAAAAAGTTTAAGTTGATTAAAAATAAATCAAATTAAGGTTGAACAATCATTTTAAAATTTTGATTCATTTATGCTCAGCTCGGCTCGGCTCCATTATTTTATGGAAAGAGTTCGGCTTAACTTATTTATAGTCTATAGATTAACCTCTTCTTCCCACCGATGTCCATACTATACTAATCTCCTCTTTCTCTTTTTTTTTTCCCCTCTCTAATATATAAATCTTTGGGAAATGATTTGAAGAGTGAATTTGGGAGAGTGAAAATTATAGTGAATGACGTGCAGTTAATGTGTACATGTTCGATTGTCGATCGGATACCACCGGCGGCATCTGATTGCCGTCCCGAATCAAACTATATCTTGGGAGGACGGTGAACTCGTCAGGATCGCCGACAACGGTGAACCCATCGAAATCGACGGTCAATGATGCGAGATCGCAATTGTGGCGATCCCCGACGGGTTCACCGTGCCCCCCAGGATATAGTTTGGTTCGGGGCGGCGGCCGAAGGCCGCTAGTAGTATTCGATCGATGATCGAACGTCGAACGTGCCGTCAATTGACGGTTAAAATTTTCACTGAGACATTCACTTTCGACGTATTATTTTTTGCCTCACTCTGTTGGGCACTTGGGCCCACGGACTACAGCCGGATAGCCACAAACGTGATCAGTAGTTAAAGAAAGTAAGAAACTACTAATAAGAGTGACCTCATGATGAGTTGAAACTTTTCAGACTGCCCCCAAAATTTATCATATTTAAATTCACCTATCGTCAGAATTCAAATGGACTGAAATACAATTGTAATAAATTGTAGGAGAAGAGCGAATTTATTGGGTAAAATTTCGTGCATTAATATCTCAGTTTGGATCGGGAGGGAGAAAAGGAGTGCGAGCAAGCGAGATCGCGACGGAGATCGATCTCCACCTCGTCGCCTTCGCGTTCCTCTCTCGTTCTCATTCCGCGTAAGCAAGCTGGATCCGTCGCAAGAGACGCCGTTGAAGGCGCCGACGCCGGCGCCTGCGTCGGCGTCCAACGGTCTCATCCGGTACCGGTCGCCTTCCGCACCGGAACTCAGCCGCGAACCCGTGGATCTCGAGGCCAAGATGAAGAGGGCGCGGCAGGAGTCCATCCCCGACAAGATCCATCGATATCGCGCTGTCGTCCTCGCCGTGACGGTGCCCCTCTTCCTGCTGTCTTTGTTCCTGTTCCTCATGCCTCGCACTCCCGCAACCATCGCCGTTGTCAGGACGAAGCAAAGGCCTGGAGGGTATGCGGGATCTAAGAGCTACGCTGTTATATTTGACGCCGGGAGTTCCGGGAGTCGGGTTCATGTCTACTGTTTCGATGAACATTTGAATCTCATGCACATAGGGGACGAGTTGGAGCTCTTTGAACAAGTAATGATCAAAATTTCTCTTTTTTTATATCATGTGCTTTCTTAAATTTTTCTCTGCTTTTACTTTTCTAAGCATTTCAAGCATGAACTGATTGTTTCAGAGTTGATTTCGTAAAAAAAAATTTTAAAAATGGATGCACAACATTATTCGGGAAAAGAAATGCTGATGAATCAATTATATGTTTCGACTCTGAACTTAACAAATAATGAAACAATTAAAAGTTAGAAAAATAAGAGATTGAAGTATAAATTCAAGTGTGAAATAACCTTCAACATGCAACTTTTTGGGACTAACTACTTTTTCAAGAAGAAAAATTAGAAAGTAAGGGATTGAAGTATAAATTACAAGTATGAAGTAACCTCCAACATACATCTTTTCTGGACTAATTAACTTTTAATCGCAGAAAAAACCAGGTTTGAGTGCTTATGCTGAAGACCCTCAGCAAGCTGCAGATTCACTTGTTCCACTCTTGGAAAAAGCAGAGAGTGTTGTTCCGAAGGAATTGCGAAATAAAACACCTGTCAGAGTTGGGGTACTATTCGCTTCTTTCTACTATAGACAATGCATCAAAATTCAATTATGGACTTACTTCTTTCAATAATGCTCTTGAAGGCTACTGCAGGTCTTAGAAATTTGGGAACTGAAAAGTCAGAACAAATTTTGCAAGCGGTATAAATACCAGCATTGTTCCTTATTAATACTAATGCTAATCAGAAAAAGATTTCCAATCATTTATCCTGATAAGACTTGATTTACTTACATTGAAACCACCTTCTTGAATTACTTGACTAATTTTAATTTTTAGGTTGTCACTTTATTTTGGTTCATTTACACAGGTTAGAGAACTTCTTCAGCACAAAAGCTCACTTAAGTTCCAGCCAGATTGGGTGACTGTTCTTGATGGAACTCAGGAAGGTGCTTTTCAATGGGTATGCCTACTGCAACTTTATTTGTTTATCAAACTTTGTTTTCACAACTTTGTTCTGAGCAAAGATAGGCAGCATTATATCTTTTTGAAATTTCTCATGTTGGTTTCATGGACACATGGCTTAGTGTTGCAATATATTTTGCAAAATTGGCAAGAACACCTTTAACAGAGATTTATTGGACATTCTATTTTATGGTTTTACATAGAAACAATAGATAAAGTGTCCTTTGTTTTTTTTTAATTACACTAGCTAACATTCTATTTGCAAACTAGATCTTTGAAAGTTATGGATTTTTACTGGCCTTGAATGGCAATGCCATTCTGGATATTACAATTATAGCCCATGACTTCATGGTAGACATGTTAAAGCTGTCGACTAATTGTAATGCTCATATAGTTTTGCATTACTTGTTTTTCTGAAATATATGGAAAATTGTTTAAAATATATATAAATTTGATATTTACAGTTCATTTACTTGTGTGGAAGATATGCAGGGTGGAGGGGAAGTGCTATAAAAGATATACAGATGATAGAGCTCCATTGATATACAAATAATAGAGCTCCATATGCAACTTAATTATTCTTTTTCTCCCTCACCCTTACTTTCTGCCCAAGTAAATGAACTCTCAATTACCTTCTTGTATGTCTTTACTTGTCTTACTCTGCAATCTACATCTAGGATTATGTAACATTGCAGTGTCAAAAGCTTTAACTGATGGATTTTTTTTAATTTTCTATATTTGGAGTATCTATCCAAAAATAATTACAGATTAACTATAAATATTGAACAGGTCCTTTGTCTGAAAGCTTTCTCAATTAATAATGATATAGCTTAATGGTAAGTATAGATTTGAATTAACAAGATATTAAATAGTTATATAGATTTTAACTAAAACATGTAACTCTATTACCTTAAATTTTCTTCAACTCTATCTTATAGCACGTTCGACATTACCAATTCTATCTAGTCATACAAGGTCAACATTGTTGATGCCTTGACTTCCATCTAATATTGTTCTCCTATTTGACATATATGGTTTTTTTATGTCTTACAAAAGAAATGATTTTTTTAGGTGACAATTAATTATCTATTAGGAAGACTTGGAAAATCTTATGCAAGTACAGTTGGAGTAGTTGACTTAGGAGGTGGATCTGTTCAAATGGCTTATGCCATTTCAGAAGGGGATGATGAAAAGGCTCCAAAAGTTTTGGATGGAGAGGATGCGTACGTACAGAAATTGTTTCTTAAAGGAACTCAATACTACTTGTATGTTCACAGGTATGGTCCTTTCTTTTAATTTTCAGAATTGATTTTCTCTGTGATGTTACAGAGTTAAATCAGTGATGATTCTGAACTACTTCTGGATTTAAAATCTTAGGTCATTATAGTTGTGTTGTAGGCTAAATTAACTCAATGTCTCCTTTGTAGTTATCTGCACTTTGGTCTATTAGCAGCTCGTGCTGAGATTCTGAAGGTCACTGATGAGGGCAACAACTGCATATTGGGTGGCTACCATGGTATATTATATACACATAATTAACATTGTATATTCTAGTCTGTTTATTCTTCCTTTTCCTCCACTTATATTTTGGAAGTAATTTAATGGTTATTTTAAAATGATTTCTGCATCAAGAACAGCTAACCTTGGACTTGGAGCATCATAATACATTATTTTGAAGCATTTTTTCTACTTGTCTTCTATGTTTTCCATTGAACTAAGCACAATCCAGTAAACTAATTTTGCCATGACATGTTTCCTCTCACTCATAGGAAAGACCATGTCACTTTTGCACTCTCCCGTGATTAGAAATTATTATAAAACTCATGAATGGGGCTTCATTGTGAATACCACTTATATGTTTGAATTCCGAAGTGTATTTTTTTAGTAGAGATAGCTATACAAGACATTGTTAAATAGCAGACAATGTTACATGTGTTTTGTATGGGAAAATATTCTGGTAGGAAGTTGCTCATATTTTTAGTTAGTACATATACCTATTGTGTAGGTTGCGAAGAATCCTACCTGTATCATTCATCAGTTTAAACTAGTAGACACATGTAAGGAACATAGGTGCGTATTACATCTCATCATCACCAAGAAAGCCAAAGTTAGCTGTTCAATTAATTAAGCTGGTCAACATATTCATGTCCATATTTCTTTACATGATTCCTATCTCTTACATGGACCTACTAAACATTAACCAACCTACGACATGAATTTCCATAGCCTATACTGTATTATAAACCAATCGATGCTGGATGTTTTATTGGATTAACAATCCTTCTGCAGAATGTGAATGTGTGGTTCACATAAAGCTATAATTTGAGATTATTTTGGTTGTGGATTTTGTACTCTGATTTGCAGTTGCCAACTTGTCATAATTAAGCCACCAAAACGGAAAAATCATATCCATTGATAAGCTATATAAACTTATCACATTGATAAACTTCTCCATGGTTAGTACGTCTTCAGTAGCCTAAGCCCTTTTTATCACATCTTGACAAGTTCCATTTTTTGTCACTTGAAGGGTCATACAAATATGGCGATAAGACATACAAAGCATCTGCCTCATCGTCCGGTGCCAGCTTTTCCAAATGCAGGGACGATGCGATTAAGGCTCTTAAGAACAATGAACCAGCCTGCTCGCACATGAAGTGTACATTTGGTGGCATCTGGAATGGTGGAGGTGGAGATGGGCAGAAAAATTTATTTGTAGCATCTTTCTTCTTTGACCGTGCTGCCGAGGTAACACTCTTACACAATGCTTTTCTTACAACCCAAATGTATACACAGCTTGTCCTCCACAAGTTCATATCTTTGTCTCGTCCTCGTCAGGTTGGTTTTATAGATCGCAACAAGCCAATGAGTAATGTTAAACCTGCAGACTTCGAGGCAGCCGCAATGCGTGCTTGCCAGTTGAACATTGAGGATGCAAAGGCAGCCTTTCCTCTTGTTCAAGCGGACAACCTTCCCTACCTGTGCATGGATCTCGCCTACCAGTACGCCTTACTAGTAGATGGGTTTGGTACGTGCATTTAACAACCATCGGCAATTGTGTTGTTTCCTAATGGTTCCGCATTATGTTCTTAACTCCTATTTCTTATTACCGCAGCCATAGATCCACAGCAAGATATTACACTGGTTAAGCAGGTCCCATACGGCGATGCCTCAGTTGAGGCGGCATGGCCGCTTGGCAGTGCTATCGAAGTAGCATCATCATCATAAGCTTATGGGATAATTTCAGGTAAGTTCTTGACCTCAAATTGCAGGAAGGAGTTTTGGGGATATAAATCGCATTCTTTTTATATTTATATTTTTATTTTTGCATTAAGATTCGTTAGCTTATGATGGCGACTTAATAAAAGAGATACAGAGCTTCGGTTTATAGATTTCCATGTCGAACTATCACATTCAAATTGTATGAATTTTATTGTTGATTTGCCATTCATGAACCCGTTCATGTACAAATATCTGTTACTGATGTTGACAGAAATTGTTGGAGTTTCTCTTCATAGTTGCTCGTGTACATTTTAAATATGGGAATAGTTGCTAGTAAAGTTACTTGTATGTTAGGGTCCGTTTACTTGATAGGAATAGGATAAGTGTTCGTGAATTGAAATTTCTCATTTCCTCGAAGTCCTTCTCACGTCGACAACTCGATGGGGAAGGATTTAACCAACAAAAATCACACTTATCGCACACTACACGCGTCAAACACATTTCGGTTCATCGAACCAATTGAAAGCCTCTTTTAAACATTCCGATTCATTGAACCAATGCAAACATCACTCTCAAACCAAATCGAACCGGGTGGTGCATGCCACACGTCGCGGTCAAAAATCTCCGACACGAGTTAGTCGCGCCACGTGGTTCACGTGAGCGTTCCAGATCGCCAGCTCGGCGTGGAATCTTTTGCACAGAGAGGTCCGCCGAGCCAGCAGCCTCCTCCCGCCACGTGTTACGGTTGGTCGACCTGCGGTTGGTCGACCTTGGATTATGCACTCCAGTGACATCACCCTGATAGCGACACGTTCAACGCATCGATACCTGTTTTGACTACTGAACCGAGCCGGGCTTTGACCTATCGCTATTCGGACGTTTGCAACGAAGCTTCCTCACCGGCTTCCTCACCTTCGCCACGTGCGTTTTCTTGACCCGCAAGATCCACGTTCCAACGCCACTAGATTTCGCCCTCGGCGCTGCTTTATATCTCCTCCGCCCTCCCCTGCTTCCTTCGCCGTCAATTCAGCGGAAAAAAAAAAGAAGAGAGGAGAACCGGAGAAGATCTGAGACTTCAATTAAGAAAGAAATGGGAGTGGTGGCGAGGAGTAGAGACGCGGAGGCGGAACTGAACCTGCCGCCGGGGTTCCGCTTCCACCCGACGGACGAGGAGCTCGTGGTGCACTACCTCTGCAGGAAGACAGCCAGCCAGCGGCTGCCGGTGCCGATCATCGCGGAGGTCGACCTCTATAAATACAACCCATGGGATCTTCCAGGTAGGAGCTCAATTAAAAATCCCATTTTGATGGCAATTTTCTTGATTTAGCCTTCCGATTTGTGCTAATCGATGGCGGCGATGAGCAGAGAAGGCGCTGTTCGGGCAGCGGGAGTGGTACTTTTTCACGCCGAGGGACCGGAAGTACCCGAACGGGTCGCGGCCTAACCGGGCCGCCAGGAGTGGGTACTGGAAGGCGACCGGCGCCGACAAGCCGGTTGCGGCGCCAGGGACCGGCAAGGCGGTGGCGATCAAGAAGGCCCTGGTCTTCTACCACGGCAAGGCGCCGCGGGGCGTCAAGACGGACTGGATCATGCACGAGTACCGGCTCGCCGACTCGAATCGCTCTCCGACCAAGAAGGGCGGCGGCGGCCTGCGAGTAAGTCCTCACCACGCCATCTTAAAAATCAAATTTTGACTCCAATTCTCGCCGGAAAATACAATTTCGGGAAAAAAAAACTAGACTAAGAAGGATCGCTCTTGATTCCAGTTGGACGATTGGGTGCTGTGCCGTCTGTACAACAAGAAGAACAGCTGGGAGAAGATGCAGAACCCCAAAACCGAGGCCGCCGCGGAGTCATCGGAGGCCAACTCCGACAGCCTTCGGACCCCGGAATCCGACATCGAGCACGACGGGTTCCCTCCCGACCTTGACGATCTAATGCAAAATCGCCCGTCTGAAGTCCACAGTGGATTCGATCAATATCTGACGCTGGACGAGAAGCAGCTCAAGGAGGAGACCGACTGGATGTTCCTGGATGACTTGCACACTCCGTTCGCCGGCATCGAATCCATCGATGTGCTGAACCAGTCAGATCCTACTTCCCGTCGATCTTCTCTCCGTTGTCGAAGTCGAGTACGCCTCCATTTTGACATGAAATGGGTGGAAAGAAACAGAGGTCTCTGTTTTGTATATTGATTATAAGCGTAGGGCAGGAGCTTAGGAATGATCGGAAGATAAAAGCGGAAGTGTAATGTTAGCATTCGTTTTTGTTTTCCAACATTGTTTTTAAAATTTATAGTCTTATATTTTAATTAATGTATGTTGAAATATTAGGGATGAAGATTAGTGATAATTTTGTTTTCCCAACAAAAGTAACCTCGCCCAATATGCAACTCATTCGAGTAACGACCCTACGCCATAACTCGCCCTAATACGAATCAACACGATCAAACCACAACTCTACGTTGTATCATGGCCTCTTTAGCTATCTTTTCCCTCAGGTAGCCAAGAGAGAGCCTATTGGGTTCACTTCTCTTAATGAGAAACAAGAGGGTTTTCCTAGATGTGATCAGGGATCGAAATTCTTTAGCCTTGTGGTTTAGATTTAGATTTATTTTATTTAGCATGCAATTGTCGCTATTATTTCTTTTAGTATTTGTATTCATTTCATCATTTTAATTTGAAAAGTGGAGTTTCTATCGTTGGAGGATATGCTTGAAGGAAATTGGCCAAAGACTTGAGAACACATTGGATCATCCAATCATGGAAATGCCATGACTAGGACTGTCGGTGTGGTGTATGGATCAAGGCAATCTACCACGTATACCGAAGAACTAAGCGAATGCCATGGGTCAGTCCGACGCCTCCTCTAAGGAAATTATTAGTTCCCCATTTCTTAGAAATTCTATTAGCCACCTTTTATTTTAGAAAATTATATTAAGTTGTGTATTTTTAACATCTAGCTTCTACTATAATAGCTTGTGCTCAAGTTCTCTGCCTCCTCTGATCTAGTTCTTTCGAATATGAGGAAGAACCAAAGTAGTTTAGGATATGTTGCGTGTATGTTGGTCTACCCATAGGTTAGGTCCTCATGTTCCAAATCATGTAGGTAACCAAATAGGAATGGTCTTAAACGGTTATTCCCCTCCTTCTTCTGTTGGAGCAATAGTTGATCACCTTAATTATCACCCATCGGGTAGGTTGCTATGGTTAGTTGGGATGATTTAGAGTCGGGATAAATATGTAGCTGGAGTCATTTATGGAATCAGGGCTGCATGGAGTAGTCACGAACTATTTGGAGTTAGGGTTGAGTGGAGTAGAGTTGGGAGCTTAGGATCTTCTCGCAGTCAGGATCAATACGTAGATGGCCGGGGCTGCTCGAAGTCGCGCAGGATCGATATGTAGCCGGGGCCACTTGGAATTGGGGACTTGGTTTGGAGTCGGGGCTAAGTGCAATCGAGGAGGGGCTCAACTCTTCATTGACTTTGATCATCATCTCAGTAGGAATATTGATCTCCCTAGCCACGTGATACCCTATGATTATCTCCCATATCATTAGGTGTTTCCTATGTTTCGATATATGCATTAAGTGGGTATGAATGAATTTGGATAGTGCATCAATGGGATCGAATTGTGAACTTGATGACCATGGAGATCGTGCTTGACTCAACAATCTAAATCGAGAAGTGATGGAGCTTTAGAAGAGTTAAAAGGACTAAGGATATGGAGCATGTGTCTAGTGGGTGTTGTAACAACTGTAAAGATCATGTTCTCAATGATTTAGTAGAGCTTAATTCGAAGGAGCTCAAGAAGTCAAGGGTATGGACCCGATATCAAAATGCAACCGATCGATATAGCCGGTACAAGGAACCACTTGGACATGTGGCTTGACACTCAAAAGCCATAGAGCATTGACTCCACCTAAATTTGGTTATTCCTTAAATAATTAATTTAGGGGAAAACATAAAAATGAATTTTGAGAAATCCATACACTACCAATAAATAAATAAATAAATAATCTGTCGAGGTTATTGTTTCTTGGAGTGAATGAATTCATTACCATTGGCGAGAATCTTAAAGTGGATAAGGATCTACACATGCATGCGTGCACATGGACGTTAATGATAATAATTATCATTGCTATCATGTATTCAAATACTAGAAAAGTAAATAATAATAATAATAAATAAAATTCAAGGATTTCTTGGGGTCAACTGTTTGAAAGAGTCAAAGCCTTGACCAATTAATGTCATTTCATATTACTATATATTTTGAATTAGTCAAATATTAAAAAATAATTATGATCTGTCGATAAGTGAAGGTGATTCTCACTCGGATGACTCAGTCTGACCAAGATGACCGATTTGCAGTAGCGTGGGGGTCGGGGTCGGGCTTGAGGACTAGTGGGACACAGGTGGCTCGGATCGGACCAAAAAAGAGCACACAAAGAGAGAAGAGATTTCAACTGCTGGACCCACCCTTAGAGCTCCAATTTATATAAAGCAAAGCCCTTTCTTATCAGAGATGTCTTGTCTCATTAAGAGTTGATCAGTTGGCAGTCTGGACTAATGTCGTCCTTAATTGCTCTATGAGACTGCCACAACCGCCTGACAACCTGTCTAAATTATCTCCTCTGGCTCCTATTAATGTTTTGCGGCTCTGTTAGGTCATGATTGTGTCAGAAATCCTTCCCTCATAATGGGGAAATTTAGGAAATCTTACTGATAATGATGAGGCCATTCAATCGTTTGTGGTCGCCCGATCAGGCAAGCATGGGTTTACCAGATCCTGAACGGGCGAGTGAAGGTGGTCGGTCAGATAAGTCAGGCTGCTCTACTATTCACGCTTTTAGAAGGATGCTGAGGTGCCCGACCTAGGATTCCCGACCGAGAACGTCCGGCCGGGCGCCCCGACCGGGAGAGTCACTTTACATTAAGCGCTTCCTTTTCCGAGGAGCTTGACAGGTGCTTATGACTTTACCCGACCGAGCGTTCCCGATCGCTGATCCCCGATCGAGAACACCCGGTCGGATATTGCTAACCGACTCCTAATCCAAGCAACCTCGCATTTTGATCACCCAAGTGGGATCGACATCTGGTGCATCCGACTATCTTGGCCTGACCAAGCCTTGACTCGACCATCCCACCGTACCCGACCAAGACTGGATCCGACTAGGCCCCCGGTCAACTCAGAAAACCTACCCGACCGGATCAAATTAAAACTCTTAATTAATTACAGCATAAACTAAATAATAGCACTAATTAATCAAGAATAATTTACGACTTATTCACTTATCTCATCCCTCTCCTTTTCTAATTAAAGTTCACACTATTCGTGGAGCTAGAAAGAACTCGAAGCCAAGAAATGAAAGAGCATTGAATTACGTCACGCGCTTATATATATTTGTCCTCCTCCAAGTTAACTTTCGATTGACATGAACATTAATTAACGAATAAGTCATTTTAATGCTTAGCTTTTTACTCGAAATCAAACTCTTTACGATCTTATCCATACACCGTGACCACTTTCGTAACTCTACGACTAACTAGATGTGTCAAACGGACCGAGCCACCCGTAACCAAGCTATTTTCTCATCACTACACTATCATCTCCACAACCCTTGTCTTATCTATATTCCTTCACCTATATATATATATTCATTCGTTTTTATCGAATATATATATATTAATTTGATGCCTCATTCATGCACCTGTCGCTTGTAAAACTCCGACTCTAATTAGTGGACGACAACTCTATTTACCCTTTAATAGAAAATAATTATGGACAAGATGAGATTTATGACTGTGGCCTCTTCACCTTTTACCCCTCTCTCCCCATGCAAATCCATGCACGTCACTGTTTTTGATGCATCGATCTCTTATATCTTCCAAGCTAATGACATCCACTAATCAACAACTTAACCATTAATTAATTAATCCATTTCCACACACTTAATTATCTTGGCAAGTCTTTCGGGACCACCATCAAGTATTTTACTTCTTTTGTTCATGGCCTGTTAGCTTCCACCACGTGTTATTATTTGATAGTGATTAATTAATTAATGAATTAATTTTGATTAATCACTTATCCATTAAAGGGAAGAAGAAGATGTGACCCTTTTGATTTTGTCTTCATGCATGAGGACTGCTCATGATCAAAATTAATATCGAAGCCACAAGTCTATACTTTCACATAATATCGAAAAATCCACGTGTCGCTTTCCTATTCCATGTGAAGGTAGGTTTTTCTTGTGCTTTGACAAGTGACTTGGAAATTGTCGAACAGGGCAAGAGTCCACATTCATGTTTGGCTGTAGTTGATGTGGAGTAATCGAAGCCAAGTCTCACACCCCATTGGCACACTTGTCGAAAGATAAAGCAATCAAAAAATAATTAGATTACGATCGATCGGACGGTCGTTGTCAGTTTGTCTAGCCAATCAGACGGCTATGCGAAGGGGAAGCCCATGCTATATGTTACATGGGTTGTGGACAAAATTCTTAGCCTTTAAAAGGCCATCCACCCTAGGCTCCTAGAAATTTCAATCTTTTCATCATCTTTACTAACTAGTTCTTTCTTCTTCCTCCTCCATCTAATTGTGTCTGTTTGTGATTTGGGTTAACGATCGATGGCCGGTGATCCGGCGGCACTTCCACCGGGGTTTCGGTTCCACCCAACCGATGAGGAGCTCATCTTGCACTATCTTCGCAATCAAGCTGTCAGTCGACCGTGCCCGGTTTCAATCATCGCCGAGGTTGATATCTACAAGTGTGATCCATGGGACCTCCCTGGTAGTAAACAGATCTACTATATATAAATTGGTTTCAGATTTCATTTGTATATGTAATGATATATGATTATATATAATACAACATAGCCAAGGCAATGTTTGGAGAGCAAGAGTGGTACTTCTTTAGCCCGAGAGATCGCAAGTACCCGAATGGAGTCCGGCCGAATCGGGCCGCCGCATCGGGCTACTGGAAGGCGACCGGGACCGACAAACCCATTCGGTCTAGCCGAGGAGATGGACACATCGGGGTCAAGAAGGCCCTTGTGTTTTACAAGGGAAAACCGCCCAAGGGGCACAAGACAAATTGGATCATGCATGAGTATCGACTCGCAGAGGCTCGACCGAGCAACACCTATCGGCCCACAAAGTTCTCTAACACCTCCATGAGGGTAACTATACTAACTAACTTTCAAACGGTCCAATGTTAAAGCTCTGTTTTTTTAGTTGGCACCGGTTATCCAGCTTACTAAAAGTTTGATGCGTAATCATGTTTTGCAGCTGGATGATTGGGTGCTGTGCAGGATCTACCAGAAACACAACCACCAGGAGCCAAGTACACCTTCTCCGGTGGATCAAGAAGAGGAACGAGAAGAATTCATGGACCCGACGAGGAGGAACGATCGCGGCCGCACATCGAACTTTGAGATCGCCAACGAGCACCAATCGGGCGGTCTCCAGTTGCAGAAATCACTATCGGTTTCGGACTTCCTCGAGGGCATCGGAGCTGCCCACAACCTGTTCGACACTTTGCCCGAACTAATCCCCAACCCTTGCATGAACCAGCAGCTCCTGTTGGCTGAACCAAAGCAAAGAACCAGAGAAGAGTCCTCTGCCTCCATCTCTGCAAATTCCACTCTGATGCAGAACAGCAATTACACTACCGATGCAGAAATCCAATTCAAAGATGAATTCTCCGTGCTGAACCAGAGGTTATTCTTTAACCAGCAGCTACTGCTCAACCCTTACTTGGGATTGCATTGAGTTGCTCTTCAACAGATCCAAGGAAAAAAAAACACAGAAGAAGAAAATGGATGGAAAAAAGGTATTTTGATATACTTTTTGGAAGGAGTTCAAAATTTTAGTTGTTTCACAGTTTACGGCAGAGTCGTTCAGCAACCCCAAAATAAACTGATGATTCAAGGCGCAGTGGTAATTGTTTCAGCAGGAGATTAAAATTAGTATCTTGTAAAAATGATGATTGTTGTTAGGGCGATTTTAAATTTGGAATGCATATTAAGTAATGAAAATATTTATCAAATGTGTTATATAATAATTCTCCTAAATCCTGAAAGATGCATAATATTATATATATTAAATTGATATATATAATATATATATATATATATATATATATATATATATATAATTTTAATATATTTAATGCATCGTCCACTGATCCAGTCAGCGCGCATTGATTTGTAGTTAAAATTTAATCCGCGCCTGATCGTGACGCCTATGTGGTGGGGTTGATCCTCTCCTGGCACATGGGTGCATCCCATCAGGTGCACTAGAACGAATCTTTTATCTAGAAAGGGCTCCTGTTCTAGTATCTCAGCTCGTTGGCAATCGCCGATTGATCATTATTGGTGATTTTTTAGTTATCGTTTCGAATCAAACTATATTTTAGAAGTATGATGAATCCGTCAAAGATCGTCTTAATTACGATGTTATCGGATTTATCGTCGAATCTGACAAGATGACAATTGTCGTGATCGTGACCGATTTATTATTCTCCCAAGATATCATTTAATTTGAGACAACGATCGAAAATTATTGGTAATGTTTGATTACATCGCCGACGACTTAGGACATAGAGACGGAGACTATTCCATGACAGAGGATCCTACGTGTGCACACGGACACGTACCGAGAGACTCGTAGTATAAAAGTTTTCTATATATATTAAAATTAAATTTGTTACTTTGATTACAAAGTGTGCAACGCACTTCATTATAAAATTAATAAAACTTATTAGATGCAGAATTACTTGAAGGACGGATATCCAAAATTTAATCCGGTGGAAATTAAGAAACTTTCCTTCCTCTGAACTCGTGAAAGCTTAACTTGTCACCCGAGACTTTTCTTCCTTCCGAGATTTATAGCTCGAACATCCTGTCCTTTGTCAATTGTCACCCGCTGCTAAACTGTTCGAAACTGACACTCCAACCGTTTAGAACCGTCGGAATATCAACCCTTAACCTTCAAACTTCAAAGGCAATTAAAGTCCATTTGATTTAGAATTATCATGGATAATCGTGATTATCCGTTTAAGATTATCCATGATAACTATGATAATCATATATGTTTGGTTCGAGATTTTTTTCGAATCCCAAATTTTTCTAGATTCCGAAACATCAATAAACATCATCAATTATGACATTCAACCCATCGGAATATCTTGGATTACCTTTTTTTTTTCTCGATTTCAAAGGTTAAATATTTTTTTTTGAAATTATAATCGGAATGATTGGAGCCAAGCGCAGAGGTGGCAGCAGATGATAGGCATCACTGACGAGCATTGCTAGCGACGGGAAGTAGAAATGTATTTTTTTTAATTTTCTATTTAAATTAAAAATAAATAAACTAGAGTGCTCAAAAATTAAAATAAATAAAATCACATATAGTCGATCCGATGATTTATATAAATTTTTATACTTAAATCGAGAGTGCGAATAAATATACAATATTTTTAATTTTTTCTATTTTAATTTAGACAAACATATAACATTATCCTAAGATTGGAGTAAGAATAAGATAACATAATATATTTGGTTATATATTAACATATCTAAATAAATAAAATTTTATTTAAATATACTGTGGTATATATTAAAATCTCTAAATAAATAAAATTTTATTTAAGTAAGATAATATGCTAATTAAAAATTTCAAGGAAAAATTCAGTGAATGACGTCATATTTTACATATAGCGATCCTCGACGGATTCATCATGCCCTCAGGGTATAGTTTGATTGGGGATGACGGTCGGAAACCACCGTTGGTGTCCGAGCGATAATCGGACGTGTGAATGCTAAGTGTCACGTCATTTAATGAGTGTTTCATTGAATTTTTCTACTGAATATATTAGAGCTCTTTATTTCATCATCTAAATTAATCCACACAACGTTAGATTATATTTTATTTCTCATAATTTAAATTACGTGATTAGTACCAAACACACCTACGAATTAAGGTTCAATTCAAAACCGTCGATGATTCGTTTCCCAATTAACTACACTTCAAGAATATTATTTTTATTTTAAAAAAATATTTTATAAATTTTAAAAAACAAAGAAAAATATAAAAAAGAATTTAAACTCATTTAAATTGTTTAGGTGTCCTAGTAGTTGGTAGCGTAGTTTACTTATCTCTTTACTCTCATTGTCTTAGAAAATTGTATTATTATTCATTTTTTATTTCCATTCCTATAGTATTAGTTATTTCGATATCAAACTCTTCTATTTTGAAATTTAAAAATTGACTTTATGTATTCTTTTTTAACTCTCATTCAATCATAATGAACAAATGCTCGCGTTTTCAAAGAGGGAAATAAAGTAGATCATCTTACATATATATTACCTCAAGAATTTAATATTCATTTTACAATAATGATTGGTACTAGACAAATTAAATTTACTTTGCTACAATGAAGAGGATGAGAGAATTTCAAGTCTTTTGCGACGACTATAGTAAAACATCAAAATTTGCTTGCTATCTTTTTTACTAAAATTCAAAGAAATAGTAAATTAATTCTCAAATTTTAATCTGAAATTGGAATTGTGGATGTTTAATCAGTTCTCTTATTAAAAATTGTGTTTTGTGAATTTTAAATTACTAATGCTATTAATATTCGTATTTTAGATACATTATCTTATCATCCATATTTTAAACTATAATCTTAATTTATAATTATCATATAATTATTTTAAATTTTTTGTACTATATTAGCATATCAAGAATTTTCAAATGAAATCAAGAATCTATAAACGAAGTCAAAGCATCATAATACATAATATTTCACGCAAAACATCTAATTTAAGTCTAATCTGAAATAAATGCAACTAAATAAATATAAAAATATAATAAAAATACGTTTCTCGTATTTTTATTCAGTGGTATCAATAAATATTTTTAAGATTTCACAAATACTATTATATATAGAAAATATTAAACAAACATTGGTATTATTATATATTACTTTTTTAAAAAAAATAAAATGCAAGAAATGAATATTATAATAATTTATATATTGAAATGTAACGCATTGGTAGACCATGTGAATTTTTTACGATATCGTACCAAAGGACGTAAAATCTATATTTATCAAAAAAAAAAGTCTTATAATTTATTTTTTATCAAAGAGTACATCATGTAAAATCAACTTATTCTTCTTATACCCCTCCTATCAATAACTCCATTTTTAATTCCTCTTCGAGACATCCGAATCACCTTTTTTATAATTTAATTTTAAAATAATAAATTATAGTTTGGATGCAGATATTCTCATTTTTTCTCACCCTATATATATCTTCCTGCCTTGTACAACTTGACTTATCCCGAACCTTTTATTATATTTTACTGCAATTGTGAAAAAATTAAAAAATAATTAAAAGATTATCTTATAAATAAATAATAAATGATGATTATATATTTTTTAAAAAATAAATAGAATAAATATCAGGCCACGTTATGCCTAAAATTCCAAAATATCAGCTCAATGTGAGTTTAAAATCTAAAAATATCAACCCTTTTAATATTCAAAATTTAAATTATTTGTTTTCAAAATAATTATAAACAATTGAAATTAAGATATAAATAGAAATGGTAAAATATCGAAAAATATAAACAAAATAAATAAAGAATGATATATAAAATATTAAAAAAAATTCATATAAATATATATATTAGAAATATATAAAATAGAAATTAAAATAAAATTTATATGTGAAAAAAGATAGTAAGATAGATTAGATATCCTCAAAAAAATTATTAAAAATTGTTTGAATTTGATTTCCTTAAATATTTGATTGCAGAGCAAAAGAGAGCTTGAAATAATTTATTTCACCCCTCTTTAGACCTTAAATTTTTTATTTCAGACCCAATGAGGGTCTGAAATAATTCATTTCAAGTCTTCTTTAGACCTAAAATATTTTTATTTCAGGACAAACGAGGGCCCAAAATAATTCATTTCAAAGTCGTTCAGCAACCCCAAAATAAACTGGTGATTCAAGGCGCAGTGGTAATTGTTTCAGCAGGAGATTAAAATTAGTATCTTGTAAAAATCATGATTGTTGTTAGGGCGATTTTAAATTTGGAATGGTAATGAAAATATTTATCAAATGTGTTATATAATATTCTCCTAAATCCTGAAAAATTGCATTATATATATATATATATATATATATATATATATATATATATATATATATATATATATATATATAATGCATCGTGCGCTACTGTCGGCCTTGCATTGATTTATAGTTAAAATTTAATCCGCCCCCGACAGGGACGCCTATGTGGTGGGGTTGATACTCTCTTGGCACATGAGTGGGTCCTAGGGGTGTCAATTCGGGTGGATCAGGTCGGATTCGAGTCGAATTGAGAAATTTTTTTTTTAAACTCCCAATCCGAACCTGATCCGGACCTGATTTCAACTCGAAACCCTCAAATCTGAACCCGAATCTGACCAACCCGAACAACCCGACCCGGCCCGAATAATCCGAAAAAATCGATTCAAAACGTTTTTTTTCATCATTTTCCCTATAATTCTTCACTTTTATCTCAATACTTTATCATGATCATACTATATTGATATTAATATACATAAAAATATCTTAATTTTTAAAATACAATTTGATTTAATCCCAAAAAATTCACAAAATATTAAATTCGGGTCAACCCAAACCCGACCCGAACCCAACCCGAAACCCCCCAACCCGAAACCGACCCGAATCCGAAAATTTTCAACCCGAACCTGATTTTTTTCCGGTCGATTCGGATTGGGTCGTCGGATCGTGTTGATTTTTGATACCCCTAGTGGACCCCCTCAGGTGCACTAGAACGATTTTTTTTTATCTCGAAAGGCTCCTATTCACGTGTCCCAACTCGTTAACGATCGTCAATTGGATATTATCAACGACCTCCGGCTATCGTCCCAAATCAAACTATATTTTAGAGATACGATGAACCCATCAAGGATCATCGCAATTACGATTTTATTAGATTCATCGTTGAATCCAGCAAAATGATAATTATTATGATCTGACCAATTTATTATTTTTTTTTAAGGTATCGTTGGATTCGGAATGGTAATCGAAAGTTACCGATGACATTGGATAGCTTATGGTAAATGAATTAGGACACAGCGACAGGGGTCATTTCGAGACAGGATCCAGTTGTGCACAGTGCACACGGACACGTATCGAGAGACTCGTAGTATAAAAGTTTTCTATAGATATTAAAAGTAAAATTGTTACTTTGATTACAAAGTGTGCAACGCACTTCATTATAAAATTAATAAATTTACTAGATGCAGATTTACTTGAAGGACGGATGCGGGATATCCAAAATTTAATCCGTAGAAAATAAGAGACTTTCCTTCCTCTGAACTCGTGAAAGCTTAACTTGTCTCCCGAGACTTTTCTTCCTTCCGAGATTTATAGCTCGAAAATCCTCTCCTTTGTCACCCGCTGCTAAACTGTTCGAAATCGACACTTCAACCGTTTAGGACCGTCGGAATATCAACCCTTAACCCTCAAACTTCAAAGACAATTAAAATCCGTTTGATTTAGAATAATCACGGTTAATCATGATTATCCATTTAAGATTATCCATGATAACTATGATCACTGATCCTGTCGCCGAGCGCGATGGAGCCGCAACCGGATGACGGTGTAGAGGCATGACGTGGACGATGACTGGATGTCCTCGCGCAGAATGACAGCGGGCGTAGGGTGTCCTCCGAATGGTAGGAAGCAGGTGCCGCCGGATGAACCCTCGACCGGATGGAGGTGGACCTGGGGAGGAAGATGACCGTTAGAAACCCAGCCGGACGTGCCGTCCCTGTGTCCACTCGGGCACTCTCTTGGGATCACCCCAGGATAAAGACAGAATGCATCTGCGCCCTTTGCAAATAACAAGCTATCACCATTCGTCTGAACTGACTCTTTCTGGTTTACAGAAACCCGTCTTTGTCCTCACATAAGACAAATGGTGTACGACAAAGAATGTTGGTTACAAATCGGCATAACCATACCATATCCTCTGACCCTGTCAGAGAATCCTGACACAGGTCATACTCAACACGACCTAACCATACCATATCCTCTGATCCTGTCAGAGGATCCTGACACAGGTCATACACAAATCGACCTAACCATACCATATCCTCTGACCTTGTCAGAGGGTCCTGACACATGTCAGACTTGGTCCTTTTCCCCGGCTATATAAGCCACTCCTCTCCTCATTCGCAGGTACGCATACGCGCGAAACATCTTGTCTTCAGTGCTTCATTATTTTCCTTGTTCATCGGAGTACTGACTTGACCGTCGGAGTGCCTTGCCGAGACGTCTCCCGGCTAGGTTGCTAACGGTCATCTTCCTCCCCAGGTCCACCTCTATCCGGTCGAGGGTTCATCCGGCGGCACCTGCTTCCTACCATTCGGAGGATACCCTACGCCCGCTGCCATTCTGCGCGAGGACATCCAGTCATCGTCCACGTCACGCCTCTACACCGTCATCCGATTGCGACTCTATCGCGCTCGGTGACAGGATCAATCACTATGTTTGATTTGAGATTTTTCTCGATTCTCAATTTTTCTAGATTCTGAAACGTCAATAAACATCATCAATCATAACATTCAACCCAGAATCAATCAGAATATTTTGGATTGTCTTATTTTTTTTTGAAATTATCATCGGAATGATTAGAGGCAAGCACGGTGGTGACAATAGATGGTAGGCATCACTAGCGAGCATTGCTAGTGACTGGAAGTAGAAATGTATGTTTTTATTTTTCTATTTTAATTAAAATTAAATAGACTTAATAATAAAATTATCTAAACAAATTTTTTAAAAAATAAAATTATCTAAACAAATTTTTTAAAAAATAAAATAAATACAATCATCTAAGAGTGCTCATAAATTAAAATAAATATAATCACATACCGTCGATTCGACGACTTATATAAATTTTTATATTTAAATCAAGAATGCGAACAAACATACAATATTATTAATTTTTTCTATTTTAATTTACACAAACATATAATATTATCCTTAAGATTGGACTAAGAATAAGATAAAATGTTATATTAGGTTATATATTAAAATCACTAAATAAATATGATTTTAATCATACTAAGTTATATATCAAAACTTTCAAATAAATAAAATTTTATTTAATCATCTAAATTAATCCACACGACCTTAGATTGTATTTTATTTCTCATAATTAAGATTACGTGATTAGTACCAAACACACCTATGAATTAAGGTTCAATTCAAAACCGTCGATGATCCTTTCCCGATTAACTACAGTTCAAGAATATTATTTTTATTTTAAAAAAAAATTATAATAACAAAGAAATATATAAAAAGAATTTAAACTCATTTAAATTGTTTAGGTATCCTAGTAGTTGGTAGCGTAGTTTCCTTATCTCTTTACTCGCATTCTCTTAGAAAATTGTATTATTATTCATTTTTTATTTCCATTCCCATAGTATTAGTTATTTCGATATCAAACTCTTCTATTTTGAAATTTAAAAATTACATTCATGTATTCTTCTTTAACTCTCATTCAATCATAGTGAAGTACTGATCGCGTTTTCAAAGAGAAATGATTAATATAATGAAAGTGAATCAGTGAAAATTTTAACCATTATTCTATAATACGTCCGACGTTTAATCGTCGATCGGACATTACCGACGGCTTTTGATCGTCGTCCTGAATCAAACTATACCTTGGGGGAACAGTGAACCCATCAAGATCGTCGGCAACGGTGAACCCGTCGAAATCGACGGTGAATGATGCAAAATCGCAATTACGGCGATCCCTAACGGGTTCACCGTGCCTCCCAGGTATAGCTTGATTCGGGACGACGGTTGGAGGCAGCCAGTAGTGTTCAATTAACGATCGAACGTCGGACGTGTCGCCAATTGACGATCAAAATTTTCACTGAGATAATCATTTTTACTGTACGTATCATAACTCGGAAAATAATATAGATCATCTTATATATATATATATATATATATATATATATTACCCCAAGAATTTAATATTCATTTTACAAAAATGATTGATATAGACAAATTAAAATTAGTTTGCTACAATGAAGAGGATGAGAGAATTTTAAGTATTTTGCGACCACTATAGTAAAACATCAAAATTTGCCTTGCTATCTTTTTTACTAAAATTAAAAGAAATAGTAAATTAATTCTCAAATTTTTATCTGAAATTTCAATTGTGGATGTTTAATCATTTCTCTTAATAAAAATTGAGTTTTGTGAATTTTAAATTACTAATGCTATTAATATTCGTGTTTTAGATACATTTTCTTATCATCCATATTTTAAACTATAATCTTTATAATTATCATATAATTTTTTTTTAATTTTTTATACTATATTAGCATATCAAGAATTTTCAAATGAAATAAAGAATCTATAAACGAAGCCAAAGCATCATAATACATAATATTTCACGCAAAACAAACAATTTAAGTCTAATCTTAAATAAATACAACTAAATAAATATAAAAAATCTAATAAAAATATGTTTCTCGTATTTTTATTCAGTTGTATGAATAAATATTTTTAAAATTTCATACTATTATATATATTTCATTTATAGAAAATAAACAAACATTTGTATTATTATATATTACTTTTTACAAAAAAACATGAAATGCAAGAAATGAATATTATAATAATTTATATATTGAAATGTAACGCATTGGTACACCATATGAAGCTTTTACTATATTTTACCAAAGAGCGTCCATAAAAATTTATATTTATCAAAAAGTATTTTATGATTTGTTTTTTACCAAAAGACGTATGTAAAATTAGCTCATTCTTCTTAAACTCCTCCCCCAATTACTCCTTTACATAGTACATTTTTCGAGACATCTAAATCACCTTTTTATAATTTGATTTTAAAATAATAAATTATGATTTGGATGCAGGTATTCTCATCTTTTCTCACCCTATATATCTTTTACTGCCTTATACAACTTGACTCATCCCGAACCTTTTATTATATTTACTGCAAATGTGAAAAAATTAAAAAAAAATTAAAAGATTATCGTATAAACAAATAATAAATGATGATTATATATTTTAAAAATAGAATAAATATCAGAACACATTAAGCTTGAAATCCCAAAATATCAGGTCCAACGTGAGTCTGAAATCTGAAAATATCAAACCATCTTATATTCAAAATCGAAATTATTTTTTTTCAAAATAATTATAAATATTTGAAAAAAGGATATAAATAGAAATTTTAAAATAGTGAAAAATATAATAAAATAAAATAATGAAAGATATATAAAATATAAAAAAAATAGAGTTTGTAGAATTGTACGTATTAGAAATATTTAAAATAGAAATTAAAATAATATTTATATGTGAAAATTAAGACAATAAGATAAATTAGATATCCTCGATTTTTTTAAAAATGGGTTGAATTTGATTTTCTGAAATATTTGATTTCGGACCAAAAGAGGGTCTGAAATAATTTATTTCAGATACTCTTTAAACCTAAAATATTTTTATTTTAGGCTCAAAGAGGCCTAAAATAATTCATTTTAAGCCCTCTTTGGCTCTGAAAATTTTTATTTCAGACCCAACTAGGGCCTGAAATAATTCCTTTTAGATCCTCTTTGGTCCTAAAATAGTAAAATATAGAAAAATAAAAATAAGAAAAAATATATATAATATAATAGTTTAGATATATTAGGCCTTTTTTAGTTTTTTCAATATCTAAAGTTAGGTTAGACACTAACTTCATATATAAAATTTAAAAAAAAAGAATAAAGTAAAATATAAAAAAATAAAGGTTTAAATAAAGATATTATAAGAATAAAGAATAAAGTAAAATACATAATATAAGTTAAAAATATATAATATGAATAAATAATAAAGCAATAAAATAAAAATGAGAAAGATAAAGTAAATATGTAAAAAGTTTATAATATTGTAGAATTGTACAAACTTTATTTCTTTTATAAAAAAATAAAAGAGTTTGTAGAATTGTATAATATTTGTGATATATCAGGTCCTTTTTAGTTTTTTCAAGATCTAAAATTAGGTTATACACTAATTTTAGATATAAAATTTAAAAAAAAAAGTAAAAGAAATTAAGTAAAATATAAAAAAAGATTTAAATAAAGATATAATAAGAATAACAAATAAATTAAAATAAATAATATAAGTAAAAAATATATATAATACAAATAAATAATTAAGTAATAAATATAAAACATAGAGATAAAGTGAAAAAAATAAAGATATAAATATAAAATATAAAAATATTTAAAAGAATAAAAAATATAGAAAGTATAAAATATAAATAAATAAATAGAGGTTTTATAGATTAAAAATATAAGAAATAAATATAATAGAAATTAAAATAAAATATAAATGTGAAAAAATATTAATATAGATAATAAGATATAAAGATAAAAAAATAAAAAGATAAAGATGTGAGATAAAAAAGACAGTCTAATTAAGCTATAATCGGCATATGATGCATTGTTCCGTGCCAAGTAACACGACACAAGAAGAGCATTGCTAGTGGTTATGACTAAGTTTTGACATCATAATTATCTTCTCCTAGCTCAACCTTATCTAGTAATATCAAGTATTGAGAAATCTAAATATCCTAAGTCTATCAGTGGGTTTTGGAAAAAACTCACTAATAGCCCTCTTTGGGTCTGAAATCAAATTTAATCGATTTTTAATATTTTTTCTATGATATATAATCTATTTTAATTTTCACAAATAAATTTTATTTTAATTTCTATTTTATATATTTCTAATATATACAATTCTACAAATTTTGTTTCATTTTTTATAAAAGAAATAGAGTTTTTACAATAATATAATTCTACAGACTCTTTAAATATTTACTTTATCTTTCTCATTTTTATTTTATTACTTTATTATTTATTCATATTATATATATTTTTTTACATATATTATTTAGTTTACTTTATTTTTTATTCTTATAATATCTTTATTTAAACCTCTATTTTTATATTTTACTTTATTTATTTTACTTTATCTTTTTTTTAAAATTATATAAATGAAGTTAGTGTCTAACCTAGCTTCAGATATTGAAAAAACTAAAGAGGGTATGATATATCAAAACTATTATATTTTATAAATCTTTTTTTATTTTTATTTTTCTATATTTTACAATTTCAGGACCAAAGACGGTTTGAAATGAATTATTTCAGGCCCTCGTTAGGCCTGAAATAAAAATATTTCAGGCCCAAAGAGGACCTAAAATGAATTATTTCAAGCCCTCTTTAGGTCAGAAATATTTTGAGCCTGAAATTAAAATATTTCAGGCACTAACTCTTTGGGTCTGAAATCAAATCCAATAAATTTTCAATAATTTTTTCGAGAATATCTAATCTATCTTACTATCTTAATTTTCACATATAAATTTTATTTTAATTTTAATTTTATATATTTCTAATATACATATTTTACGAACTCTATTTTTATATATTTTATATATCTTTCTTTATTTTATTTTGTTTATATTTTTTGATATTTTACTATTTCTATTTATATTCTTATTTCAATTATTTATAATTATTTTGAAAAAAAATCGATTTTGAATGGGGAACTTTGCCTTAAATCCCTGATTAGAAAAGTAAATCCCGATTCAGTCCCCATGTCAGCTTATTTCCGTTTCCACTCCCTGACAACGCCTGTTTCTTCCTTTTAACTCTCTCTCATATGAATTTACCGAATTGCCCTCTCTTTACTTTCAAACTCTGTCCACTCCGTGTCTTCTTCCCGGCTTGGATCTGCGTCGAAGGAAATCGACGATCGTTGAAATCACTTCCGGTGACCGTTGAAGATAAAAACCAGAGAGGCGACGAAGACCCGCCTATCACCTTCAACTCAAGAATCATCGATTCGAAGTGGCGTTCATCATCGACCAAGTGAAGACCCGGCTTTCACCTTCAACCCAAGAATCGTCGACGAACGTCGGGTTTAAAGAAGTAAAAAGGTGGTAATCGGTACAACCAGAGGAATACTAACGCGAAGAAGTGGTCTGCGTGTATTCCAAAGGCAAAAACAGAGATATCTCATGTAGAAGGTCGGTTATGTTTCTGTGCCCTAAATTTTGATCTCTTGGTTAATCTTGTTTGTAGAATGAAATTAAGATAATTGTTTATGTATATTTCTGTAAAATTGTGTCAAAATTTGAAGTTTTAGTTCATGGGAGTTGTTGATTTTGTTAGGTTGAATTAAATTAGGTTTTTTGGTGTTCAAATTATAATTTATCTGAATGTATTTGTATTATCTCTTCTTCAAATCAAGTAATGAATGAGACATCTGTGTAATTTATAGTGATTATCAATAAATTGAGTAATGTACCCAATTTAAGCACTTTGATGGCCAAAAGGTTATGATTTGTACTTTAAGGTATGAATGAGTAAATGTGTTTGTGTTTTATCTTTTCTATTGAATGATTGAATGAGTTATGTGGTGATTATGTAATTATTATCAATAAACTAAATAAGATACTGAATTTAACTGGTATGATACTCAATTTTGTATGGTTTGTACATGATGGTATGACTGATAACTTAATTTATTTTCGGTGAATTTACTTTTTATGCAGATATGAGAAAAAAACCTCTTACAGAGAGCACAAGGGAGGTTAAGGCTAAATCTATGGTGAAAGATGTTGATGCAGTCTGACCCTGATTGTTGTTTTGGTATTGACACCGATTTAAGTTTGATTCAAGTTTGGTTGAATTCGGGTTAAGTCCAGGTGGATCTGGGAGATCCCACGCTGGCATGGAAAAAGTCCTAACTTGGAGGGTTAGGTGAAAAGTCCTAGTATGGAGGGCTAAGTTGGATGAAATCCCGGTGAGTGAAGCCGGGTCCTGGTGAGTGAAGCCAGGTGGTGGAAATCTTGGTGAGTGAAGCCAGGTGGTGGAAATTCCGGTGAGTGAAGTCGGGTCCTGGTGAGTGAAGCCAGGTGATGGAAATCCCGGTGTGTGAAGCTGGGTCTTGGTGAGTGAAGCCAGGTGGAGGAAATCCCGGTGAGTGAAGCCGGGTCCTGGTGAGTGAAGCCAGGTGACTGAAATCCTAGTGAGTGAAGCTAGGTTGAAATCCCGGTGAGTGAAGCCGGGTCCCGGTGAGTGAAGCCGGGTGATCGAAACCCTGGTGAGTGAAGCCAGGTCCTAGCTTGGAGGGCTAGGTTGAAGTCCCAGTGAGTGAAGCTATGCATGACACGAGTCAGAGAAGGGTTGGAGGCTTGTTCTCGTGACTTAGAGTGCATTTGGGCTTGCCTGGATCGGTCTGGTGACCGATCAGGGAAGTTGGCACGGTGCTCCTTCGTGGATCGGTCTAGTGACTGATCCAGCGATGACTGATCGGTCTGGTGACCGATCAAGGAGTATGCGCTTCACTCACTGAATGGCTCCTGATCGGCCTGGTGACCGATCAGGGAGCTCACAAGTGGGTTGAGTTCCCTTGCTGATCTGCTCCTGATCGGTCTGGTGACCGATCAGGATCACTGTGCAGATCGTTTTGAAGAACGATCCAGCATCGCAGGTTCCTCTCTATGATCGATCAGGACGGAGCTTGATCTGTCTGGTCATGTCCTGATCGGTCTGGTGACCGATCAGGAGGCTCCCTGATCGGTCCGGTGACCGATCAGGAGGCTCCCTGATCGGTCCGGTGACCGATCAGGGATCATACAGTGGGTTTTGGGAACCTTACTGCTCGACTCCTGATCGGTCTGGTGACTGATCAGGGATACTGTTCAGATCGGTCTAGAGAACGATCAAGTGTCGCGAGGTTCTCCTTATGACCGATCAGGATGGAGCCTGATTGGTCTGGGAGCAGCCTGATAGGTCTGGTGACCGATCAGGCTGGAGCCTGATTGGTCTGGGGACCGATCTGGAGTGTGCAGCAGAATGCTGGATTGGTTTGGGGACCAATCAGGAGTGTGCAGAAGACTGCTGGATCGGTCGGGTGACCGATCAGAGTCCTCCCTGATTGGTCTGGCGACTGATCAGGAGCAGAACTTTAATTCAAATACGCTGTTAGAAGGGTCTGATCGCGTCTGTTTTGCTCAGGATTTTTTCTGCTATCACTGATCTCATTTGATATTCATTTGCTAAACCTCTGATTGAGTGTGCAGGTGACAGGGATGGATTCAAACACTCAAGGAGAGTCAAAGAGAGGCTTTCCGTTGAGCAGGTTTGGCAATTTTCCATCGCAGGTTACAACGGGCGCTGCTGGCAACGGCTGGAAGCTGACCTGGGGCTGGGGCTCGACTGAGGAGAGTTCAGTGAGTCCAGATGAGGTCAGGGGTAGCTAGCTTATTGCAGGTGAGCAGCTGGGAGCTGTGTGGAGCGTCTGTGGGTTGGCGATGTCAACTAGGATAAGTGTGGGCTGGCGATGAAGAGAAGGAGGTTCTCTCTACTGCAGCAACACTTGATCCATCTGTAGCAATCACTCTGAGTCTTGAAGCTTCTGCAAACTTGATCATCCTTTGATGCTTGAGAGACTTGAGCACTAAGAAGGGCTCGTGGCAAGGCGATCAACAAGCAAACAAGGAAGAGCTGAGTGAAGGCTCTTGCCGAGGTTGTGCGGGGTTGTTGTTTGTGCTTGTAAGCGTTTCTCTTCATCTGCTTGTGCTCTGTAAGTCTCTGATTGTCTCTGTGCTCTTCATTCTACATCATCTTGTTGTGACATTTTGTGGAGAGGTTACTCCACCGAGAAGGAGGATTTGATATCCGGATTTCCGGGGCTTGATCTGCCGACGATCAAGGGATCGCCTACCTTAAGGGCACGCCAAGGAGTAGGGGCAAGATATCCCCGAACCTTGTAAACGATCCTTGTTAGTGTTTTGGTTTGTGTTTCATTTCTGCAACTTGTTTTCTATCTTGTATTTGTCTTCCGCTGCTAATCACTCAAGTGCAGAAATCCTTAAGCTCAAAGAAATTGTGTCTGGCTATATTCACCCCCTCTAGCCATCCGAGTTCCAACAAGTGGTATCAGAGCTTGGGGCTCTACTTCAACGGCTTAACATCCGAGAGCTAACAAAGATGGCCATGGGAAGAGAAGGGTTTAGCACCAACCGACCTCCACTCTTCGACGACACTGATTTTTCATATTGGAGGTCGAAGATGGAGTTTTACCTCAAAACCAACCTCAGCATGTGGTTTGCTGTCAAGGAAGGTTTTTCCACTCCTAAAGATGCTGAGGGAAAAGAGATGAACTTCTCAAGTTGGTCGGCAGATCAAATCCGGAAAGGTGAAGCCGATGCGAAAGTGGTAGTAACTTTGCAATGCGGGTTGACCAAGGACCAAATAATCAAGGTTGGTCCCTTCACATGTGCTAAAGACCTATGGAGCAAGATCATTGAGCTCCATGAAGGCACTCAAGACACCCGGACTGCCAAGAAGGACCTCCTTCTCGCCCAACTTCAAAATATGTCCATGGAAGAGAATGAAACTGTAAGTACACTCCATGGACGATTCAAAGAAATCCTCAACGGTCTCCACTCCATTAATGAGAAGGTAGAGAACCGAGATCTTATAAGGTATGTCCTCAAAGCTTTTCCTAGGAACGCCTTGTGGTCATCCATGGTGGATGCTTTCAAGGTGTCCAAGGATTTATCTTTTGTTAAGTTAGAAGATCTATTTTGTGAAATGGAACTACATGAGATCTCTAACAAAAGTTCAAAAGAGAAAGGTATTGCTTTAGTGGCAGGTGACAACAAGAAGAAGAAGAAGGGGAAGAAGAAGGAAGTCTCTTCATCTTCATCTTCATTCGAGTCTGAGGAGGAGGGCAGTTGGTCTTCTTCCTCCGAGATGGCCAACTTTGTTAGAAGAATGATGAGGAAGAGCCGGCACTTCAAGGGTAAAGGTAACCCGAGTGAAGTTAAATTTGATAAGTCTAATGTTACTTGTTATGAGTGTAGCAAGAAAGGACATTACAAGGATGAATGTCCGAAGTTAAAGAAGAAGAAGGATAAATCAAAGAAGAAAAGGAAGACCTTGAGGGCCACATGGGATGAATCGTCCTCTAGTTCATCCGAAGAACAGGAGGAGGAGAAGTACATTCATCACCGTGCTCTCATAGCCATAGAGAATTCAAATGAAGAGGAGAGTGAAGACGAATCAAGCTCCTCAACCGCGCCTTCATCATTTTTGGATGATGAAGAGGTAATCTCTCCCGAGCTAGATAAGTGTTATAGAACCATTGCATGTCTAGCTAGGTTGCTTAAAAAATCTAAGAACAAAGTTAAATTGTTGAAATTGGAAGTAGAAGAGTTGAAATCCTCTAGGGTGGAGGATGTTAATGATTTTCATGATGACTTGCATGTTAAAACCCTTGAGAATGAAAATAAGGACTTAAAGAGCGAAGTTGAAAATCTCAAGAATGTTTTTGAGAAATTCTCAACTAGCTCCAAAACCTTAGACATGATACTAAACTCCCAAAGGGCGGTTTACAACAAGTCCGGTATAGGTTACCAACCTAAGGA
Source organism: Boesenbergia rotunda (assembly GCA_024364735.1). Classification (NCBI taxonomy): domain Eukaryota; kingdom Viridiplantae; phylum Streptophyta; class Magnoliopsida; order Zingiberales; family Zingiberaceae; genus Boesenbergia; species Boesenbergia rotunda. Next base: position 34,097 of record JAGFNQ010001435.1, on the reverse strand, counting down.
ACCAACCTTTGTATTATTAATGTCAAGAACCTAATTTAGATCATCAAATGGTTCTAGGGTTCAAAAAGTCAAAAAGAAAATGACTAAGGCATGGGTGCCTAAATCTTTCATTGTAGATGCCTTAGGTCCCAAAATTTGGGTACCTAAAACATCAATATTTAGAATTGTATAAGCATTAATTGAGGGGGAGCATCTATCAACATAGGTTGTTGATAAGTGGTGCTCCAAACCTAAGGCTAAGGTTATACTAGTTTCAAAATAAGTCAACAAGCCTTGGAAACTGTTTTTATATATTGCATGAAGTGTTTAGATTCACACATAATTTGCTCTTGTCATGAATTGCTTAGATTAATTGGTTCTCTTGTTGCAATTTATATTTTTCTGCAAGTTATATGCCTTATCTCAAGGAACACAATTGCATATATGATATACAATATCAATACATGATAAGACATCAATAGACAAGGACATGAGTGAACTGCCCAAATATACTGGTAAATATGTCACGAAGGTATGGGTCTATCAAATTTAAATGTAAATGAATAACTGGAAACCCTTGTACAATCAAAAATAATGAAATGTAGTATAGGGGCCACAGGTCGTATTTTTCTCGGGGATAGTTGTCTAGTTTGATTCAAACTTGTGATTATGTGTCGTTTTTGGGATTTCAAATAAGTAATGAAATTCTGGTTTTTAATTGAAGATGAAGGAAAGTGAGCAAAGGAAGAATCTTAAGCTAATAAACCAAACAAGATATTTGCCCTAAAGGAAAACTCAACTAGTGGTAAACCAAATAAAAACAAGATACTTGACCGAATTGGAAGGCAAATCTAAGTCAATTGCAAAGAAACACTAAACTGAGATTTAGAGGTAGTGATGGCAAGTTTCGGAATTGAACAAGCTCAGACAAATTAAAGCAAAAGAAATTCGAAATTAAAGGAAAGCAACAATTATCTATTAAGCATGCAATATTTTTGGAAGCCAATCACTGCCCAGATTTTTGTGCATTAGATGGGGTCAAACTTATTGCTTCAAACACACTCACATACCACAAAACAAGTTGATTTTGGGAAGCAATTGAGTTCAAATTAGTTGGCACGCAAGGGAGAGCTTTTGTGCCAAAACTAGCTCCTAATGGAAAATTAATTTAGCTTTCAACTCCACTCTTTAAAACTGATGGATGTGATTAGGAAACAAAGCTATTAGGACAGCACTAAGCAAAATCGAAGTAAAGAAGTAAAACTGAAATCAGAGCTATAGAAGCAGAATTTTCAGAAATGAGAAACAGAAAACAGATTTGGCTTTTGGGATTTTTGATGGCACACCACCATGAAATTGATGCTCAAAACCTTAAGCAAGTGCTATTCTAAACCAAACAAACTATCTATCTACTACTAGAGCAGTAATTAACAGCTAAGAAACTCAGAGATTCGAATACAAATTCAGATATCGAAAATGAGAAAACAAAACTACACTAAACTTGGCACGCTAACACAACAATTGGCACGCAACTAATAGAACTAAACTAAACTGAAATTTGAGCTATTCATTCACTAAACAAGTCCCTAAATTACTCTACTTGCGAATCTGAAGCTAAATTATAGCTAACAACTCAGAAATCGAAATTTAAAGTAGCTGAACAGAAATTTCAGACAAAACAGTGCAAAAGTTGAAACTACAGCTATAACTTGGAAATTAAAAGTCTAATCTACTCCTCAACTCCTTCCTCAGCTCGAGAAACTCTTGGTTGTCAATCAAGAACCGGCTTCGAACCCCTAGGCTCGGCAAATCAGTGGACAATCAATTCTGAAATTGAATTTGCTTCAAATCTGCGCTTGCTGAAACTTTCCATCCGCTTTCTTCATTCTCAATTGGTGGAGCTGCGAGGACGATTTGGGAAACTTCTGAGATCACTTGAGAACCCCTACAAGTGATTTGGAAGCTTGGAAATGGACTGTGGTTGAGAAGGAAGTGATCGGACTGTGGATTCCCGAAACCCTCAAGAAATCCCCTGTTCAGCGCAATTTGAGCAGAATTCTTCAAACCTTGATCACCAAAGACTCGACTCTCGATCTGGATTGGAAGTTGAAGTGGTCACGCCTTCATGGAAGCAAGAAATTTGAAAAACGATGAAGAAATAGGGAAGAACAGCGAAGAACAGTGGCGGAGGCTGGCTGAAGACGCGACAAGGGTAAGTTCTGTGGAAAATTTCCTTAAGTATTAATCAATGGACGGCTGTGATTGATTTGCTTCAATCCAACGGCTGATCTTAGTCCGATTTGAGCCAAACTTTGATGATGAAGATCTGGGGTCAGGATCTGCCTCGTGGTAGCTCGGATCCTCCAGATTTGCAACGGATGGTCCAGATCTAGCTAATCTTTGAATGGATGATCTAGAGCCCTCCCAGCTTGATCCAACGGTTGATCTTGCTCTGATTGGGATGAAATCTTCAGATCTTGATCAGGGTGCTTGATCAACCCTAGCTTTAGCTTGGATTGCTTCAGATCATCCCGGATGGCTCCGATCTAGCCGCTTTCGAATCGAACGGCCCAGATTTAATCGTAATCTTGGTAATCTGATCTGGGTCAATTCCGACTCGAGTTTGACCCAATATGCCCTAGATCCTTGAACTTTGATGCCTACAAAAATAGATCAAGAATTTAGTGGCCAAATTAATCCAAAAATTTGCATATTTGCAATTAAGTCCAAAATAAAGGTAAGTTCTACAACCTAGGCAATTTCACAATTTTAGCAAGAAAAACATAGATCAAACATGGATTTTAGTAGCTCAAATGATCAATAAAATGGAATCTATCAATGAGCTCAAGGTTTAGACTTAGATTTTGCTTAAGGTATTTTGTTTGGTAAACATGATCAAGTATGCCATGAGTTTACCATATGTGTTACACAACATGAAAACATGTTAGAAAACAAGTATGAACTCATAGTTTGTGATGATTCAAGTCTCAATACTTAACTTCTATGACTTAGTTGTTTTCTCATCAAACTTGATATTTTTCATATGCCCAATATTATTTGGATTATCGAGACATCAATACTTAGGTGTAGATTGAATTATCAAATTTGTTTGGAATAAAAATGATCATGCTAGAAACATTCCGATCATGCCTTGGCACACATAGACTTCATTCATGTATTAATGTTGATAAATAGCAATATGCATCCATGTTATCCATGATTATAAACCTCCTGTTCAAATGATGGTATGCAAACCTGTCTTGGAATCTTGATACAAACATGTTATAAACATACCTTGAACTGATCAGAATTTAGAAATTGATCATAATATGATACAAATTTGATACAAGCATGTTTTTGAAAGGTTTATCATACTTTTGTTTGTATCATGAAATCTGATCATACCTTGATACTAATGTTATATAGGCATGGTTTGAAATTTAATCATATGTTGATCACTTTCAAATTTACCATGTTTTCTGGAATCATGCTTTGAACTTTGTATTTATAAGTTTTACTCTCAAGATATATTGGAGATGTTGCATGATTTGATAATATACATGATAGTTAAAAAGATGCAAATCATGTTGTTTTCTTTGGGTAAAGAAACATGAATATTGTTTAATGGAACACTGTTAGGAGTTAAAACTAATTGAATTAGGGTTTAGAAGTGTTTCAGAGTTTCTGAACTGTCGTCTGTATCATACCTGATCGGTCCACCGACCGATCAGGACTCACCCTGATCGGCCCTATGACCGATCAGATCAACTCTGATCAAGGAACTCCCAGATCGTTCCAATTTGATCCAAAAACTTTACAGACCAACCACTTTGCATCGAGTTGTATCAGATTACCTGACCATACTACCACACACAAATCTGATACAAACTAAGTACAATTGAAACATACTTGATCCTCCATTGGTACAAACCTGGTACTAAGTGAGTACGAGTTGGTTCAAGTGTTCAAAGAAAGGTAGGAATTTTTAAGACCCTTGATTCTCAGAAATTTTTCTGAAACATCAAGTATTAAGTGTTGATTTGATACAAACCTATGTTGGAATGTTCAAATTCATAAGAAAGGGTTTGTTGAGTCATGACTCTTGTTCTTAATGTCGTGTTTCAGAAATTTTTCTGAAATATCGAATATCAATAGAGTCTACTCCCCGGTTATGGAATGTAAATTGTTAATGCAGTTTGATCAGGAACGTATCAGAGTTTCTGAAATTTTTCTAAAATCTGATCGCTCCCCAAACTAATCAGATATCCTTCTGTATCACGTAATCAACAGACCTGGTTGGTCACGGAGACCAATTAGGACTATGTTTCAGATACAGTTGCATTCCTTACTTGTCATGTGAAGCATATACGTATTTGACCATGATATACTTCTGTATATGTCTTCACATGAAACTCCAAGTGTTAATGCAGTCCGATCTTGAACGAATCAGAATTACAGAAATTTTTCTGAAAATTGATCGTTCATAGATAAATCAGAAATTTTTCTGTATCGATCATCAGTCTGATGGAACTGCGATAATTATTGTCATATGATGCATATACATTGTTGTCATGATACATTTATGGTATATGCCTGTCATATGCAATTCAAAAATCATCCTTTGACTTACTTGACATATGAAACATATACATGCTTGACCATGATATTATTCTGTATATGTTTTCATGTGCGATTCAAGTTTTATCTTTGATTATTTTGGGTTTGGGGAGAGGCCCATGTTTGAGGGGGAGGTATGTTCAAACTTAATAACCATACCCTTTTCGATGTTTGACAAAGGGGGAGAAAATGGTTGATTAAGTTTAGGGTTATTGTAGGGGGAGGATCTTGATTCCCTTACAATAATTAAACTGCCTTCAATTGATCATTAATGCCTAAACTTAAATCGGGTTGTCAAACAACAAAAAGGGGGAGATTGTTGATGCAGTCTGACCCTGATTGTAATTTTGGTGTTGACACCGATTTAAGTTTGATTCAAGTTTGGTTGAATTCGGGTTAAGTCCAGGTGGATCTAGGAGATCGCACGCTGGCATGGAAAAAGTCCTAACTTGGAGAGTTAGGTGAAAAGTCCTAGTATAGAGGGCTAAGTTGGATGAAATCCCGGTGAGTGAAGCCGGGTCCTGGTGAGTGAAGCCAGGTGGTGGAAATCCTGATGAGTGAAGCCAGGTGGTGGAAATCCTGGTGAGTGAAGCCAGGTGGTGGAAATCCCGGTGAGTGAAGCCGGGTCCTGGTTGTTGGTGCAATCTTGGTTAGGTCAGGGTTGACCTAGTTTGACAAAGCTCAGGTGAGCTTGAGTCTAGCAAGCTCGGGTGAGCTTGAGGTGTATGTTTCGATGTTTGACATTGATGTTTGAATTTGATAATTATGTTTGAATGCCGTATGGTGTCAAGTGGGTCAAGGTTGACTGGAGACTTGACTAGGTGAAGTCCAGGTGGATCGGGGAGATCGTGCGCTGGCATGGGAAAAGACCTAGTGGGACTAGGCACACCTAGTGGGACTAGGTGAAGTCCAGGTGGATCGGGGAGATCGCACGCTGGCATGGAAAAAGACCTAGTGGGACTAGGCACACCTAGTGGGACTAGGTGAAGTCCAGGTGGATCGGGGAGATCGCACGCTGGCATGGGAGAAGACCTAGTGGGACTAGGTGAAGTCCAGATGGATCGGGGAGATCACATGCTGGCAAGGTGGAAGTCTACCGAGAGACTAGACCTAACTCGAGTGTTAGGCAAACCTGGTGGGGAATCATGTTAAGTCCTAGTTGGGAACTAGGCAGAAGAAGTCCAGGTTGGTCAAAGGGGTTGACCGTAAAATCCAGGTTGGTTAAAGGGGTTGACCGTAAAATCGAGGTTGGTCAAAGAGGTTGACCGTGAACACAAGTTAGGTTGGTCTCAATCGATTGGGTGATTGATTGGGTTGTTGTCTCGCGAAAACAAGAAGGATTTTAATCAATTGGGTAATTGATTAAGAATGATGGTAATCAATTAGGTAATTGATTAAAGAGGATCTTAATCAATTTGGTAATTGATTAAGGAGAAAGTGAATCGATTGGGTAATCGATTAAGAGAGTTTGTTGCGAGAACAGAAGGTGGCTGAATCGATTGGGTAATCGATTCAGCCTTCTCTTAATCGATTGGTCAATCGATTAAGGACAGTCTTAATCGATTGGCTAATCGATTCAGGTTCAAAAACTAGCCGTTGAACGGCTAGTATGACGTGGTAATCGATTGGGTAATCGATTAGGGAACCCTAGGCGTCGGGTATAAGGGTTTTCATGCAGGTTTTGAGCCACATCTCTTCTCCCCTTTTTCCTTCTTCATTGGTGCCATCTCAAGGGAAGTCTTGGAGGTTTTTGCTGCTGCATTTCCAAGGTTCTAGAGGCAACCACAAGCTTGAAGATAGCAAGGAAAGCAAAGAGAGTTTATTCATTGTAAATCTTGTAAGATTTCTTTTTGTATTTGCTTAGATCCTTGTTGTATCTTGTTGTAAGCTTGTAAGAGGTTTCTCCACCTCAAGAAGGAGACTTTCATAGTGCATGAGAGTGTGAGGAGAGTGGATCCTTGGATTAGTCACCCGACCGGGGTGGATACCAAGTAAATCCTTTGTGTTAGCGTTTGCTCGAGTCTTCCGCCGCGACAAATCATCACGAAGCAAATCGGAGCTAATCACCCCCCCTCTAGCTCGCCAATCGGTCCCAACAAGTGGTATCAGAGCGAGGTTGCTCTTATTTGGACTCATCGCCAAGAGGGCAAGAGCTAGAGGAAGAAGAAAAAGTTGGAAGAAACCCTAATTTCAAGAAATCATCATCAAAAGGGTTCAACTTCAAAAATGGAGTTTGGCTATGACACAAGGGCACCTCCACCATTCGACAAGGCAAATTTCAATCTTTGGAAGTCAAAGATTGAAAATTTCTTCATGATGGAGATAGAGCAATGGTTTGCTCTAATGGAGGGTTTTGAAGCTCCAACAAGTTCAAAAGGAAAACTCCTCAAGAAAAGCAAATGGAATGAGGAGCAAATCAAGAGATGCGAGGCCAACTACAAAGTGATCAAGCTATTGGTCAATCTTTTGCCAAGCACCATCTTGGACAAGATTGGAGAATTTCAAGACGCCAAAGAGCTATGGAGCAAATTGGCAAGGCTTCATGAAGATCCCTCCATTATATCAAATCAAGAAAAATCCGAAGAGGGAGATTCATCAAGTGAAGAGGACTCGGAAGTTGAGAGGTGCTCAACATCCGAAGATGAAGCTCAAGAAGCCTCTACCTCAAGGGTTGAAGAGGAAATTCAAGAAGCCTCCACCTCTAGGATTGAGGGGGAGCAAAATGTGTCATTGGCATCGGATCAAAGACAAGCTTCAACATCATATTCCAATGTCAATGAAGAAGAAGAAAGTGCCACCTCTACACCACATGAAGGTATAAGAATTTCAACTTGTAAAAATAAAAATCATATCATTTGTTTTGAGTGTAGGGAAAAAGGGCACTATAAGAGTAAGTGTCCAAAATTGGTCAAGAAGAAGGTGCAAATGACACCCAAGACCAAGGAGAAGGCAAAGGAGGTCGGCCCCGTGATAAAGAAGGATAAGAAGCACATAGTGTGCTTCTCATGCAAAGAAAAGGGACATTATCAAAATCAATGTCCAAATGGGAAGAAACCGACCAAGGCAAAAGGGAGGAGCTTAAATCAAGGGGGAGCCTCCAAGAACAAGACTAAGGTATCATTAGGTAATGGTACTTATTTTCATCATGATAATATGCATGCTAGAGATAACTATTATCATTTTAATGCTATTTATCATGAAAATAGGAGGTATAAAAACCCTAAGGAAAACTATAGAGCTTTCCATGCTAGGACTACCACCTCTAAGGATAGGGAACAAATTAGGAATTTCCAAGGTAGACCTACCCAATCCAAGGCTAAGAAAAACAATCACCAAGGCTATATTAGAAAACCAAGCCTTGAGGAGGTATTGATTGAAAATCAAGTTTTGAGGTCCAAACTTGATAAATTAGAAAAATCCCTCAAAAGAATAGAAAATCTATTTAAGGGATCTAAGGATCAAAACCTAAATTTAGGAAATCAAGGACTCTCTAGGAGCAAGAAAGGTTTGGGGTACAAACCTAAAACTAAGGATGATGGTCCATCCTACCATAGAGTTTCATATAGGTATGAAACTCAATCTAGGTCTAAAAGTCAAGTCAAGGCCACAAGGGAAGCCATCCCTAGGGTTGACCAAGACAAGACCAACATGACTAAGGCTTCGGAAAAGCCTAAGAAAGTCTTTAGGAAGGTATCAAGGGAGGTCATCCCTAGTGAATACCTAGAACACCCAAGGAGCATCAATAGGTTTTGGGTTCCTAAGAGTGTGTTCGCCACACCCTAGATAGGTCTAGGGAGTGTCAACTCAAATTGGAAGGGTAGTTAACCCAACCTTGATGAAGTTGGCACTTTGGGACATTTTCAAGGAACTACTACCCTTGAAAATGAAGGATTCATTTATTTACTCTAGGAGGAGTAAATTTGTGCCAAACTATATTTTTTTGAGGATTAAACTTGATAAAGTTGGCACAAGTAGGGCTGCAATCGAACCGAGCCGAGCCGAATACCTGAGAGTTTGAGTTTGGCTCGTTTATTATCGAGCCGAGCTCGAGCTTAATTTATCGAATATAGTGATGGCTCGCGAGCATATTCGAGCCTAATCGAGCCCTAAACGAACTTACCAAATATAAATTATTAATTAAATTATTCATCAATCTATTAAAAAAATAAATTATATATTCTAAAAAATATAAAATATTTACTAAAATCTATGATTTTATTCATACAAATGAGTTTTATTGGATATTTTATATTTATTAAATGTAAAAGTGTCAAAATTATATATTTAATGTTAAATATTAATTTTATATTTTACGAACTAGCTCACGAGCTTATTAACGAGCCTGTTCACGAGCTAACGAGCCGAATACTGCTGAGTTTGAGTTTGGCTCGTTAATATTAACGAGCTTTATTAAACGAGCTCGAACGAGCTTCTATCGAACCGAGACCCGAATAGCTCGCGAGCGGCTTGACTCATTTACACCCCTAGGCACAACTAGGTTAGAATCCAAAGATAGGCCAAGTTGGGGAGTTTTGACATTATCTTGGAAATTAGGGCAAATTTAGGATTATCAATGGCTTAGCGATGAGTTATTGATACTTAGATAGGAAATCTAGGTAATTTCTTTTATGCTTATATGCCATGTTTTGGATGCCCTATCACATGCCATGACATCATAATCCATATCTCATATTTTATTATGAGAATATTACATGTCATGTCATTCATGCATCATTTAGCTATAATTTCTTTTGAAAAACCTAATATGATGCATGTCATAGTCATAATCATGCATTTAGTCAATTTTAATTGAAATTAAGGACATTGGCATTAATTGACATCCAAGGTGGATGATCAAGGTTTATAATGCCTAGGTAGAAATGCATGAACCCTAAGATTAGGGAGAACATGACTTTCACATCTCACTAAGACTATAAGGTGACTTGTGTGTGTTTTAGAGATACATTAGAACAAGTGAGATGTTAGGAAGATGAACAAAACTCAAAGTGTTGATTTATATGCATCCTATTGAGTTTTAGTATCATCAAATCATGAAGTTCAATGAACTCCAATCATTGGGAAAGCTAATGTACAAGTCATGTACACTTAGCCCAAGGAACATGGTTGGATATTGTTTTTGAAAAACATTTTACAACTATCTTGGAAAACCTTGGTGAAGACTATCTTTTGATAGCACTCATCATTGATGAATTGGATATAAAATAGAGTAAAACATTGAAGTATTTCAATGGTTTCCAATTTTGTGTCAATCTTTAGAAATGAAGGTTATTTTCATAGAAAACTATTTTTCCATGATAGTATATGGTATAAATAATATCTACACAAAATTTCAGATTTTTTTTAATTTTGTAGAATTATTTAGGAGTTTCTGAAATTCGAATCTGAAATTGTTTTCAGAAATCAAAAACTCCCAATCGATCGGGTGATCGATTGGGACCATAGCCAATCGATTGTTCAATCGATTGGTCGATCCTTTTACGAGCACAGAAGCTCGGGTAGTCGATCCGGTGATCGATTACAGGTAGCCGTAATCGATCGGCTGATCGATTAAGGCAGGTCGTAATCGATTGGTTCCCAACACCAATCGATTGGTGAGACTGAAACTGTCTATTTTCAGTCCATTAACCCATTGTTAAGTAACCTAACAATCCCTAGACCCTAGACTTACTTTTATAAGTATATTTGGGTAAATTTCATTGTGAAATCAAAAAGGGAAATGGTTTGGTGAACATTTAAGGGTTAAGGAGAGGTTTTGGTTCAAGTTTTGAATCCCAAAATCTAAATCACCTCAAGTTGAGTTTTCCTAATGGTTTAGAAACTCAAAAATCATTGTTGGTGCAATGATAGAGGTTTAGAGCATGTTTTGAGGGGGAGGTCTTCCTTAACAACATGTGGTTGAATTTTTAATTTTTTTTGGAGATTGGGAATCTTCTTGAGTGCTCAAGGTTGAGCATAGGTTCAATGAAAAGTATGGGATTTTTATTGGGTATACCTTTGACCATATAAACTCTCAGGGAGAGTGTTTGATGTGTGTCAAAGGGGGAGAAAATTGAAAGGCTAATAGGGATTAGTCTTTCTCAAACATATTGTCAAACATCAAAAAGGGGGAGATTGTTGGTGCAATCTTGGTTAGGTCAGGGTTGACCTAGTTTGACAAAGCTCAGGTGAGCTTGAGTCTAGCAAGCTCGGGTGAGCTTGAGGTGTATGTTTCGATGTTTGACATTGATGTTTGAATTTGATAATTATGTTTGAATGCCGTATGGTGTCAAGTGGGTCAAGGTTGACTGGAGACTTGACTAGGTGAAGTCCAGGTGGATCGGGGAGATCGTGCGCTGGCATGGGAAAAGACCTAGTGGGACTAGGCACACCTAGTGGGACTAGGTGAAGTCCAGGTGGATCGGGGAGATCGCACGCTGGCATGGAAAAAGACCTAGTGGGACTAGGCACACCTAGTGGGACTAGGTGAAGTCCAGGTGGATCGGGGAGATCGCACGCTGGCATGGGAGAAGACCTAGTGGGACTAGGTGAAGTCCAGATGGATCGGAGAGATCACATGCTGGCAAGGTGGAAGTCTACCGAGAGACTAGACCTAACTCGAGTGTTAGGCAAACCTGGTGGGGAATCATGTTAAGTCCTAGTTGGGAACTAGGCAGAAGAAGTCCAGGTTGGTCAAAGGGGTTGACCGTAAAATCCAGGTTGGTTAAAGGGGTTGACCGTAAAATCGAGGTTGGTCAAAGGGGTTGACCGTGAACACAAGTTAGGTTGGTCTCAATCGATTGGGTGATCGATTGGGTTGTTGTCTCGCAAAAACAAGAAGGATTTTAATCAATTGGGTAATTGATTAAGAATGATGGTAATCAATTAGGTAATTGATTAAGGAGGATCTTAATCAATTAGGTAATTGATTAAGGAGAAAGTGAATCGATTGGGTAATCGATTAAGAGAGTTTGTTGCGAGAACAGAAGGTGGCTGAATCGATTGGGTAATCGATTCAGCCTTCTCTTAATCGATTGGTCAATCGATTAAGGGCAGTCTTAATCGATTGGCTAATCGATTCAGGTTCAAAAACTAGCCGTTGAACGGCTAGTATGACGTGGTAATCGATTGGGTAATCGATTAGGGAACCCTAGGCGTCGGGTATAAGGGTTTTCACGCAGGTTTTGAGCCATATCTCTTCTCCCCTTTTTCCTTCTTCATTGGTGCCATCTCAAGGGAAGTCTTGGAGGTTTTTGCTGCTGCATTTCTAAGGTTCTAGAGGCAACCACAAGCTTGAAGATAGCAAGGAAAGCAAAGAGAGTTTATTCATTGTAAATCTTGTAAGATTTCTTTTTGTATTTGCTTAGATCCTTGTTGTATCTTGTTGTAAGCTTGTAAGAGGTTTCTCCACCTCAAGAAGGAGACTTTCATAGTGCATGAGAGTGTGAGGAGAGTGGATCCTTGGATTAGTCACCCGACCGGGGTGGATACCAAGTAAATCCTTTGTGTTAGCGTTTGCTCGAGTCTTCCGCCGCGACAAATCATCACGAAGCAAATCGGAGCTAATCACCCCCCCTCTAGCTCGCCAATCGGTCCCAACACTGGTGAGTGAAGCCAGGTGATGGAAATCCAGGTGTGTGAAGCTGGGTCCTGGTGAGTGAAGCCAGGTGGAGGAAATCCCGGTGAGTGAAGCCGGGTCCCGGTGAGTGAAGCCGGGTGATCGAAACCCTGGTGAGTGAAGCCAGGTCCTAGCTTGGAGGGCTAGGTTGAAGTCCCAGTGAGTGAAGCTGGGCATGGCACGAGTCAGAGAAGGGTTGGAGGCTTGTTCTCGTGACTTAGAGTGTATTTGGGCTTGCCTGGATCGGTCTGGTGACCGATCAGGGAAGTTGGCACGGTGCTCCTTCGTGGATCGGTCTGGTGACCGATCCAGCGATGACTGATCGGTCTGGTAACCGATCAAGGAGTATGGGTTTCACTCACTAGAGCTCACAAGTGGGTTGAGTTCCCTTGCTGATCTGCTCCTGATCGGTCTGGTGACCGATCAGGATCACTGTGCAGATCGTTCTGAAGAACGATCCAACATCGCAGGTTCCTCTCTATGATCGATCAGGACGGAGCTTGATCTGTCTGGTCATGTCCTGATCGGTCTGGTGACCGATCAGGAGGCTCCCTGATCGGTCCGGTGACCGATCAGGGATCATACAGTGGGTTTTGGGAACCTTACTGCTCGACTCCTGATCGGTCTGGTGACCGATCAGGGATACTGTTTAGATCGGTCTAGAGAACGATCAAGTGTCGCGAGGTTCTCCTTATGACCGATCATGATGGAGCCTGATTGGTCTGGGAGCAGCCTGATAGGTCTGGTGACCGATCAGGCTGGAGCCTGATTGGTCTGGGGACCGATCTGGAGTGTGCAGCAGAATGCTGGATTGGTCTGGGGACCAATCAGGAGTGTGCAGAAGACTGCTGGATCGGTCGGGTGACCGATCAGGGTCCTCCCTGATCGGTCTGGCGACCGATCAGGAGCAGAACTTTAATTCAAATACGCTGTCAGAAGGGTCTGATCGCGTCTGTTTTGCTCAGGATTTTTTCTGCTATCACTGATCTCATTTGATATTCATTTGCTAAACCTCTGATTGAGTGTACAGGTGACAGGGATGGATTCAAACACTCAAGGAGAGTCAAAGAGAGGCTTTCTGTTGAGCAGGTTTGGCAGTTTTCCATCGCAGGTTACAACGGGCGCTGCTGGCAACGGCTGGAAGCTGACCTGGGGCTGGGGCTCGACTGAGGAGAGTTCAGTGAGTCCAGATGAGGTCAGGGGTAGCTAGCTTGTTGCAGGTGAGCAGCTGGGAGCTGTGTGGAGCGTCTGTGGGTTGGCGTTGGCAACTAGAATAAGTGTGGGCTTGCGATGAAGAGAAGGAGGTTCTCTCCACTGCAGCAACACTTGATCCATCCATAGCAATCACTCTGAGTCTTGAAGCTTCTGCAAACTTGATCATCCTTTGAAGCTTGAGAGACTTGAGCACTAAGAAGGGCTCGTGGCAAGGCGATCAACAAGCAAACAAGGAAGAGCTGAGTGAAGGCTCTTGCCGAGGTTGTGCGGGGTTTTTGTTTGTGCTTGTAAGCGTTTCTCTTCATCTGCTTGTGCTCTGTAAGTCTCTGATTGTCTCTGTACTCTTCATTCTACATCATCTTATTGAGACATTTTGTGGAGAGGTTACTCCACCGAGAAGGAGGATTTGATATCCGGATTTCCGGGGCTTGATCTGCCGACGATCAAGGGATCACCCACCTTAAGGGCACTCCAAGGAGTAGGGGCAAGATATCCCCGAACCTTGTAAACGATCCTTGTTAGCGTTTTGGTTTGTGTTTCATTCACTACAAGAAAAAAGTTAAACAACAACGCTTTTTCCGCGTTGTTGTTAATGCTTAAAAAGCGTTGTAGATGAAGCCGTTGTAGAAAGTATATCTACGACAACGCTTTTTCCGCGTTGTGGTTTGGAGCAAAGACAACGCTTTTTTCGCGTTGTCTATTGGTTTTTAAAAAGCGTTGTTATTGACGCTGTTGTTAAAAGTCGGGTATCAAAGACAACGCGGAAAAAGCGTTGTGGTTTGGCACAAAGACAACGCAAAAATCGTGTTGTGTATTATTACTTAAAAAACGTTGTCTTTTTAATAGGCAGTGTTTTTCACAATTTATAATATTCACAATTTATAAACATTTTTATTTACAATTGATAATATTCACAATTTACAATATTCACAATTTACAAGCATTTTTATTCACAATTGATAATATTCACAATTTACACTGATAATAGTTTACAAAATTCACTTATAATACAGTGCATTATTTACAAAAGTGTTTGTATTCCATATTAAATACAAAAAATATCTCAATTCACAAGTTCTATAAAACTTCATCATTCACAAGTTGTTCTTTGGGGTTGCTTGTTAACTCGATCTGCTTTAACACTGCATAAAAATAATAAATTTGGATAAGAGATTATATACATATGCAAAAGAATGCATTCTTCATGTTTATCGCTAAAACGCATTTATGCAAAAGAATGCATTCTTCATGTATATACATATGCAAAAGAATGCATTCTTCATGCAAAATAATAAATTGGGAAGAATTTTCCAAATTTACATATGAAAAAGAATGTTCAGTGGAATAAATACAGAACTGAGCATGCTAATTTGGAATCTAAAACGCATTTATGCACTACAAATGAAAGGTTCGAGGGTGAAGACTACACTACAGTGTATATGCATTCTTCATGTTTATCGCTCTTCTGAGTTGAATTTGTTCCACGCGTCCTGCATCATTAGAAAATGGTGATTAGTTTGTATAATATAAATAAGGCAGATGTAAGGAGCAAAACTGACTTATGGATCCAACGTTTATGATATATTTTCTAACCTATTAACTAGTACTAATTTAGGAACAACAACTTGTACAAGTTTGATTTTCTAATGCTAAGAACTAGTATTAATCTCCCACTGTTGCTGACAAGACAATATAGAAAACACTTTAGAAACTATTTACTGTCACATGGTTATGCATTTTCGATTTTATTCCTGTGTCATACACAGGCAAACTAAGACAACTGGAGGACTTGCCTTGAGAAGATCAAAAACCTTCTCACAAATGTACTTTTGGCGAATGCTATCACCTCTTTGTTGTAATTTATCCGGATGAACATAGAGTGTAGCTTTCCAGTAAGCTTTCTTCACAGCCGTAGCAGCAATGACACCTGTCAACGAAATTGGCTGCCAACCACTCTCAGGCCCAAGGATCTGAGAACAAAACGCCGAATGAAATGGCTTAAACATCAGCAGCTCCATATTTACATGCAGAATCTATTTCTGACTATTAATGGAACTTCAAGAATTCTCAGTGGCTGAAGCTGCTTATCAGATTGGAATGCATTTTAAAGGACTAATGGAGCTCCACTAATAAAACATTATGAACTAGAGTGACGTTGATTAAGCACAATGTAAAGATACAGTGATAGAGATTGTAAATCGAGATTAGAACAACAAATTTAAAAAGCAGATGGTCTCACTTAAATCAAGATTAGAACAAACAAATTTAAAAATCCCGTGCAATTCCTATATGACACGATAAAGTTGCTTTCTTTGATTTAATTCTCTTCAACCAACAACTCATCATATAGATGGTGAGTTACTGAGTTTCATGTGATTCTAAATAATAGATTTTTGACAGTTCAAAGCAAATGGAAAGTGGTGACTTCAACTACTTATGTTCTAACTGTCAAACATACCATGGGAAAACAGAAGACCAAAAGAACCTGCCCACTGTCCCGAATAAAAATTCACAACTACTAGAATCTGGAAACAACAATTTTCGAATTTTGGATCTTTTAGTACATTTCAAGATAGTAATTCCAATATGCATGAATATAAAGCATACCTAGATGAACTATTAGACATTATGATAAACAGAATCAATGTAACACTGACCTTTTGTTAATTGAAAAATATGCAGAGCACAACGCTCAACGGCAAGTCTTACTGGGCCACTCCCATTCTTTAACTGAAAAGATCTATGTCTAATGAACTAGGTTGCAGATTCAGTCATATCCATAAGTACTTGTAGCAGATCCTAGAACTCATTATCTTCCATGTACTGAGAATAAATAAGATTGTACATCAGTGCCTCAATGCAAAATAAAACAAAAGTATACAAAAAATCTCATAAAGCATCTTAAAGAAACTAAAACGAAGCAGAAGCATTTGTAGCAAGTTGTTGTAAGTATTTCTCTAATAGTAGATTCATCTATCATTTCACAGCTAGACCAAATATGGTAATCAACTTCAGACCACTGTCTTGCAATAGACACAAATCCCAAAAATCAATCACATAAAAGATGTTGTACCTGAGACATGATTCCCATGACTTTTGTTGCAGAAACTCGCACCTCATCATCATCAAGTTGCAACATGACTCTCAGTAAAGTAGTAAGTTACTTAAATAAGATTATAGATTATATTATGTAAACATGGTACTGTTAGAATGTAGATTGAAACTATTCATACTAAATAGTAGCAATTTCTTAAGGGAACTTAACATCAGTCATATATCATGCAGAATGAAGCAAGTACCAACAAAATTTTGGTCCTTAAGTCATATAACTCTCATAAAGCATAGAAAATAGTATGTCATGAGGTTTGATATTGAATGACAAACCAAAAACGAAGCAAAATGCTCAGATGTCATCACTGCGTTGAAACCAACTATAGGCACCAAGGAAGCTAACAGTGTTCTAAAAACCACCTACAAAGGCACAGTAATGTTATGTGACAAAAGTGTCACCTCTTTATTAAAAATAAAACATTTGATGTATTAGAACTAAATGACAGCTTAAAGCAAAGTAGCAAACATTTGATGTATTAGAACTAAATGACACAATCAAACAAGGAAAGAAAATGAGTTTCAGAAGGTTCCCTACCTGAAATTCCATGTTCTGATGTCCTGTTCACCAAAGAAGAGAAGATTTTGTCAAGAATGAAACAGTTTGAGAGGCCGGAGCTACAATTATGTGCAAGTTAAATTATTAAGATGCATTCACAAAACCATCGTGGGTCCTAAAGAAGAATCATTGGCATTGGATCAATAGTTTTGACTTGTTAAAAAGAAATTTGATAAAAATTACAGATTAAAAAAACACACTGAATATTTGGTCTCAACATTAGTTCCAAGAACTCAACAAGAAAAACATGGATTTTAAATATTATAAAGGGTCTGATTCTGAATAGCTGACTTTCACAGAGAAAACGAGAAAACAATTATCAACCATGAACCATTTGCAAAGTTCAAAGAGTTAAAAAAAATGAAAAAAAAGGCCAAATCTTCAAGGACTTACTTTTCTTCTGTTTTGAACGAACCAGAAGGTGGTTGCAATAGTAATCAGGTTGTATACAAAATTTAAATCAGAATAAAACAGTGTATACCTCCACATGTAGCTCAGCTTCACATACTGACAACAGAGAATATTATTAGGAAAAATAATAAAAAATTAGAATAAAACATTATGACTGGGGTGAGCATACTTGGGTGTTATCAAGAAAGACTGCTTCACATACCTCCATATGTTACAACTACAAAAGAATATAAAGCATACCTAGATGGACTTGTGAGGTAGAGACATGCTCGTTTGCATCTCCCTTTTATGCTCAGCGATTATTTCTAGGGTAACATCAAATTTCTTCCTTGTTCTAGGAACATTGAAATAGATTGTTGGGTTGATATGACCTCCTATACCCCGCACGTGGCCAGCAATTTCTTGAGTATCAAGTGCCTTGGTCAGAATATCCTCTTTTGGTCCTTCAATTTGCAGCTTACCCTCCCTCTTTTGTTGTATATATTCATCCTGTTATGCAACATTAAAGAAATTATTATTATACAAGGTATCATTTTATTAAATTTACAGGTTTATGTATTATTAATTTGCTTACAAGCTTGTGGACTGTGTTCACCAAATCTTCTCCTTGAAACTTTAAATGCCTATGCATCTCAAGAAATTATTTTCAGTATATATGTGGTCAAATTTACTAGACCATGAACACCTTTAATTTACTGAACCAGTTTTATTTTTAAAAATAACTAAATAAACTTTTAATTTTCTTTGGTTGCATCATTCGGACTACAACTTCTAGACACATAAACCAGGTCCTTCTTCAAAGACAGGGTTTCTTCATTAGGTAACCAGGTTAATTGAGAAGATTAACTTTGTTAGTATTAAACAAGGAAACTGTAAATTGACATTTCCGTCAAAGATTCCTTCTTTATTGCCATTTGTCCCAGCCTTATTCTAAGCCGATTCCTTTTAGTATAAGAAAACAGTAAAATTGTATCTGTGAATAGATTTGCAAACTATAATTAACATAAAGACCTTAAGAAGTTTCCCTATAAATCCATTATATTACTGAAGAAATAAATAGTTACTTACATTGAGATAGAATTCCGTGCTTTTCTTGATACTAATGCATTAACGATGACAAATGATCCAACTCCCAGATCCATCTATTGAAAATCAAAAGCAGTCATAATTCGTAGGGGTCAATTACATCAAACGTTTTCACATCAGAACATATCATTTAATGAGATTAAATATTATGAATGGAGTCTAACTTCTATCATTCACTACCCTAATTGTTTACCAGGGTTAAAAAGGGAAATATCAACGAAGAAACCACCAGAACAACCCTAAGAAGAAACAAAAATTCACAAAACTTAATATGAAAAAAAAATTTCTTATGCCGAAAACAATTGTATCTTTATTTATCATGAACATAGCTTTCTCAAGTTTCTTGAAAAGCATTACAATTCATAACCATTTAACCATACTTATAATTAATGAATCACATGCTAAGCTTACCATACTAGTACCATATGTTTCAGTCTTTGCATAGCGCCGGGGGAATATTTTAAAGTCCACAGCTAATATACTCAAGCATGTCATGATGACCTATGTCAAAAAGAACAGTTCAGATTGTTGATCCACAGAGAAATGAGTTAATTTAACTAAGTTATAGTGATCACTATACCACCAATACTCGATATGATGTAATAGTTGCCCTCAAAGAAGATAACTGTTCTCCTTTAAGATGAATATATGAAGAACTGACACCATAGCACATTTGGTCAATAATCATTGGTAAGGTCATGTAATAAATGGAATGAATATAATATCACTATATTAAATAATCAAAGTTATGGAAGGAATAGAAATTGTAACATTTTGAATGAGTTACCCTTTAGCTGATATGCAGAGAAGTAGGACAACTATTAGCAGGAATGTGAACATATGAACCCATTCAGCAAGAATCTGGAATGAATAAATCAAATGCATAGTTAATTTTATTGTCTGATTGGAACAAAGCACAACAACTATAGGTAAAACTAAGGGGCAGACAAGAACACAATTACAGATCATATGGACCAAATTCTAATGATATCTACTATTGTTAGAGTGACAACGGACCGTGAGAATTAGAAGAACCGGAAGAACAATGCACAAGTAATCAACATTGAGTGAAACTGCATAGCATCTAAAATCTCTATGGCGAGGAGCTACACCACCATCCTTCTTTGACACGGCAGCCTCAACATTAATATTCACTGATAAGACATTGTTGGCATTGTTAACATTGTTAAAGCGTTGAATCCCTCATTTGATAAGCAACTAAAAAAAGGAGAATTATAGATCGTTTCAGAGCCAAAGAATGGATTTTGACTAAAGAAATTTAAAAATCATTCACCATTAACTCGGGCAAAGCTGCTCCATTGGCGAAGGACCACCAAACCCTTAAAACAAGTAAACATTTAAAGGTCAAACAAAACATGGTCCACCGTGCCTAAGCTTTGAGAGCTAGAGAAAGAGGAAGTCCATTACAGGAATTATCGTCGAGAGAGCGGCGACCTCCAGCATAGAAGATCCCGTAAGATTGCTCACGAACCTGTCGAGAATGCCAGCCCAGTAAGAATCCCGAAAAAGGAACAAAATTTAAGAGATCAAAAGGGAACGGCATGAAGAAAGAAACTCTTACTCTTCTTTGAGCAGCTTGTTGGGGTTGAGACTCTGCCGTAGATATTCCATGGCTGGAGGTTGAGCCGCAGAAGATATCGCCGTCGTGGGCGGAGGAGGACGGGATCTCGGAGAAGGAAGCGAACGTTTCACGAATTTACATACAATCTAGCCATCACACCTCCTCTGGGAGGGATAAAAATTAGGAAAAGAAATAAAAAACCGTCGTGTACCAAGAGAAGAGGCGAAGAGAGGGCGTGCGTCGGCCCTAGCTTCTCTTCGTTGGCACTTCTAGAGAGGAGGCGGAGAGAGGGAGGGTGTCAAGACAGCAAAAGAGGGTCTTCCCCTTCTTCGTTTTGGAGGTCAACGAGAGAGATGGAGAGGGTAGTGGCGAGCGTCGTGATGCTGCCGCTGGGGTTCAGTTTCCACTCGACGGACGAAGAGCTCGTGGAGGATACTTCTTGGTGGTGAGCTAGGAGAAGATGTATGTTCACCAGATCTTCGTGGAGAGGAGAGGACGAGGGAGGTGGCAATGAGGGAGGTCGAGGGAGGTGGCAATGAGGGTTTGGGTTTGGATCTTGCCAGAAAGGAAGAGGAGCGGAGATATTTCGCGGAGAAAAGAAGCGCGGAGAGATTTTTCGCGAGCCGCCGAGGTTTGGCAATGAGCGAGGGATGTGTTTTTTATTTTAGCGGGAAATACGACAACGCTTTTAAAAAACGCTTTTGTAACAGCGTTGTCTTTCATCCGAAACCACAACACTAAGCACATCGCATCATTATAAAACGTTGTCGTTATTAAAAAGTAAAACACATAGACAACGCTTTTCACTAAAAACGTTGTAAAACAAGAAAAGACAACGTTTTTTTTAAAAAACGTTGTCGATTGGGCGTTGTTGATTGCAAAAATTCTTGTAGTGATATTTCTGCAACTTGTTTTCTGTCTTGTATTTGTCTTCCGCTGCTAATCACTCAAGTGCAGAAATCCTTAAGCTCAAAGAAATTGTGTCTGGCTATATTCACCCCCCCCTCTCTAGCCATCCGAGTTCCAACAAAAGATACGGGGAAGAGAGTAATGCAAGATGAGGGAAAGACCAAGAGCAGCAAACAATCTTGTTCCCGTTGCTCTCCTGGATATTTCAAAGACGTACTGGGTGAGGTGATACCAATTATGTGTGATAAGCAACAAGAGAGGATTAAAAGTACTCCACTTGCTCCAAGGCTCGAGATGCCTAAGATGTCTATCAGTAGTACCAGAGTTGATTTAGTTTTAAAGAGATTCCAATTATTTCCTTCTCCTTCTTTCTTGTTTGGTGACAACATTATAGTTCTATTCACTTCGACTGAGTTTAACATTGTGCTTGGTTTGGCCCATGTGGGGAAACCGGTTGATCTTGATGCTAGCATGGAGTCCAATTTTGTTCTTAGGCTATTTGGAGGGAAAGTTGACAACATAAATAGGACCATAATTCATGATAATTTACGGTCATTAGCTGGATCTGAGAAGGAATCTGAAGTGGATGATTTTGTTAGGCTGTTTATTTGTCTTTTATTTAACTGTGTTATTTTTTCTGTTAGCAACTATTCCACTCCTTGATTTATTATGTCCTACATTGATAACTTGACGAGGTTATTTGATTATTCATGGGGAGATGCAGCATATAAATTTTTGTGCCACCAAATTATCTTGCATACCGGTAATGGCAAAGGAAAGGCTGGTTGCAAAATGTATTTAGATGGTTGTACTGTAGGTTTGATGGTGAGTTTTTAATATTTCAAGTGCAATCGTGATATATTTAATATTATTATATTGCTCTCTATATGTATTCAGGCATGGCTGTATGAAAGAATTCCTTCATTTAGATATGCACGTTCTTTATGTTGTTTCCCCCGGTTGTTTCGCTGGGAAAGGAGTAAGATATCAATCAAAGATGATGTTGCAGAGAGTTTATTTTCTAGAATTGATTTTAGTAGGGTAAGTTGCTATGTTTTTAGTATGTTTTTTTTATAGATATGATTGTAGAAGTGACATTTTATTTATAATTATGAAAAAGTGTTAGATATAGTACTATTTCCAGATGAGGAGATACTCTTGAGTGACAAGTAGGTAACTTCTTCTCTAAATATAGAAATAATAAAATTATTATGCTAAATAATGATGACAACATATTTTTTGACTACATTACTTATATTTTTCATGTGCCACTTTATTTGAGATGTTCTGGAATTTCTAATACCCAGAGGTTGCTTGAACCAATTGTTGCAGTTAAGAGCACTGAGCTGGAGACCGAAAAAGTTAGTGAGGATTTGATTTTAGAAGAGACTAAGATTGTTGAGGTTAAAGTGGGTAGTGAAAAAGAACTTGCTGGGTTGGAAAAGTTGAATGTGGAATTGACAACTGCCAACATTGATGATAATGTTGATTTGATGATAAAAGATGTTATTTCTGATTTGAATAAAGAGCAAGTTTCTGGTAGTGACATTGGTACTTCGAAAGCAGGGAACATTAGCCACTTTCAATCTTCTATTGTGGATACTGTGAGGTGTAGAGCTGATCGTGTGCCGAAAAGAAAGGAGTCTATGTTTGTGACTCCTCCTAGCTCAACACCAAAACGTAAGAGGAAGGGGAAAAACAGGTAGATGAAGTATAAATCCGAGATTCATTATTTTGAAATTTACTAGTTTTTGCATGTTATTGTATATTGTTACTAACTACGTATAGATTTTAGCTTACATTACTAAGTATGTTTTATATAGGTTAATTTGATAGTAGATGTTAAGGATAGGGAGAGTCCTCCCAAGACTACATTGGATGTATATAAAAAGAGAACTGATTTTTGTGGACATCAAGAAGCAGCTGAAGAAGAGAAAAAGTTGTTGACAGACTTTCTCAGTAGGGAAGAATTGGAGTACGTTTATTTTCAATATGTGAAATTTTGCTAAACACTTCTTATCAATTTATAATGTTATTTTTTACTTCCCGCAGTGATGTCATATGGCAAGATGAGTTCCTAAGCTTAACTAGAGCTACATTTTGTTCTTTTTTGTTTAGTGAGCCTGTTGATAATCAAATCATAAATGTTTATATGAAGATTATGAAAAAACACAGTCCAAGTTATGGATTTGAAATTTACTGTATGGATACAAATATACAGGTTTGTAGCAAATCGAGATAATTGATAGTTGATATTTGATTTTTAATTCTTATTAGATTAAGAAACATGATTATATCTTATTTTGAATGTGTAGAAAGAAGTCTTACAGCACTTACAGAAATATGACAAATATAGGCAAATACACAAAGCAGATTATGGTGCTTTTCTTGCAAGGTTGGCATCCACAACGTGAAGCAAACTACAGAAACTAAATGAAGATCTATTTAGAAAATGTAGATATATCATTTTCCCAATTAATGATAGATGACATTGGTATTTATTGGGTGTTAATCCAGCTGAAGGGAAATTCAAATTGTGGAATTCAAACCCTGATTCATTTGCATTTGGGACTGCTAAAGTTTATGTGAGTATGACAATATTCTACTCTAATATATCTTAACATATCACAGTATTAAAGCATTTACTTTTTTGCAGGCAAGGTTTTTGGCTAGATGCATTTTGCATCTTCATGCATTTGTCATAGGTAGTGAAGAGGTGGTGAAAGAACATTGTCGTCATCAAGGCGCTACCCTTGATTGTGGTGTCTACATTTGCCTGTGGATGGAGTGTCTCTCTTATGACACTGATGATATCTAGAGTTTTCAAAATCATGTTAACATAGACGCTTATCGGGCCCAGGTTGCTTCAAATATATTATCAGATGAGAATGGATTGTTAAAAAATGTATTTGACTAAGATGTAAAGCAATATTAGTATTTGATTAAGATGTAAAGCATCTGAAGATAGACAACCTTATCTGATTCTTATGCTCAAGCAGATGTATTGGAGTTTCAAATTTACCTTTTTGTGGATCCAAATTCAGATGTATTGTAGATTATTTCTGGTACAGTTATGTTAAGCAGATGATTTCTGGTACAGTTATCTGCTTCTTATGATTTCTGGTACAGTTATGTTTCAAATTTGCCTTCTTATGACAGATAGATGTTGGTTTTTACAGGTTTGTAGCAATACTAATTTTTATTCTGTAGTAATGATAGACTTATGACTTAGTTATGTAAAGCAATGTATTCTGTTAGTAATGACAGATAGATGTTGGTTTTTATTCTGTGACAATGTTGGTTTTTATTCTGTAAGCACAATTGACAACTGCCTCCCTCTTTAGTGTGTCAACTGCCACTAATCAAAATTTGACAATTTAATATTGGTTTTTACTCTTGCAATGTAAATTCAAGTATGTGTCTGAGCAAATTGAGTATACATGTCCACAAATTAAGTATTAAGGTACGAGCCTTTATCTTTAGTTGTCAACTACTAAAAAAATTAAGTACAATTTATTTAGAATCAAGTATATATTTTGAGAATGAGGTACTATTATCAAAAATTCAGGTACATATTTTATTAATCATTGATAATATAATATGGATTAAGGTTAATGACACTACTGCTCTAATAAGTGCTTTACATAAATAATTAGGGTACATCATCCAGATTATTAGGTGCAAAATATTCAAATTTGAGTATGTGTCTGAGCAAATTGGATATACATGTCCACAAATTGAGTATTAAGGTACGAGCCTCCATCTTTAGTTGTCAACTGCTAAAAAAATCAAGCACAATTGATTCAGAATCATGTATATACTCTAGAGAATGAGGTACTATTCTCAAAAATTCAGGTACATATTTTATTGATCATTGATAATATAATATGGATTAAGTTTAATGACACTACTGTTTTAATAAGTGCTTCACATAAATGACAAGGGTACATGATCCAGATTATTAGGTATGAAATATCCAAATTTGAGTATGTGTCTGAGCAAATTGGGTATATATGTCTATAAATTGAGTATTAAAGTACGAGTCTCCCTCTTTAGTTGTCAGCTGCTAAAAAATTCAAGTACAATTGCTTCAGAATCAGGTATACATTTAAGAAAATTAGGTAATATTCTCAAACATTTAGGTACATATTTCATTGATCATTGATAATATAATATAGATTAAGGTTAATGACACTACTGCTCTAATAAGTATTTCACATAAATGATTAGGGTACATCATCTAGATTATTATGTACGAAATATCCAAATTTGAGTATGTGTCTAAGAAAATTGAGTATATATTGTTGGGACCGGGTGCATGTTGACATGGATACGGGTTCGTAATTTTAAAATTTAATTACGTACAGCAGAAGGTTTAGCATAAATAATTTCTCAAATTATTTTAACCACGTATCTAGCATGCAACCTTATGTTGTGAAGACATGATCATACATTTAAAATTTTGCAAAAAGTAAACTAATTTACTTAATACCTCGCGTAACTCGTAGAAAGGGACGAGATCCAACCGTAGCGTCCCTTAGAAGCTCCGCCTCTATTCGCGTCCACGCCGAGTTTTCTTCGGGATGACTTCGCAAGGCCACGAGTTTCGTGCCGACAAGAACTACTAGATTCTCCAAAGGCACGACAAGAATACCAAGAGAGAGATGAAAAACTAACCACCAAATGAAGAACGGAATCAAGATTCCGGGAGGAAGGAAGAAGTCGCGCCCGCTTCTTTTTCTTCTTCGGCCTCTTCTTGGTAGTGGAAGCTCACGGCAAAGGGGGAGGGCTCTAGGGCCGGCGGCACTACAAGAGGGAGAGGGAGAGAAGGAGAGGGAGAGAGGCTAGGCAAGAATCCTTGATCTCTTAGATTGATTTCCAAGCCTTGCCTTGGTTCCTTTATATAGTAGTCTCTCAATCGCCAAATCTCCTTTTAACGGAATAAATTTTTCATAAGAAATTCATCTTATAAATTTTTCTATGAATTATTCCATTATGTCAAGTTTTTATTACAACTTAATTTATAATAAAAACAACCATGTCTCCCCTTTTATTATGGAAAGAAATTTATTTATATAAATTTCTTTATATAAATTTTTTTATCATGGTAAATCAATCCATTATTGATTTTATAAAATAAAATAAAACAATCCATAATTTTATAAAACAAACTGCGCTCGGTTTATTTTATAATTTGAACCAAACAATTTGGTTCTCCCCTTTTGATGTGGCCGGCCAAACAAAGAGGGTGGGGACCCTCTTTGGCCGGCCAAACCCAAGCCGAAACCATACGAATTAAACTTATTTAATTCGTCCAATAAGTCTTCAAAAGACTTAGCCATTTTATGCTTCCGTTGCGTCTCTGAAAATTCAGATTCGACTTATCTCTCTTGATCGGAAAATCCAATTTTTAACTCATTTTAAATCCCTCGGATTACTCGTAGTGCGTGTGACTAAATAGGCTTTCGATTTATGTTGGCCGTCTATAATTAACCAATTATAGAACGATCATGAGTGTCACCTAGTAGTACATCATGATCCCCAATTAATCGAAAGATCAACGGTTGACCTCAGAAATAATTCTGAAACCCTTCAGCAGATTTAATGAATCGTGCCTCATTCCCTTCACCATCTTATACCCACTTGGTTCAGGACACGGTCTATGTGTGTCAGTCCCCACTAGGCTGACTACGTCACACCTAGCCCAAGTAGTGTCTTTCTCGTCCAACGGATTCTAATTACTCTCATGTTTCTGAGAGAATCATACTCGGAACATGTGATGCTCTGGCCAGAGGCTTCGAGTAACAATCCGACGATAGGCCTTGGGTATACATCTCCTCGCAAGGAGTGGTGAATCCTTTGTAGGTTGTTCAAACATCTTCGGGCACTTCAGCTTATACCCAATCATCTTGGGTCCACACCTCCTTGGAGATGCTTGCTTAAGATGTCAAAGTATAAGTCTTCATGACCAAGATGACTTGAACACCGCAAGTCAAAGGAACATCGCACTTAAGCTGCAATAAGAACTTCATTGACATATCTATATGTAGATCACCATATGAAGTTTTACAGCTAGTCACTCCAATGAACTAGTTCCCTTAACTAGCATTCATGTTTATCTCCGGACATCCCAATGTCACCAGCCAGTGAGAATCAGCTGATTAGAGAATAACCCATGCTAGTCTCCACAGAATTGATAGCGTCCGTATTTATCAATTCATCGACTAGGGATAATTTCAATACTTCACAATTGCACATGTAGAGATAATCACTAGTTGTGAATTCATCACAAATTCTCTCATGCTGTGAATTGTATTGCGGACATTCAGTAAATGAGTTTAAGATCTCAATCAAATACACGAACATGTTGTTAGTGTGTGCACTTATGTGCCAAGACACTTTTATGTATTTATGGATAATTATTTTAATAAAGGCAAGTATTTGGCGTTAATCATTTACTTTTCTGTACTTATATGATTAATGATAAAGTCCCACAGATTAATGGTTATATTATTCTGAAAATCGTCCTTGATCGGATAGATATCTAGAGGGGACATAGATATCTAGATCAACGCTAAGTATGACTAGGTCAAGATAGACCGGAGGGATGGATATCCAAGTTGTACTTAGGGGTGCCTTGAGTTTAGAGGTACACTGGACACGACCCGCTTAAGAGAACACCACATATTAAGTATCATTGGTAGTTCGTCTTAATGAACGAGTGTAACTGATCTTTTGACTTGAGACTTTCATATATTCTATGCGTGGAGTTATGTACTTTGATGTCGTTAAAAGCAATTTTTAATCGGATTGTGATTAATACGGTAATTGAGTGTATGACAAAACGTAGAGAGAATAGTGTTGAGTCAATAGAGGATTCATCGCTCTCTTAGATTTGGGAGTTAACATCCTGGCCGCTTGATAGAGATATTAGTGACTCGAAATCCATGGCCATGGGAGGAATGATTATCATTCAAGATGAGTCTATTATATCTTAGAAATCAAGTAAAATAATTAATTGGTGATGATGCATACTGCACCAAATTAATTGGGATGTAGGATAAAGATGAAGAGATTGAATTACACAGTAATCGGTTCATGGAGGTTTTAGTTTATAACTAATATTCTATCACGTTGGGTGGCTAAAAACTGTTGCTAGACAGTTACCTTAGTCTGTGTATGGATTTACACTGCCTTCGTGTATAGAACCTAGAGGGTCACACACATAGCACATAGATGCGAACAGTATCTGTAGTTGATTATTTTAGTGAATACTAAAATTAATCAATTTATTATTTCTGAATAAGAATTAATTGGATTATTAATTATTTCTGAAATATCGGAAGCGAGAATGAATCAAGATCAAATATGGATTTATTTTATGTAGAGAAAAGAGAGTAGATTTATCTTTTATTCTCTTTGGAGAATTTGAAAGGTCACAATTATTGTGGCAATAATGGAGAAGATAAAGAGTCTCTATTAATGATTATTAATTGAGAAGATGAAGAGTCTCTATTAATGATTATTAATGGAGAATTTCCAAAGTCATAATTATGATAAATTAATGAAGAATATGAAGAATCATGTCTCTTCATCTTCCTTGGAGGCTATATATATCCACCCCTGGAAGAAGAGGAGAACACTTCTCCTTTGTCTCTCTTGTGCGATTTCTCTCCATCTCTCTCGGGAAGCCTTCGGCAGCCTACTTCTTCTCTAGTTGGAGACACATCTCCAGATCCGTAGTGCATCCGAAGGAATTCTGTCGATCCAAGTGGCTAGCACCTAACGGATCATCTAGTTCGTGATCTTGTGCGCGTGGATACCGCTAGAGGAGTCACACGTGGGGCTCTCATCTGTTCGTGATATTATTCACAAGTAAGCAAAGGATTACAAGGTATGTTTTCAGTTTATACTTGTTTTCGTATCATTTTGTTTAGAACTATATGTACCACGAAAAGATACATGATTTAAGAGCAGATTTTTGCTTTATTATAAATATTCCGCTGCGCTCAGAACCTAACAGTGGTATCAGAGCAAATCGTGGTTGGATCATGTAGTTCAAAACCTCTTCTTCAAATTTTTGAAGATTAGTGCTTCGAGAGATTTCGAAGAAATTTTTATTTATCTCATGTGTTATGATTTAACATTTCAAGATAGAAATGTAGAAATGAATTTTATCTATCAAACCTGTAGAGAAATACATGTTATGATTTAGATATGAATTCCTTATGGTTGAAGTACATGATTACTTCAAGATTCTTAGAGATAGATCTCGTAATGAGATTGTGTGGATGCACAAGAAGTAAATTAATGGTGAGACATTTTAATAATTGTAAAATCCCTTAAATATTAAGTCGAGATTTGTTGAAAGCCCTCCATTAATAACTGTGATGATAGTTAGAGTTTTTACATGAGTCGGTACAGCTCAGCTGTGGGCTTGTGTCAAAACATCTATAATTTATCATAATTATTAGTGGGTCGACTTAAATCAAATTCGTTGACTTGTTTAGCTCAGCTAAGGTCAATTGATTTGAGGGGCAAGTTTTGAGAATATAAGGCTCGACAAAAGTATATCGAAAGTCACAGAGATTGGTGATTGGCAAGTTAAGGCCTACTTGATGAATATAACATGTAGGTACAGCTCAGCTGTGTGCATACTATATGATTCAGGATTTCGATCCTATTAGGAATTGTTACCAACCAATTCCCGATTCTAACAGTGGGGGCTGTTGGACCTGAATAAAATAATAGGAGTTATAAAGTCCTTTATTAAATATATTCCATAAATACTAAAACTCTGCTTTAAATTTTAGATGGCAAACACAAGTACCCTTTCGTTGCGAAGTATTCTCGAGAAAGAGAATGTCCTCCTCGGTTCAAACTACCTGGAATGGTATAGGAAACTGAAAATTGTCTTAAGACACGAGAGAAAAATTTACGTGCTCGAAGACGAACCTATGAATGAGCCTGTGCTAAACGCATCGGAGGAAGATCAGTCATATTACTCTCAGTACTTGGAAGATGCATTGGATGTGCAATGCATCATGCTGTCATCTATGTCTCCCGAGTTGCAGAGACAGCATGAGAACATGAGTGCTAGGGAGATTGATCAGCACTTGCGTGAGCTTTTCCAAGAGAGTGCGAGAGTAGAGAGGTATGATACCTCTCGAGCATTGTTTCGTACCATGCTGGAGGAAGAAAATCAAGTTGGGCTCCATGTACTCAAGATGATCGGGTACATAGAAAGGCTTGAGAGCTTGGGTTTCAAGTTGGACCAGGACTTGGCCATTGACTTGGTCTTGTCGTCGCTACCTCCATCTTTTTCCCAGTTCGTGTTGAACTTCAACATGAACAGTATGGACAAGAGTTTGACTGATCTGATGACAATGCTGAAAACTGCTGAGAAGGATATGAAGGTAAATCCTTCACTGCATACAATGATGGTAAGAAAGACCAACAAGCGCCCTAGCACCGGGAAATCTAATCCCAAGGCTAATGCAGTGAAAAATCCCGAACATCAAGCTCAGAAGAAGCTCAAAAAGGGGGCGCAGGTACCCAAATCTAATGAGAAGGAGGCCATATGCTTCTACTGTGGCAAGAAAGGTCACTGGAAGAAAAACTGCTACATTTTCATGAAGAAGAATGCCAGTGGAGCGGATGCTTCAGGTATCTTTATGATAGAGTGCATTCTTTCTATTTCTTCATCATGGGTTATAGATTCTGGAAGTAGTTCTCACATTTGTGCGAACATGCAGGGTCTAAGTGACTGTAGACGGTTGTCCAAAGGCGAGATGGACCTACGAGTGGCTAATGGGGCTAGAGTTGCTGCATTAGCTGTGGGAACTTATTCAATAAATTTGCCTAGTGGACTAGTTTTGAATTTAGAAAACTGTTATTTTGTTCCTAGTTTCTCAAAGAATATCATTTCGGTGTCATGTTTGGGCGCCAAGGGATTTGTATTTCAATTCAAGGACAAGTTATGCTCCTTTTATTTGAATAATATATTTTATGGGAATGGTTCAATGAATAACGGTCTTTATGTTCTTAACTTAGATGAACTGATTTATTGTGTTGAAAGCAAGAAACAGAAATTGCATGACTCAAACTTGACATATCTCTGGCACTGTAGACTTGGTCATGTAACCCAAAAACGCATTGCTAAATTACTCAGTAATGGGTATTTAGACTCTTTTGAGTTAGAGCCCATAGATACATGCGTAGCATGTTTACAAGGTAAAATGACCAAGAAACCTTTCACCAAGATAGGTGAACGGGCAAAGGAACTACTAGAACTCATACATAGTGATGTGTGTGGTCCATTGCAAGTTCAAGCTAGAGGAGCTTATACCTACTTCGTGACTTTTACTGATGATTTAAGCAGATATGGATATATCTACTTAATGAGGCATAAGTCTGAAACTCTAGATAAGTTCAAGGAGTTCAAGAACGAGGTAGAAAATCAAAGTGGCAAGAAGATTAAAGCTCTTCGAAGTGATCAAGGTGGCGAGTATCTAAGCCAAGAGTTCATTGATTACCTAAAAGTGTGTGGCATAGTTTCCCAACTTACACCTCCTAGAACACCGGAGTGGAATGGTGTTTCAGAAAGGAGAAATCGCACACTCATGGAAATGGTTAGATCAATGATGAGTCATGCAAGTCTTCCAATGTCGTTCTGGGGCTATGCCTTAGAAACAGCGGCATACATACTTAACCGAGTTCCAACCAAGGTAGTAGACAAGACTCCTTATGAATTATGGTTTGGAAAGAAACCAAATTTGTCTTATCTTAAGATATGGGGTTGTGATGCTTATGTGAAGAATGAAAATTCTAATAAGCTTACAGCAAGATCCATAAAGTGCATGTTTGTAGGTTATCCCAAGGCTACAATGGGATACCAATTTTATCTCCCAAGTGAGCACAAAGTTATTGTTGCTCGATATGCCACTTTCTTGGAAAGAGAGTTTATATCTAAAGAAAGTAGTGGGAGTAAAGAATGTCTTGAAGAAATTACAGACTCTACAAACAGGTTGGAAGATGAACAGTTGGACGAAGAGACAGTACCACAAGTACAAGTGTCTCCTTTATCCGAGACTGATCCAGAAACGCGAGATCAACATAAGTCTATAAGAATACACCGACAACCAGATAGATATGGTTGGTTGGTAACCCAAGATGAGGAAGTGCTACTCATCGAGGAAGATGAACCGTCGACTTACGAGGAAGCAATTACTTCAAATGATTCTGAGAAATGACTAGAAGCCATGAAATCTGAAATGGACTCCATGTATGCCAACCAAGTTTGAGAGTTGGTTGATGTGCCAGTTGGGGTAAAACCCATAGGGTGCAAGTGGATCTTCAAGAAGAAGA
The DNA here is from genome assembly GCA_024364735.1 of Boesenbergia rotunda. Classification (NCBI taxonomy): domain Eukaryota; kingdom Viridiplantae; phylum Streptophyta; class Magnoliopsida; order Zingiberales; family Zingiberaceae; genus Boesenbergia; species Boesenbergia rotunda. The sequence goes on along the minus strand of JAGFNQ010001435.1, from coordinate 1,649 downwards.
TTGACATGGATGGGAACGTAAGTACCTATAAAGCAAGGCTTGTGGCAAAGGGTTTCAATCAACGTCAAGGAATTGACTATGATGAAACATTCTGGCCCGTTGCAATGCTTAAGTCCATTAGGATTTTGCTAGCTATAGCAGCTTACAAGGATTATGAAATTTGGCAAATGGATGTTAAAACTGCTTTTCTAAATGGAAGGTTACAGGAGGAAGTATATATGACACAACCTCCCGGTTTTATAACATCTAAGAATGCCAATAAATTATGTAAGCTCAAGAAATCCATTTATGGACTAAAGCAAGCATCTCGGAGTTGGAATCTGCGATTTGACGAAGCAATTAAGGATTTTTCCTTTGTCAAGAATCCAGAAGAACCTTGCGTTTACAAGAAGGTTAGTGGGAGCAAGATTACGTTCCTAATATTGTATGTTGATGATATACTTCTCATAGGAAATGATATTCCTAGCCTAGAATCTACCAAGAATTGGCTGGGAGAGTGTTTTTCGATGAAAGATCTTGGGGATGCAACCTATGTCTTAGGTATTAGAATATACCGAGATAGACAAAGAAGGTTACTAGGGTTGAGTCAAGGTACATATATTGACAAAATGTTGAATAGATTCAGCATGCAAGACTCCAAGAGAGGATTTTTGCCATGTCACATGGTGTACATCTCTCCAAGGCTATGTGTCCAAGGACACAAGAGAGAGAAGTAGAATGGGCAAGATACCTTATGCTTCGGCTATAGGTCCATAATGTATGCTATGATATGCACTCGACCAGATGTCTCGTATGCTTTAAGCATGACAAGTAGATATCAGTCGGATCCTGGAGAGGGTCATTGGACTGCAGTAAAGACTATTCTCAGTATCTTAGAAGAACAAAGAACATGTTCTTAGTTTTTGGAGGAGACGAGGAATTGGTCGTTAGAGGATATAACTGACGCAGTTTCCAGACAGATCGGGATGATCTGAAGTCGCAACAAGGATATGTGTTTTGTCTGAATGGTGCAGCTATCTGCTGGAGGAGCTCCAAGCAGGAGACAGTTGCAGATTCAACAGTTGAGTCCGAATACATAGCAGCTTCGGAGGCAGCAAAGGAAGCTATATGGATCAAGAACTTCATAGCGGAGCTTGAAGTGGTTCCTAGCATTATTGATCCTGTTGTGCTATATTGTGACAATAATGCGGCTATAGCGCAAGCAAAGGAGCCAAGGTCTCACCAACGATCCAAGCACGTGCTAAGAAAGTATCACCTCCTCAGAGAGATTGTTCAGAGGGGTGATGTGTTGGTTAGCAGAGTAGATACTAGCGAGAACATCGCAGACCCACTCACCAAGGCCTTTCCTCTACAGAAACATGAGACCCATGTGAGGAACCTAGGACTGAGAATCCATAGTGTTTGGCAATAGTGCAAGTGGGAGATTGTTAGTGTGTGCACTTATGTGCCAAGACACTTTTATGTATTTATGGATAATTATTTTAATAAAGGCAAGTATTTGGCGTTAATCATTTACTTTTCTGTACGTATATGATTAATGATAAAGTCCCACAGATTAATGGTTATATTATTCTGAAAATCGTCTTTGATCGGATAGATATCTAGAGGGGACATAGATATCTAGATCAACGCTAAGTATGACTAGGTCA
>JAGFNQ010001434.1:53806-86548 GCA_024364735.1 Boesenbergia rotunda | reverse complement strand
GGGTTTGGGTGAGCCCGACTCTGGAAGATCCGAAATCACCCAAAAAAGATCGACAGGAGACTGGTCAGCATCGAGCTGAGACAGAGGCTCGCGGGTGCCCGTGTGCTTATGGGGGCCCGAGAACTCGGGCCCCCCTAAGCACTCGGGCGCCCCTATTCCGAGCGCCCAAATGCACACAGGCGCCCTCAAGTGAATTTTTATCAACAAATTAGTCGTTTGCAAACGTTGCGAAGCAAATAAATTGCTCCTTAAGGAAAATCAAGATAGAACAACTTAACTTGAATTCCTCAACTAAACAAGTTCAACATGGAAACTCAACTCAAGTTGCAAAATTTGAATAAGAGAATTTTGTCCTAAAATGTGAAGTTAAGTTCACCACAAGATCTAAATAGTTAGATATGACACTTTGATTCCAAAGAGCTATATACAACAAGTCCGAACTCGAATTCAAATCCAGATCAACTAATAAAACCTTCCTTTCACTTATCAATTAAAACAAGAAACAAACCAAAGCATGGATTCCGAAAACTTACCTAACCAAGTAGGACAAAATCAATATTATGTACCTAAAAGTGAAATTCATTACATAAATATAAAACAAACTATATGATTTAAGAGGAGACACCAAATTAGTTGGAACCTCAAAAACTTAACCTACCCACTTGGATAACTAGGTCTAGATAAATGAGAGATAATTTTAACTTGTGAAAACCAAAATTTAATACTAAGTCCCTTGGGCAAAACTAGTTAAAAAACTTTTGTCTTAGGCATGTGGTTACTTTTAATGATGTCCAAGTGACTCATCACAACCTAGAAGCTTGCTTGATAGACCAGATATCTGGCAAGATGTCCAAATAGGTGAAAGAGGGTCAAATATCTGACAAGAAGTTCAGTTGGGTCAGCAGGACCAGACGACTGACTGACGTCGACATGGGACATCTGGCAAAAAGACCTGGTGGGTCAGGAGATCAGACGTCAAGTGAAGTCATTTTACAAATGGTAAGTAAGGTAAGCAACTAGAAGGAGACATCCAGTGAGAACGAGTGCCAGTGGAACTATAGCCGCTAGTCTAACTTAATTATAACTTGAAAATCTAAGTTGAGACCAAGACTAGATCCCAGTCTTGGTTAAACAGAATCTAATTCACAATTTATGCATTTGTGCTAATTCTCTTTTGTAGGTAGTTTTGTTATTTGAACTAACATGTTTTGCAGGAGCTTGAAATGACAAATCAACGGGGAAGGCGCCTCAAGTGAAGGAGGACATCTTGAAGAGAATCATTGTAGGCGCCTTGGAAGCACCCTAGAGCAGATAAGATATGAGGATAGAACGTCAGCACAAGAGGCGTCTCAGATTACTGGAGACGCCTCGGATTACTAGAGGCACTCGGATTACTAGAGGCACCTCAAGTTGAAGCACTAGAGGCGCGATCAGTGAGGGCACTCCCAAAAGTATAAGTGTCAAAATTCTGGAATCAAATCAGGATGCATGGAGGCGCCCCAGATGAACCGAGGCGCCCCTAATGCCCTATAAAAGGAGTCTTCGGCCACAGCTCTCATCATCAATTCGACTACAAGTTTCAAGTTTATTCTGCTGCGTCAACTCCTTACTACTGCTATGTTGCGACTCTAGTATCGAAACTTTCGCTCGAGCAAGCTTCTACAACAAGAACCACAATGAAATCAAGCTCCCAAGTGTCAGTAAAAAGTTTAATTGTTAACTAATTATACTTGCATAAGAAGGAGTAGGTTGTTACACCTTTATCTTTTGTACTCGAGAACGTCCTGAGGGGACGTGAACCTTAGAATAATAGTCGTTGAACTACGAACCAAGTAATCGATTGTGTGCTATTTTCTTTCTTACTCTGTTTTCTTCTGCTTCGTGACTGTCGATAAGTCTGTTAAAATCGAAAATAAAGTTTTTAAAATTACACGTGATTCACGTCCCTCTCACATGCAAACGATCGTATAAATGCATCCTTTTGCAGCATATATGTGATAAAAAAAATATTTCCACAATTAATCAATACTCACAGGGCAAAAATGCCTTTAGTTGTTGTGAAATCTGCCACATAATAAATTATCGGCTAAATAACTATAACAGGAAGCAAGGAAATGCTCAATAGTTGATTATAAGGAAAATTATGGAACACATTAACTGAGATGACAAGATCAAAATGGACTAAAATGGTCGGGTTCAACCTAACTTCAAGTGGATATAAAAGCATGGAAAAATTACCAATCCAGCAGACATGATATCACGTAGCTTTCCAGGCTTCACGTTTGTCACCAGCAGTACTCTTCGGTTCTGAATTGTCAATTTGAGGTATACATACAATAAATTGAAAAAAATAAGACCTCAACTGGAGGATTAATAATTATTTTCCATTGAGATTCACTTACTACTAGGTCTTCCGGGCTGTAAAATTTTGCAAGACCACTAACTACTTGACGCAAGTTACCGTCTCCCAAATCTATCTCCTCCACCAACAAACTGTAATAAGGTTAAATTTTATCAAGTATTCAACACTAGAAACTTGAATAACAAAACTACCTATCAGCTGATGGGTGCTTTGATGCCTTTCGAATGATACCAATTTGTATGTTGAGAATACTTATATTGGATTCTGCATCCTTCTCAGCTATCTCCCTCTCTAGTGTTTTCTTTTTCTTCTCATTTGCCCCACTATCTTCTCCTGAAGGACCATTAGCTTTATTATCACCAGAATTCTTTTTCTTTGCAATTTCCTTAAGGCCAAGAAAATGATAACCAAGTTCAGGCTTGATATTTACAGGGGAAAAATAAATGCAAACTAGGACAGAAAATGAAACGATCAAAAGAAATTCATGTTCGTTAGGTACTTAAATACGTCAGTCACCTAACGTTAGACATTGTAGTAACTACAATAATTAACACTGAACTCTCAAGGTAAAATATAGATATAAGATTAAAAAACATAAAGGTTAGTCAGGAATAGTGTAAAAAAAAATATATACAACAAAGAGCTGTAGTACAGCAGTGTAGATGCCAACCACCAAGAAAGATTGGAAACAAATATAGAAACATCATCTTTGAGGATTGTAGCCCTAGAACAAATTAAGAGGACCAACTTATGTGAGAAAATCAACAGCAAGGTAAAGCATACTCACAATAGGTATGAATTCTGGCTTGTCAACCACGATTTTTGCAAATACACCACCAAAATCTTCTTTGTCCTGCATATATGGAAATGGAATATGATGTTGAAAAACACAGCTCCAGAGTAGTTATTAGTTAACTTGGAAATATGACAGATTACTTATTATTGACCCAACAAAATAACTAAGTAAAGACAATTCCATCTAACATTCTTGTGAAATGTTCTTGATGTATCATATGTAAAGACAATTCCATCTAATATTCTTGTGAAATGTTCTTGTGGTATCATATGTACAGACAATTCCATCAAATACTCTTGGGAAATGATCGTGGTATCATATGTAAAGATGACTCCGTCTAATCTACATTACCAATTTCACCCATTAGTTATAAATTGCATAATTAAGTTTATTGGTTTAGATAAATGGGTGATTAGAATGACAACATCTAGCTATGGACATGCCAAGGTTTGTTGGAGGGATGTACCAAATGGGAGGAAAAGAAAAAAAGGAAAGACACCACATAAGCAAGATCAGATACAAGTTAGTTACCTAATACTCAAAAAGTGTTCAAATTCACAATTGAAAAATCCAGCTCAAAATTCATCTGGTCATAAGAAGTATTAAATATTGCGGCGTGTAATTATTGAAATGAATTCATCATAATCCGATATAATTTAACTACTAGAGTGAACAGTTTGTTTACTAAACAAGCATCTTAATCTGTTGGATCTGAGCTGTGGGCAAGATATGGCAACAAGAGATCTACAGAAGACAGAAAATACCAATGTGGCCCATGTAAATATATTGAAAAGGTGACAATACGATTTAGAAAATTAACTATGAGCAGGATAAAATGAGAGTTTGGTAAAGAGAAAACACTATTTAAGAACTTCTATTCAAAAATTAGAATATTTCATGTTTATCCATGTTGGAGAGAAAAAAACTCTTCAAAACTTAATTAAATCAAGACCATGTACACAACTTATATAGCTTGTAGCTTGCAAAACCCTAATGGCACAAGATAGAAAAAGACCTAACTACCCCTGCAACTTACAACACTCCCCCTCAATTGAACATATATATTAAACATGTTTAACTTGCTAAGGGCAGAATTAAACACAGCTTGGGGTATAACTTTTGTAAACATATCAGCAAGTTGGTCCTCAGATTTGACATAGGGCAAACATAGCTCTCCAGAATCAAGTCTCTCCCGAATAAAGTGGTGATCAATCTCGATGTGTTTGGTTCGGTCATGTTGAACTGGATTATTTGCAATATTGATTGCAGCTTTGTTGTCGCAATACAGCCTGAGAGATAATTCAGCCTTTAACCCCATGTCTTCCAATAAAAACCTCAACCATAACATTTCTGCAAGACCATGTGTCATGGCTCGATATTCTGCTTCTGCACTAGACCGTGCACAAACACTTTGTTTCTTACTTCTCCAAGTTACCAAGTTTCCTCCTAAAAAGGTGCAATAGCCAGAAGTGGATCTTCTATCATCTCTAGAATCAGCCCAATCAGCATCAGAATAACATTCCACCTTCAAATTACCACCTCTCTTAAACAACAAGCCTTTTCCGGGACATGACTTTAAGTACCTCAAATCCTGTCAACGGCCTTCATGTGGATAGTTTTAGGAGCATGCATGTACTGACTCACTACACTAACAGCGTAGGTAATGTCAGGCCTAGTCATAGACAAATAGAGTAATTTTCCAACCAACCTTTGATACGTTCCTTTTTCCAGATTTGTAAGATCTTCCCCATTAGAACTAGTAAGATCATGACTTACTTCTATAGGTGTAACTTCCCTGTATCCTTGAACAAATCCAACACATATTTTCTCTGACATATATAGATTCCCTCCTGAGATCGAGCAACTTCAATACCAAGGAAGTACCTCAATAGTCCAAGGTCTTTAATTTCAAACTCTGATATTAACTTGGACTTAAGAACCTGGATTTCAACCTCGTCATCACCTGTGATTATCATATCATCAACGTAAACCAAAAGAATGGTAGTTTTGTCCTCTTTCCTTTTCACAAAGAGTGTATGATCAGCATTCCCTTGTTTAAAGCCAAACAATGTCATGGCTTTGCAGAACCTATCAAACCATGCTTTGGGTGATTGTTTAAGTTCATACAAAGCTTTTATCAGCCTGCAAACCTTTCCTTTTGTTTCGATTCCAGGAGGTGGTAACATGTAGACCTCTTCGTGAAGGTTGCCATTCAAAAAAGCATTTTTCACATCTAGCTGAAATAGCAGCCAACCATATTGAGAGGCAAGAGAAAGAATCACCCTGACTGATTTGAGTTTTGCAACTGGAGCAAAGGTCTCCAAGTAATCCACCCCGTATGTTTGAGTGAATCCCTTGGCAACAAGTCTGGTTTTATATCTGACCACTTCACCCTCTGAATTATACTTGATAGCATAGACCCATTTAGAACCAACCAAGTTCTTCCCCGTTGGGGGATCTACTAATTCCAAGTACCATTCTTATTAAGAGCCTCCACTTCTTCATTCATTGCTTCCAGCCACCTTGAGTCCCTTACAGCTTCATAATAAGAAGAAGGTATGACATGATTTGATAGTTGTGAAACAAAGGCATGATATGAAGAAGACAAACGAGAATAAGAAACATAGTTAGAGATAGGATGTTGAGTACATGACCTGACTCCCTTCCTAACAGTAATTGGAAGGTCCAACTCATTCATATTTAGGGGTGTGATTGGTTCAACCAATGAGGATACAGGATCAGGAGTCAGAGCATCCGATTCAACTGGCCGATTAGTAGTAGGTCCTTGCTTATGTCTTCGTCGCTTGTAAGTAATAATTTCTTGTGAAGCCTGCGAGCCCAGTAATGGAGCATCATCTTTTCTATTTTCCATGACATCCAGTGAAATAGGAGAAGGAACCACTTGAGGTACAAGGGAAGAGGTAAGATTCTCAGAGGTAAGATTCTCCTCCTGGGACGAGTCTGGGAAGAATAATAGGACTCGGACTCAAAAAAGGTAACATCCTTCAAGACATATCTTGTCCTAGTAATAGGATCAAAGCACTTATAGCCTTTCTGGCAAGTGGAATACCCTAGAAAAACTCCCCGTATAGCGCGAGGATCAAGCTTAGAGGTCTTGGGACCAAAAACATGAATAAAACAAAGGGAGTCAAATACTCGAGGTGTAAGGGAGAACAACGTGGTGTCAGGACGAAGAATAGTGAGAGGACACCGGTACCCGAGACCTTTTGATGGTAGACGATTAATGATATAAGCGGCTGCAAGGACAGCATCAGCCCAGAAATATTTGGGTAATTTGCGCTGAAATAATAATGCACGGGCTGTTTCAAGGATATGACGATTTTTCCTTTCAGCCACTCCATTTTGCTGGGGTGTGTAGGGACAAGATGACTCATGAAGAATTCCTAAATCCTCTAGAAAAGTATTTAGAGACTGTGCAAAGTACTCCCGTGCATTATCAGATCGAAGAGTTTTCACTTTTGTGTAGAATTGAGTTTCAACCATTCTGCAGTAATGTTGAATGAGTCGAGGAACTTCGTCTCTGCCTCTCATCAGATAAAGCCATGTACAGTGGGTGTAATCATCAATAAAAGAGAGAAAGTATCGGTAGCCATCCAAAGAAGGCACAGGAGAAGGACCTCATACATCTGAATGAACAAAGTCAAATGGAGACAAGCTTTTATTCACGGACTCAGAAAAATGCGTTCTACAATGTTTGAATAACTGACAAACTTCACATTGAAGAGACTCAAGAGAAATAGACGAGAAGAGACTAGGAAATAGGACCTTTAATGACCGAAAAGATAAATGTCCCAAACGAGAATGCCATAACAAAATTTCTTGATGCTTACTCTCTGAACACTGGGCTATAGACTTCAGAGCAGATGTTGTTCCAAGATGATAGTAATAAAGACCTCCTACTTCACGGTCAGTCCCAATCGTTTGCTTGGTCTCGAGATCCTGAAAAACACAATGATCAGGGAAAAAAGTTACTGAGCAGTGGAGTTGTTTAGTAATACTACTAACAGAAAGTAAATTAAGAGAAATGGAGGGGACATGAAGTGCAGAGGATAGGATAAAGTGGTCTGCCAGTTGTATGGAACCTTTTCCAGCAACAGTAGCTTTGGTGCCATCAACAATGGTCACTTTATCCTACCCATAAGACAAAGAGTAGGAAATGAAGGAATTAGCAAGATTTGTCATATGATCTGTAGCTCCCGAGTCAATGACCCAGGGCTATAAGATCTTGACCCATCAATACTTAACTCCAGGCCACGGATACCTGTGTGCACTTGAGACGAATTGGTAGAGACAGAGGATGAAGTCTGAAGACGCGTTAAAAGGAGCTGAAGATTGGCAATATCAGTAGATGACAACTCAATATTAGAAGGTACCGAGGAATCAGTAGTCTCCCCATCCACTAATTTCTGGGCAGCAAGATTCCCACGACTAGGAACCTTCTTGTCATTGTATTTGAATTTTTCAGGTTTTTTTTCTGGATATTTCTCCCAACAAAAATCTGAATCATGATTAGTCCTCTTGCAGTACCGACAAAATTTTCCACCTTTTCCTTTTGTTCCCCCAGACTTGAGCTTGTTAGAAGAACCGACAAAAGCAGATGTCTCCCCAATTAGAGTGCTTGCTGCAGAGATATTACCTTTGTTGTTCATGGTCCTTCTCCTGCCTTCCTCACTCAGAATTTTGTAGTAGACTTGTTCTACAGAGGGAGTAGGATCAAGACTAAGAATTTGTCCTTTTAAACTTTCAAACTCTGCATGAAGCCCATCAAGAAACTTAATGATTCTGTCCTTCTCCAGAAGCTTCAGATATCTCTTATGATCATCAGTAGAAATCCAATTGTACATCCTGTAGTAGTCAAACTCATCTCATAGCCCTTTTAGAGCAGCAAAATAATTTGTGACAGACATAGAACCTTGCTCATGTTTAAAAATTTGACTACTTATCTGATAAGTGCGCAACATGTCATGCTTGCGTCCATACATCTGCTCCAGTGTCCTCCACATATCAACAGTTGTCCTGTTTGATGCCAGAGCTAACAGAATTGAGTATCCAAGTCATTACCAGAATATTGTCACGCCTCCAAGTACGAAAGTTAGGATCTTTTTCATCTAGTTTCACTCTAGTACCGTGAAGAATATCAAGTCTATCATGGCCTTCGACATAAAGTTCAACAGCAACTGCCCACGATGCATAATTTGTCTCGGTCAATTTTTCGAGGTTATCTGAAGACCAGTTCCTCCCGATCCTGTCATTGTGAAAATTGGTTGTACCTGTCCAGAAGAAGCCAAAGGATTTGTAGACATCCCAGAACTTTCTCCAGAAGTGTCTGCCATACCAATTCACAAGAAGGAAGAGGCTTTATCAAGCTTTGTGGGCGGTCGCGCGAGGAAATGGTGTGGCTTCGAAGAGGGGGATTGATTCCAATGGATGATCGTAAAAAAGGGGTCGTTGCTTCCTTATGCTCAAGGCGATCTAGAGGGGAAAAAAGAAATCCGACGCGCGGCTATGGAGGAGGAGATCGACGATCTAGAATGAAGAGATCGGCTCCAACGGAGAAGGGCACCGATCGACGCTGAGGAAGGATCGTCAGCTCTGATCGACGCTGAGGAAGGATCGTCGACTCTGATCCAACGGAGAAGGGCACCGATCGACGTGAGAAGGGCACCGATCGACGTTGAGGAAGGAGATCAGCGAGAATGGCTTGCGAGAAGAAGCCTCGAAGAAGAAGCCTGTCGAGAAGAGTGACGCCACGCCTGGGCTCGCGCGTCGCAAGGGGAGAGCAGCGCGAGAAGAAGCGATGTCGGGCTCGCGCGTCGCGAGGGAAGAGCAGCGACGTCGGGCTCGCCCGTCACGAAGGAAGAGCAACGACGTCGCGAACGGGAGCGTCGGGCTCGCACGTTGCGAAGGAAGAGCAGCGACGTCAGCGTCCACGAAGAGCAGAGGGAGCGACGGCGCCATATAGGAGGGAAAAAAAATTAGGGTTTTGAAGAGTCTGGCTCTGATACCATGTTGGAGAGAAAAAAACTCTTCAAAACTTAATTAAATCAAGACCATGTACACAACTTATATAGCTTGTAGCTTGCAAAACTCTAATGGCACAAGATAGAAAAAAGACCTAACTACCCCTGCAACTTACAACAATCCAAAAAAATCAATATCTATTAAGTGCTAAATAAATAAGCAAATGACAAAAATATTCAAGCTTCTAATGAGATTACTTGCTATTAAGCTAGTAATACAGCACAAAAATAACAGCAACATATCTTCATATAATAACTGTCATCATGATGAGAAGGAAACAAAACATCAACCTATTGAGCTCAATAAGGTCAATTTCATATATGTGATAGAAGAACCAACTATACTCTGCAATTCTTATCATATTAGTAGATGCATTACAAGCTTTGTATAAGCAACTTGGACTATCATCATATTACGAAGAGATTTGTATAAGTTTGCATCTAACCATTCTAATAACGTGAACAGTATGGTGTAAGTACAAACACTTATGAAGCCATCTGCATTAAGCTGTAAAAGGCCACTGTCCGTCATATTGACAATGTTAACAGTATGCATTAATATGAATGAATCAAATGGAAACAATGTTATACAACAGGTTAGCACAGGTTACTGCATATAAAATATCTAGTGTGTGAAATTACCTATCAGGTTACTTCTATAATGCTCAGAAACATAGAGCAAAAAAATGACATGCTATCTCAAAATAGTACCTGAATATAGTCCATCCACCTAATCACATTAGGGAATTTTTGCACAGACGTGTTAGCAAGACGATTCTAACAAAAAAAAATTCCAAATAAGTAGAATGAAAGAAGAATATTAGAACGAGATAACTTTTGGCATTCTCTATGATACAGCTGGCAACAGAAAAATGGTTATGTACTTGTATGTACAAATAAAGTAGGAAGGATAATGTTTATAGGAGTAATATATCTGACGGTACTAAATATCATCAATTAGATGGTATACAAACATGAATATTGATTTTTGATACACATGGCAAGTGTCGCTATCTTGATGAGTAAGTAGTGGAGTTGACTTCAAGCAGTGGTAAACTAGTATTGATTTGGTTAAACTACTAGTATAGTAAGAGTGTATTGATATGTATGTTGTCACTTTCAAATAGTGGTGTTGAGGGATATAGTGATGGGTTGATATTGACAGGAATATATACATGAGAGGGGAAGAAAGACATCAATTATATATCTCAAACAAGTCTCTCTTTTATCTCTTTCAAACAGATTTGGGTTCTTGTCCCCAATTCCAATAAACTCAAGAATACTGAGATTCATTTATAATTAGTTCCAGATGCCCTGCAATTATGATGTCTGGCAGGTCTGGGAAGAGTAGCGGAAGGGCGAGATATGGAGCATTGCAATCCGGTGCAAACAGTTTGTCTAGACTACAAAAAGCAGCTTGTCAAATAAAAACCAACCAACTTTGTTGCAGGAACATGAGAGCAATGACCCACCTATACACAAGATAATTATAAGAAAGACAATAATGCGCATATATTTAAAATAAAACTAGTTTTGCTCCTCGGTGTGTCACACTGATAACAATAGCACAAGTGTTTTTTATTACCCTGGCAGTGTGTCGCAACAATATGTAAACAAAACCAAGAAAAAACACTTCTAGTAGACTTTACATAATACATACCACACAAGAATGAACTGTTGAAAACACAACTACGTCAGCTTCTGATGGTTTAAGTCCATTGCCTAATAAAACAGACTTAAGGTTCAGATCCTCATTCAGATGTTCAAGTGCCGGAAGGCATGCATCACCATCATTGGGAAAACTACTTGCAAATGTAACCCACTTCATTATCTAAATCAAAATTAAAAAAATGATGATAAAATTAGTGGAATGAAACAAAGATAGTTTACACTTTACAGAACAACTAAGTTTTATCTTCACCTCATGCTCATTTGACAAAGGAACCTGATGGTCTGATAAACACAAAATGTTTGAGAATAGGCTTGTAATATCAGAGCTTTCAATGCTTCCACTAGAGTACTTGTTCTGTAAAATTCAAATAATATTAGTTCCTGAATCCTACCTAAGAGAATTGCATGTACACTATATCGTCCCTACTGAGCTTTCAACTTATATTATTAAGATTCTTTTGTTCCTACAGATTTACAAGATATAGACTGGTAAACATCAATTTCTTTTTTAGCCTCTTAGAAAAGAGCATACGACAAACAGAACTTGAATTTTCCAAAGATGTAAATAAGCATACATTAGAAAACTCTTCCAGTCTGTAAGAATATAATGAAAAAATTTACATGAACATCAAGTGTCAGCTATGCCAGTAAAATAAGTTATTACTACAATATCAAAATATACGGTTATAAAAAAAAGGAAGTACACAAACATTTTCAAATTTTATGATGATCAAAACAAAAAAGAAAACAATATGCGTCAATTTCAAATTGATATAGTGAAATAAACCAAGATAATTAAGAAGAATTTTGTACTGCTAAATGTGAACTTAAAGGCAACAAATTTCGTTATCATTCTGCCAAATATCCCTCCTAGCCACACGCATAGGTCAAACTAAAAAAATCTGTGAGGGAGTGAAGCTTCGTTTTTCCGTAAGAGACAAATAAAGGAAAGCACAAAAACCCTAATGACGCTGCAAATGTGAGATTACCGGATCGAGAGAGAGGCGCTTGAAGAGAGCAAAAGCCATAGCTTTGTTTCGATCGGAAGCGATCCCGAAAACGTCCGAAACCTTCGACGCCGTTCCTGCCGCCATCGCTACTCTCGATCGCCGCAAGGGGTCTTCTCCTTTCGGACTACAGCGAGAAGCCTTGTGTTTCACAATCGCGTTGTGGTTAACATTTCGCATGGAAGGTTCGAACCGCGGTGAAACCGCGGGTAAACAGGTGGTCCGGTTCATCCGGCCCGACCGCAGTTACTAATAATTAGGATCCGCTCATTTCCTATACAATCAAATCAACTTATTTCCCGCGATTTACCCTCGTTGACCGGTAAAGATTCTCATTGGTGTTAAGAAAACCATACTGCATCGGCCAGTCAGACCGGCTAAACCGGGAACCGGTCGGATTTCCGATCCGGATTAGTTCTGAAAATCGCCTGTCCAAAACCTGGCTTTGAACCGATTTGAATCAGGCAGGAACCGAGTGAACCGGACAACCCGGTTCACCCGGTTTGATTTTTAAAAAAAATTAAAAAAACAAAAACGGTTTTTAATCAGTAAACCTAATTTAATCACGTAATTGGCGATCTCTCGCGCGTCGCCTCGTCTTCTTGCTTGCGACTCGCTCCACCTTCTCTCCGCATCGCCCTGCCAACGTCGCCGCTCCTCCGCCAGCGTCGCCAGCCGCCGCACCTCGCCAGTGTCACCTACCTCCGCCAGCGTCGCCGCATCGCATCGCCTCCGCCAGCGTCGCCGCATCGCATCGCCTCCGCCAGCGTCGCCTACCTTCACCAATGTCGCCGCATCGCATTGCCTCCGCCAGCGTCGCTAGCAATCGCGCCTTCGCCAGCGTCACCAGCCGCCGCACCTTCGCCAGCTTCGCCTGCCTCCGCCAGCATCGTCGTCGGCTCCGCCAGCCTTTCGCTTCTGTGATTGAAGCCTGAAGGTAACCGTAAGTTTTAAGTTTTAATTTTTAAGTAACACAGTTCATTAATCAATAATGATTAACATTATGCACATCTGATGCTGCATTCACGCTGATCATCACGTGTTTCCGCCATGGAAACTATGAATTAAAAAACACTTGTACTGTAACACAATTGATGCCTTTGTTTTTTATTTGTTTCATTATGTGAAATGTAAATTCAATTTGTAGATTCAGATATGAATGCTCCAACTCCAAATCTGTCTATAGAAGTAAACAGTATCGTACCTGAAGCTGCAGCTGTCAATCCTGACAACCAATCTTCCGCAATTTCTTGTCGTGGGGAAATTGATCTGGCATGGAAATATTTTACTTTGACAATTGAGAAAGGGAGACCTTTATATACATGTTTACTTTGTTTAAAGCAATACAAAGGTGGAGGGATTAATAGGATGAAGCAACATCTTGTAGGAAAAACAGGAAACATAGTTAAATGCATGAAAGATTCTCATGATGTAAAAGAGGAAATGTTGGCAAGTTTGGAAGAAGTCAAGAAAACTAAGAGTAATGATGATTCTCTGAGCTTTGGTGATGAGACTGAGGAAACATTTGAACAAGAGATTAATCTTAGTCATCCACTATCTAAAGTGCAAGTTATTGGAGACAAAGGCAAGCAAAAGGCAAAAGTTAGTAGTTACTTTACAGCAAGATCAACTCAGGGATGTCAACCAAGTTTGAAAAGTGCATTTCAAAGCAAGGAGGCATTACATGAAGTTGATTTGAGAGTTGCTAGATGGCTTATTCATACAAGGATTCCTTTTAATGCAATTCAATCACCTTTCTTTAAAGATGCACTGGATGGTATTGCTAGTATTGGACATGGTTATAAAGGTCCTTCTTATGACAAATTGAGGGTTCATTTATTAGGAGATCTTAAGAAAGAATGTCAACTACTTGTGGATAGTTATCGGAATAAATGGAAAGAAAGTGGTTGCACACTTATGGCTGATGGTTGAACATATCAAAGACAAAGAACTTTGATCAATTTTTTGGTATATTGCCCAGTTGGTATGTGCTTTGTAAAGTCTGTTGATGCTTCAGACGTGGTAAAAAATGCATCTACATTGTGCAAATTATTTGATGAAGTTATTGAATGGATAGGGCCTAGTAATGTTGTGCATGTGGTAACTGACAATGTGGCTAATTATGTAGCGGCTGGGAAATTCATTCATGAAAAGTATGAAAGCATTTTTTTGGTCTCCGTTGTGCTGCCCACTGCTTAAATCTCATTTTAAAAGATATAGCTACTATGCCTCATATTACTAGCCTTGCATCTCGAGCTTCAAAGATAATTATCTTTATTTACAATCATATGGTGTTCTTGTCTTGGTTAAGAAAAAAGTCTGGTTGGAAAGAAATTGTTCGTCTAAGAGCTACTCGTTTTGCTACTGTCTTTCTTACATTGAAAAATATATATGAACACAATTGTAATGACCCGAAAAATTCTCTTAATATTTTCTTTAAAATATTAAGCATGTCTAGATAATTTTCCGAAGGATCTAGAAATATCAGTACGAACCTTAGCCTAGAAACCCAAGGTTCTCTCATTTAAATTGAGAGAAACTAAGTACTAAGGGGCCTTATAGGGGCTTCTAGTGCCATTATCATGGGTGGTTTTAAGTAGAATTTAATATAAAAATAGATGGATTGTAATGAAAAATATTAACAAAATTATGGGGGAATTTTTAAGGAATTTTCGAAAATAATAGGAAATAAATTAAAAAGAAAATAGAAAATTAGTGCATGCACCAAGGATTGAACCTTGGACCTAGTCTACAACCATGCATGCACTAACCAATTCACCTAGCAAGGGAGTGCTATGAGAGAATGAAGTGGATATTAGTTAAGGTGTAGGAAATGAAGAGTCGTCAAGGGAAGAGGCACCATAACTCTTCATTTACCCCTTTTCAAAATGATATAAATAGGGAAAGGAAGTTACAACTTCCCTCTCTTCTTCATTCCTTCTTCCTCCTTGCTTTGGCCGAAAATTCAAGGTGCTCTCCCCCTTGAGAAAAGTTCCACCAAGGACTCTATTTGGAAGATCTAAGGCCCCCCCACAAGGATACAAGGACTAAGGAGAATTTAGAGACAAGGAGGTTCTCTTGTTATCTTTTATCCAAAGTTGTAAGCAAGATCAAGGAAGGTAAATCCCTCTCACCTGTGGTATGATAGCTTTCAAAGTTATATGTCATGATCTAAGTCTTATTGGCATTATATGTTGGGAAAGAAAAAAAAAGGGGAAAACCCATGGAAAGGGCATGAAGGTTTCGGCCAAGACACATCTTGGGCTAGAAATCATGTTAAAGATTTGATTTATATTTGCAAATGGTTACATATGATAGGTGAAGTATAAAAGCATGATGTTTGAAGTTTTAGGGCACCCTAAGAACCCCTTAGGGTTTCGGCCACTTTCAAGATTAGACATAGGTTTAATCTTTAATTCTCCAAGCATGCTTAGTATGTCTTGTTATGATATAGTATGGATGAAAGTAGTGATTTGTATAAATTTTCTATGAGTTTATTACTCTTATAGGTTTCGGCCAAGTCCTGGACTAGGGCTAAGGCTTAATGTTAAATCCAATCAAGGGCTAAATTGGTCTTCCATGGTATGATATGCAAGGTATAGGATGTTAATCTTAACCTAGGAAAATTTCTATGAATTTAGACCTCCTTCAAGTTTCGGCCAAGACCCCAAACTTAGGGTTTGGTTTGGGTTTGGGTCTCAAGAATGTATGTTATAAGTTACCATGATGCTAGTGCATTTTTAAGCATGATGTAAGGGCCTCCATGTGACTAAAATCCTAGTTTATGTGTTATATAACATGACTTTGTATGGTTGATGTTAGGTTATGTTTTAATCATGAATATTTAGATCATATGCCATGAATACATGTACTTGATGTAGAAGTAGGTTATGATAAATATGATGATGCATGAATATTGATAAATGCTTATAATGGATTTATGAATCATGATGATATATATACATGTTTTATGATGAATGCTATGAACCATAGTAGTAGGTGTTAGGTTTATATGTAGCTTATCATCCATGTCTTATGATGAATACTAGGATTATGTACGCTAGATGAAATGTATCATGTATGAGGTGTATGTTTATTATGTATCATGATTGTGCAAGCTTGATGAACCCGGATAAGATTATGACTAGAATCATGATTATGCATGTATGTCCTATTATGTGAATAAAGAATGATAAGTATGAATGAAGTTGATGGTTATGCCTTAAGTATGTATGATAAGTATGAATGATGAAGGCATAACGATGATATGAAATAAGTATGAATGACAAGTATGAATGATGAAGCATGCATGTTTATTTTTATGTATAAGGCTTGTACCGGACCGAAGTAAGGGTCCAAGGGATGGGCACCTTAAGAACGCCCCGGTTCTGGACTACCGACTATGCTGTCCACGGTTCTGGCACTACCGAAGCTGTGCAACAGGGATGGGCACCTTAAGAATGCCCCGGTTCTAGGACTACCGACTATGTTGTCCTTACCCTAGTAGGTTGAGGCTAGCTACCTCATATTTACTTAGGGATGCGCGCTTATGATGTATGCATGTGGTACAAGCCGGGGACCCCAATGAAGTTATGTTTATGTTAAGCATTTAAAAGTATGATTTCAAAACTAAGCATCTTATGTAGTAAATGCATTAGACTCATTTATACATCCATATTATGCATCGCGCCAAGGTAAGTATATTTTATGTTGTGTTTATGCTCATATTTTATGTCATGTATAAGTATGTCTTATGTTCATGTACGCTAAGAATTATGTCATGTATAAGTATGTCTTATGTTCATGTATGCTAAGAATTATGTCATGTATAAGTATGCATTATGTTCATGTATGCTAGGAATTATGTCATGTATAAGTATGCCTTATGTTCATGTATACTAAGAATTATGTCATGTATAAGTATGCATTATGTTCATGTATGCTAGGAATTATGTCATGTATGAGTATGCATTATGTTCATGTATGTTAAGAATTATGCCATGTATAAGTATGTTTCACATTCATGTAGGTATGCTTTATGTCATGTATACGTTGCTTGATATATTAAGTCATGTTCATGTATGTTCATTTATGCCAAGTATGACTATGCTTATGTTTATGCTCGAAGTTATGTTATGTCAGATGTTTGATATGTTTATGTTGAAACAACGTATGGTTTTAGTGAGTAGGAAAGGGGTTTTACTAAGCCTATGTGCTTATAGTTTTATTTTCCTTGTACCGCAGATCAACCAAGAAGCTATTAAGGGAAGCCGCAGGGGAGGCAGAAGCATGTGTGTGTGTGGCAGTGACTTGGCAAAAGATTTTATATTCATACATAATGCATGTCTTGGGTGTGGGAATGTTCTTAAATTTTATGCTATGTTTTATGGTTATGACTAATGAGTGACTTAAGACTCATGATGCTATATTTATGGATAAGTACATGCTACCTATGAAATGATGAATAAGTTATGGAACGGTTAAGTTATGATGCTATGCATATGAGTTTATGAATGACAAGTTTAGGCACGTATAGATATTTCATGTATTAGTTGTATGGTTAAGAGCATGTTTAGAAAAAAAAATGATGATTCCGCTGCATTAAGATATTGTTTAAGTACATGTATGTTTAGCGTAACGCCACCTCTCTCGCCACACCAC
Source organism: Boesenbergia rotunda (assembly GCA_024364735.1). NCBI lineage: Eukaryota > Viridiplantae > Streptophyta > Magnoliopsida > Zingiberales > Zingiberaceae > Boesenbergia > Boesenbergia rotunda. The sequence goes on along the minus strand of JAGFNQ010001434.1, from coordinate 69,010 downwards.
GAGGTGTGGGAAAAAGGTGGGCGTTACAACAATGCAGATTTGCAAGCTTTGGTTGTTGACACGCATTTCACTGGGCACAAGTTAGATAGGAGTGCTAATGGGAAAGCTGTTAGTGCTATTGTGTTAGACAACAAGTTTTGGGATGGTTGTCATACCACATGTAAGCTTATAGGCCATTTGATTAGATTGTTGAGAATTGTAGATTCTGATGAAAAACCTTCATTGGGATATGTATATGAAGATATGCAAAGGGCTAAAAATGTTATCAAAGAGATGCTTATGAACAAGACGAGATCATATGAACATACACTCAAATCATTAAGGCAAGATGGGATAAGCATGTGGGATCAGATTGAATCGATAGAGGGGGGTGAATATCGATCGTTAAATTTTTCGGAATACTTAGAGAAATTGCGCAGCGGAAAAGCAAAAACAATCGCTAACACTTTTGTTTTTACTTGGTTCGAAATCGCAATCGGCTCCTACTCCAATGCCCACGGTCCTTGACCATTTACGATGGGCAATTCTATATTTTCGTAAAATGACTACAAGTTGGAGTTCCGAATATAGAATTAAAAATAATAACAGCACTTTAACAAAAAGAATTTATACCGACGACCGGAAGATTTTGGAATGCCGGAGCCGCGGGTCGTCGTTGGCGCTTGAATCTTGAGCACGGAACTTGTCGGAGCGGAGCGCTTGAATGAATGCATAGAAAGCAATTATTGTTGAAGCCAAGGGGGTGAACCCCTTTATATAGTCGTAGCTGGGGTGCCTGTGTTGAAGGGGACGCCTGACACGTGGCCTTCTCTGCGTGAACCTCAATCCGCAGACTTGGCCAACGGTTATCCCCTCAACCAGGGCGCCTGAGCTAACTGGGGCGAACACAGGCGCCTCTGTTGTAGTCTTGAGGCTTGCTTCGAAGTGGTTGGAATTCACCCTTTGTCTGGGGCGCCTGTCTCAACACAGGCGCCTAGCCCAGTAGGGCGCCTCACTCCATTGAGGCGCCTGGGAGCAGAAACCTCCATCCCTTTGTTCCTACAACCAAGGTTAGTTCCAAAACACAAGAAACATACAAATAAGATAGATTTAATCATGATTTACAGCCTGAGCTATCTTGTTTCTGACTTTGGGCTTCCAAAATGGAACCTAGGTCGAACCGACGCCTAATGTTTCCTCCACGGGGAATGCGTCCTCACCTACTCTTCTCAGGAGATTTTACCTGTTTGCCAACGGCTCCTCCGGTTGGACTTTTGCCCAATCCCCCGGATCAGTCTTAGTGCCTAGCTTCACTCACCAGGTCTTCGGTGCCCAGTCCATAACCAGGACTTAGTGCCCAGCTTCACTCACCAGGTCTTAGTGCCCAACCTTATGTCAGGACTTATTTGCCCAGCCCGCGACCAAGACTTAGTACCCAATTCTTAGAACCAGGACTTAGTGCCTAGTGTACCTAGGACTTTTCCTACACACTTGATTAGCATTGTTAGATCACAACAAGACCTTAACTTCTGAACCCTTTGCTATTATCAAAATACAGGTTTGACTTTGGTGCTTCCGACACTAACAATCTCCCCCTTTTTGATTTATAGCAACATGGTTCAAAAAGTTAAGTAAAAAAACATTTTTAACATATCTAACAAACATGTTAATCTTTAAAGATACAAAAAAATATTTAATTAGCTCCCCCTCAATTAAACATTCTCCCTCTGAAACTTTCAATGATTTATAGTTTTTTTTGTAAACCCTTCTAAATGCTTTAAGTTTTTGACTAAGTGTTTTTTAAACTAGAGCAAAAGTATTTGTACTCACAAAAACTTCTTATACTTAGACTATTTTCCATTTTAAAAAAGTTTTGCAAGCCTAAATTTTGATAAAAAAACTTTTTGCTTAAAAAGGCTTTGCAAGGAAAAAAATTTACTTAGCCAAAATTTCCCTTAAAAAGTTTCAATTTTTGCACACTTAGAAAAATTTGCCTGGAAAATGTTTTATGCACAAAAACATTTTTACTTGAAAAAATCTTTAACAAGTTTTTGCAAAAATTTGTTCACTAAGAAAAACTTCCCTTAGAAACATTTGCCAAAAAAATTCCAAAAGGTTTTTGCTCAGACAAATTTTGTTTACTAAGGAAAATTCTACTTAGGAATATTTGCAAAAAGATACACTTCAAAATTTTTGAAGTTACTTAGAAAAATTTTGAACTTATTTAGAAAAATTTTGAACGCACTTAGACACTTTGAGATTTTTTGAAGCACTTGGAAATTTTACTTTACTTTTTGAAAATAAATTCTTCTTTTCTCTCCCCCTTTGCCATATATCAAAAAAAATAAGCATTGCAAGTCAATTTGAATTAGAGTTAGTTAAAAGAAATTATAAATCCGTATTGAACCAACTCTAGTGAATTCAAGCAAGAAAAAGGACCAAACCAATTAATCTGAATTTTTTCAGGTCATGTCTAACCCAGCTAGCTACTTACTAACTGTTATAAAATAGTAGTTTTCACTAGAGTTAGTCAAGTTAAGTGATCTGATCAAATTAGATTTGCTAAACTTGAACACTTAACTTGATTGTTGTTCAATTTGTATTTATTGCCCCAATTACTGCAGATGCACTGACTTAAAGCATCTTGAATCAAGGCATAGTCCTAAGCATCTCAATCCAATCTAGGTTATCAATCAAAGTACCCTAAGATGCTTGTGAGATGCTGACTTCTAGATCTATAGGTGCATGCAGTTCTAGGGTTAAGGCCTACGCTAAGTCCATTTGCGCAAAGACCCTAGTTTTGAAGGGGGTAAGTTTTTTGAAAAAATCTAAGTCGGAAAATCATTTTAAAATTCAATAACTTGATAAAAGAAATGATATTGAAAAAAATATTTAAATTCTAATTTAAAAAAATGTGAAAAATAGAAAGGTTTTTTGAAAACAACAATATAGAACAGTCCTATTCTACTAAGCACAACCCTAACTGCCTTCTTAGTAAGCTAAACTCAAATTCAGGTAAGGGTTTAGTAAAAATGTCAGCTAAATTGGATTTTGAATCCACATGTATAAGTACTATTTCGCCCCTGGCTACATGATCTCTTACAAAATGATGTTTAACTTCAATATGTTTGGTTCGGGAGTGCTGAATTGGATTCTTAGTTAAATTGATTGAACTAATATTGTCAATGAACACTTTAGTTTGGGTGTAGTCTAGCTGGAAATCCTTAAGAGTGTGCATCATCCATAAAAGTTGTGTCACACACTCTCCTAGGGCAACATATTATGCTTCGGTTGTGAATAAGACTACGCAGTGTTGCTTTCTAATGCACCAGCTGACTAGAATATTTCCTAACAAATCACAACTTCCACTTGTACTCTTTTTATCTAATTTACAACCTGCATAATCAGAGTCAGAATATTCTGATAATTCAAAAGTGGAAGTCCTAGGATACCAAATCCCTACATTTATGGTACCCTTAATGTATCTTAGAACTCTTTTTAGGGCTGCTAAGTGGGATTCCTTAGCACAGGTTTGGTATCTAGCATACATTCCTACAGAAAATAAGATATCAGGTCTACTAGCAGTTAAGTATAGTAGGCTACCAATCATACTCCGGTATAATTTTAAGTCAACTAGTTTACCCCCAGGGTCATTATCAATTTTGACATTAGTAGCCATAGGAGTACTTAAGCTTTTAGGGTTGTCCATTTTAAATTTCTTTATTAATTCTTTAGCATACTTGGATTGGTGAACATAATTACCATCACTAGTTTGTTTTATTTATAGCCCTGAGAAAAAGTTGAGTTCACCTACTAAGCTCTAGGTGCTTATTTCAACTCATAAAGTACTTTTCTAAGTTGAAATACATGTTCAGGTTTCTCTAAGTCCTCAAATCCTGGGTGTTGCCCTACATAAACTTCTTCTTTAATGAACCCATTAAGAAAAATAGACTTGACATTCATTTGGTAAAGTTTAAATCCTCTATGGGCTGCAAAAGCTAATAACATTCTAATTGACTCAAGTCTGGCTACTGGGGCATAGGTTTCATCATAGTCTAACCCTTTGACTTGACTAAACCCTTTAGCTACTAGGCGGACTTTATTTCTAACAATTTCCCCTTGATCATTCAATTTGTTTCTAAAACGCCACTTAGTATCTATAACAGATTTTCCCTCAAGTTTAGGTACTAATTCCCAGACTTGGTTTCTTTCAGATTGGGCTAACTCCTCTTGCATAGCTATAATCCAATCTGGGTAAGGTAGGGCTTCTTCTATAGTCTTAGGTTCAATTTTTAAAATAAGTGAGATCTGACTAAGATTTCTATAAGAAGACCTAGTTCCGACTCCTAATGTTGGATCACCCATAATTTGATCAAAAGGATGATTTAGTCTGGGTTTCTTTGTTCTTCTAGAACTAGGTTCAGCCTCAGGTCCTGCTGGACGGTCTGGTTCAGTGTTTGGTTCAACTACTTGAGTTGGTTCAGTTGTTGGTTCAGTTGATACCTCAGTTATTGGTTCAAGTGATAATCCATTTAATGGTTCAATTAGTGGTTCAATGTCTTCGTGATCAAGATTTGATTGGTTTAACTTTTGATTATCTAATTTTGGTTCAACTTCTTCGTCAAAGATTAAATTGGTAGTTTCCTCAATTTTGTGGGTTTGTTTATTATAAACCCTATAAGCTCGACTAGTTGTTGAATATCCTAGGAAGGTCCCTGGGGTTGACTTTGATTGGAACTTACCTAGGTAGTCCTTAGTGTTCAAAATATCTTTATCTCAACTATCCCATTTTGTTGGGGGGTTCTAGGACAGGAAAACTCATAGATATACCCATTAATTTTACAAAACTCCTCAAATTTTTGATTTTCAAACTCTCCCCCATGATCACTCCTAAGTCTTTTAATTTTAGTATCATTTTGATTTTAATCATTTTTCATAAGTCATTAAATAAATTAAAGGTTTCATCCTTAGTTTTTAGGAACCTAACCCAGGTAAACCTAAAGTAGTCGTCGATGATTACTAAGCAGTACCGATTCCTGCTTAGTGACTTGGCTCCATGTGAATCAAATAGGTCAAGGTGTAGAAGCTCAAGTGTAGTTTGGGTTAAGTCTGATTGGGTTGGTTTATGAGTCGACTTAGTTTGTTTGCCTTGTTTACATGAGTTACAAATTGTATTTTCAAAATTCTTGATTTTAGGTACACTTTTAATTAACCCAAGTTGAGTAATTTTTGAAATCAGTTTGATATGAGTGTGACCTAATCTCCTATGCCAAAGGTTAGATTCTTCTAATTGAGTTAGAAAGCATTTGGGTACTATAAGTAAATTAATAGTGTAAATGTTGTATTTCCTAGAACTCTTAAGTGTTATCTCTGAGTCTTGAAGGTTTCTAATAAGACACTCAGAGTTGGTGAAAGTAACTATGTAACCAGTATCACAAAGTTGGCTAATACTAAGCAAATTGAACTTAAACTTTTCAACCAAGAGCACTTTCTTAATAATGAAATCAAAATTAAGTTTAATGTTACCTGACCCAATTACTTTGAATGTAGCATTGTTGCCAAATGCTACTGAGTCTAGGTTCTTGAACTTGATTTTGGTGAATTTTAATTTATCCCTAGTCATGTGTCTGGAGCATCCACTATCCAACATCTACTGGTCCAAATCTTTATGTTCCGTGATTTGTCCGTCCTCCGAGATTGTGAGTTTTCCGGTGTTGACGTTCTCGTCTGGTTCCGATTCTGTTCCGGAGTCGACGTTTTCCGAGGCGGTCAAGGCGAGTAGGTTCGCGTGCAGGACTTCTTCGGAGGAGGAGGAGGAAGATTCATCCCAGGTGGCTTGAAGAGCCTTCTTCCTCCGTGCCTTCTTGTTTTCCTTTAGGTCGGGGTACTCTGACTTGAAGTGTCCCTTTTTGTTGCACCCGTAGCAGGTGATGTTGCTTTTGCTCTTCGAGCTCGTCGAGGGTTCTGATGGATCTTCCTTTCTCCTGCTTGACTTCTTCTTGCTCGTTTGGTGCTTAAGTTTTTTATAGCAATCGCGAGCTAGCCAAACCAATTTGGGATAATCCCCTTCACTATCGTCTGATTCCGAGTCTAAGTTGGACTCAGGTACTTGTTGAATTTTCTTTTTCTGAGTTTTACCTGCAACAAATACAATACCTTTCTCGACCAAAGTAGTATTAATCTGTTCATGCAGTTCTAACTCAGAAAATAACTCTTCTAATTTAATTTCAGACAAATTTCTGGAAACCTTATAGGCATCCACCATAGATGTCCATGTAAGGATGTATACTGAAAGCCTTGCTTTTGGTTAAGATACATCTATATTTTAAAGAGAATCGAAAAATCACACAGTGCATGTTTATATTAGTATATGCACAAAATGTCTAATAATTGACATTGTAAATAGCATGGTGCGTGGTGTCGCACAGAAGATCATATTATCAGGTTCCCTACCGAAGTATAAGAAACAGACTCACAACCGAGATGGAGTTAGACAAATCATCGGCATGGTTGTAGTGTGATTAGGTGTGGTTTATCTTAACCATAGAATTACACTAGTGTACTTTGTGTACATTGAGTTGAACCAAAAGAGAGGTCATCCAATTTTGTACTGACTTAGTAAATTGGATTAGACCTCGGATAGATATTATGGAATACGATCTCTTAATCCCGATATAATAACGGACACGTATTATTAATTATTATTTCTTTGATTTACCAATGGGCGATATCTATTCTGTTAGATCGATAGACCCGGTAAGTTGGAAGATAATATTAATAATATGGTGTGTCATTGATTATTGACGGAATCCGTGTCCTGGTGAGTCGGGATGATGATGCCCCCTTGGTGAGCTCAAAAAGATTGTCATATCAAATCTTGCAAGTGGACTATGGTTCGGCATGATGAAAAGGTTGAGTGGTACTAATCAAGGATCAAGAGAATAATTAATTTAATTAACAGTAAATTAAATTAATTATCGGGTATACGATATCTTAAACACAGGGAGATGGACGACTCATAATATGTGGAGCCCATATGAAAATATGGGGGAGGAAGTACAATGGGATCCTTTAGTGGAATGGATCACCATTAATGGATCGGGTTTGATCCATTAGCGGGCTAAGAACCAACTCCTCCTCATGGTCTCTATCCTAGCCCTATAAATACCCCATAAGAGTCATGATACAAGGCTTAATGAATTAATTGAGAATTAATTCAAATTAATCACAAAAAACCCACAAAACCCTTCCTCCTTAGCTCTCTCTCTCTCCTAGGTTTTGTTTGCGTCGGCGAGAAGGAGGAGGAAGAAGAAGAGGATTCTCTTCATCTTCGGCTCATCTTTTGGGCGTGAATCACCGGCAGGAGAGGGAGGACCACATTGGTTCTCGGCTTGGAGCAGAGGAGCGGCTGGAGAGGAAGCCGACGACGGTTTTCATCACCATGCGGCGCCGGCGGCAAGAGGGAAGGAAAACTCGGTTTTCCTCCCTTCTTCCTCTCTGATCTCCTCTTCTTTCCTCACTGTTGTCTTCTCTATTGATGCAGCCTGACCCTGATTGTTATTTTGGTGTTGACACCGATTTTAGTTTAGGTTAATGAGATGAGTCTGATTTAAGTCCTGGTCAGGGACTGGGCACGACTCCCGGTGAGTGAAGCCGGGTTACGGAAACCCCAGTGAGTGAAGTCGGGTCCTGGTGAGTGAAGCCAGGTGATTGGAAACTCCGGTGAGTGAAGGCGGGTCTTGGTGAGTAAAGCTAGGTGATTGAAACCCCGGTGAGTGAAGGCGGGTCTTGGTGAGTAAAGCTAGGTGATTGAAACCCCGGTGAGTGAAGGCGGGTCCTGGTGAGTGAAGCCGGGTAACTGAAACCCTGGTGAGTGAAGCCGGGTCCTAGCTAGGGAAGCTAGGTTGAACGAAGTCCTGGTAAGTGAAGCCGGGCACGAAGTCTTGGTCCGGGGGACTGAGCATTGTGTGTACTAGTCGGAGAGGGCACGTGAGCTTGTTCTCTGGAACCAGGATGAGTCAGAAAAGGCTAGGGAGGCTGTTTTCTGAACTCAGGGTTGTTTTGGTCGGAGCTGGATTGGTCTGGAGACCAATCAGGGAGTTGGCACGAACTCCCTGTTGTGGATCGGTCTGGTGACCGATCCAGACAAGTGGTGAACGATCAGAGGGAGAGCCAAAAGCTTCTGTTCGGCTCCTGATCATTCTGGTGAACGATCAGGGAGAGCATAGAATGGTTATACTGGGTTTCTGATCGTTCTGGTGAACGATCAGGGAGAGGTCAGTAGGGTTGTGCGAGAAACTTGGATCGAACGCTTGACCGATCAAATATTGCGACATTCCTCATCCCGACCGATCAGGGAGTGACCTGATCGGTCACCAGACCGATCAGGGCACAACCTGATCGGTCAGGTGACCGATCAGGGTTTTGGACTGCGGAAGCTGGGGAAAGCCCCAGCAAGGGTTGGATCGGTCAGGTGACCGATCCACGATTTGTGATCGGTCTGGTGACCAATCACAAGAAGCTGCGATTCCTGGTTTCTCCTTGTGGACCGATCAGGCTGGATCTTGATCGTTCAGGGCTTACCCTGATCGGTCTGGTGATCGATCAGGGTCCTCTCTGATCGGTCTGGTGACTGATCAGTAGCTGAAAACTTTAATTCAAATACGCTATCAGACTTCTGATCGCGTTCTGATTCGCTCTGATTTCATTCTGATAACTCTGATTTCTTCTACTATTACTGATTCACGTTTGATTTCATTTGCTAAACTTCTGTTAAGTGTGCAGGTGATGCAGGGATGATTTCAAACAGTGGAGGAGGGTCAACTGAGATCTTTCGGTGCCACAGTTTTGACTGTTTTCCCTTCGCAGGATACAACGTTCTTTAGCGAACGACTGGGAAGCTGACCTAGGGCTCGACTGGAGAGGTCAGGAGTAGCTGGGCTATTGTAGATGAGCAACGTTGCAGAGGAGCGTCTGGTGTCTGTGACTTGGCGACTGGCGACGGGAAGCAGCTTAAGAGTGGGCAGCGAAGAAGAGAAGGAATCTCTTCTTGCAACAACTCTCATCAGGCAAAAACGTCAAGCGAAGATCTCTGATCTTTGGCTAACTCTTGCATACACTTTGAGCGGTCTGTTGGATCTGCAAACTTGAGCACTTGGAAGAGACAAGGAGCTTGGCGAGTCCATCAGCAAGCAACACGAAGAGCGGGGAGTTCTTGCGTGAGGTTTGTGCTGGGTGGAGCTCAGTATAGAGCTCTTGTGTTCCCTCTGTCCGAGTGCTCTGTAAGCCTTCTTGTTTCACTGTCCTTAAATTCATTACTCTGTTGAAACTGCTGTGGAGAGGTTTCTCCACCGAGAAGGAGGTGTTATTTTATCCGGATTTCCCGGGGCTTGATCTGTCGACGATCAAGGGATCGCCCACCTTACGGGCACGCCAAGGGGCAAGTTATCCCCGAACCTTGTAAATCATCTTTGTTAGAGTTTGTGTTTTTCATTTTGGTTCTCTGTTAGTTTATGCTTTGCTTTGTTTCCACTGCCGCTGCTAACCCTTGAGTGCAGAAACTCAAAAGAGAAAGAGATTTTAGTGTCTGGCTACATTCACCCCCCTCTCTAGCCATCCAAGCACCAACAAGTGGTATCAGAGCTTGGGGCTCTGCTCAAACGGAATAACACCCGAGAGTCAACAAGAATGGCAATGAGAGAAGGATTTAGCACCACCCGACCTCCCTTCTTCGACGGATCTGATTTTCAGTATTGGAGGTCTCGCATGGAGTACTACCTCAAGACCGATATTGGAATGTGGTTCTCCGTGAAGGAAGGATTCATCCCTCCAAGAGACGCCGAGGGAAAAGAGTTGGAATCCTCGCGATGGTCGGCTGAGCAAACTCAGAAAGGAGAAGCCGATGCGAAAGCCGTGGTCACTTTACAATGCGGGATGACCAAGGACCAACTAATCAAAGTTGGTCCCTTCACAAGCGCCAAGGATTTGTGGAATAAGCTCATCGAGCTTCATAAAGGCACCCGGGACTCAAGGATAGCCAAGAGGGACTTGTTCCTCAACCAACTACAAAATCTAACCATGAAGGAGTCCGAGACGGTAAGTGAACTCCATGGCCGGTTCAAAGAAATTCTCAACGGTCTCCACTCCATTGATGAAAAGGTCGAGAACCGCAACCTTGTGAGGTATGTTCTAAAAGCCTTTTTAAGGAATGCCTTGTGGTCATCCATGGTGGATGCCTACAAGGTTTCCAAGGATTTGTCAATTGTTAAATTGGATGATTTGTTTTGTGAAATGGAGCTACACGAAATGGCTAACAAAGGTCCCAAGGAGAAGGGGATTGCACTTGTGGCAGGGGACAAGACCAAGAAGAAGAAGGAAAAGAACAAGGAGAAGAAGAAGGAGAAGGAGGTTTCTTCGTCTTCATCCGAGTCCGAGTCCGAGTCCGAGGAGGATGGTAGCGAGTCATCTTCATCCGAGATGACTAATTTCGTAAGGAGGATGATGAGGAAGAGTCGACGCTACAAGGGCAAAGGTAACCCTAGTGAAGTTAAAATTGATAAGACTAATGTTACTTGCTTTGAGTGTAGCAAGAAAGGGCACTACAAGAATGAATGCCTAAAGCTAAAGAAGAAGGAGGAGAAATCAAAGAAGAAGAAGAAGGCTTTGAAGGCCACGTGGGATGAATCTTCGTCTAGCTCATCCGAAGAAGAGAAGGAGGAGAAGAGCACGCGCCATGTAGCTCTCATGGCTATTGAAGATGAGGAGAGCAGTGATGAATCCATGGACTCCTCAAACGCGGCTTCATCATCTTCGGATGATGAAGAGGTAATTTCTCCCGAATTAGATAAATGTTATAGAACTATTGCATGTTTAATTAGTTTGTTAAAAAAGTCAAAAGAAAAGGTTAAATCATTAAAAGTAGAAGTAGAACAATTGAAATCCTCTAAGGATGAGGATCTTGATGATTTGCATGTAGAAGTCTTAGAAGATGAAAACAAAGTCTTGAAGGGTGAGGTTGAGAGACTCAAGAGTCTTCTTGAGAAATTCTCAACTAGCTCTAAGACTTTGGATATGATCTTAAATGCACAAAGGGCGGTTTACAACAAGGCGGTATAGGTTACCGACCTAAAGAACCGACTTTTGTTTCCTTAATGTCTAGGACTCATGTTAGATCACCTAAGACTTCTAGGGTTCAAAAGAAAGTGGTCAAGGCATGGGTGCCTAAGTCATGCATTGTAGATGCTTTAGGTCCCAAGATTTGGGTACCTAAATCTTTCATTTTTCGTATTGTGTAGGCTTTGATTGAGGGGGAGCATCTATCAACTTGGTTCGTTGATAGTGGGTGCTCCAAACATATGACCGGTGATAGATCTTTATTCACTACCCTTCAAAGCAAAAATAGAGGTAATGTATCTTTTGGTAACAATGGTAGTCTTAAGGTTGTAGGGATAGGAGACATTCAAATATCCGAATGTCTTAGAATTAAAAATGTCCTTCTAGTCAAGGGGATGACATTTAATCTCCTAAGTGTCAGTCAATTGTGTGATGCGGGTTACACAATTGATTTTCATTCAAGTCAATGTCTAGTTAGACAAAATGACACACTTGACACGGTACTAGTAGGCACAAGGATAGATAACATTTATCAAGTTTCTTTTAAAAGTGCTATTAATGCTTCTGTTAAGTGTTTCATGTCAAGAGAAGATGAGTCCACCCTTTGGCACCGGAGATTGGCACATGTGAACATGAAGAACATCCGGAAATTGGCCAACAAGGGACTAGTTCGTGGCTTACCAAGCATCAAGTACGAAAAGGAAAAGCTTTGTGATACATGTCAAATGGGTAAGCAAACAAAATCTTCACACAAAGGTAAAAGCACTGTAAGTACTTCTACGACTTTGGATTTACTACACATGGACTTATTTGATTGTAACACTATAATATCTTTGAATGGTAGTAGATATTGTTTTGTGATCATTGATGATTTTACTAGATATACTTGGACCTATTTTCTAAAATATAAGGATCAAACCCTAGATGTTTTTATTTCATTCTGTAGAAGAATTGAAAATGAAAAATCAACAACAATTAAAATAATTAGGAGTGATCATGGAGGAGAATTTCAAAACCAAAGATTTTTAGAATTTTGTCAAGAGAGAGGTTATATACACGAGTTCTCCACTCCTAGAACACCACAGCAAAATGGTGTTATAGAGAGGAAGAACCGAGTCTTACAAGAGGCTGCACGAAGCATGCTCAATGAGTACTCTTTACCGAGTTACTTATGGGCTGAAGCTGTGAACACAGCTTGCTATGTGCAAAATCGAGTCCTCATTCATAGATTTTTAGGAAAGACTCCTCACGAACTTTGGTTTGGAAAACCACCACAGTTAAACATCTTAGGGTCTTTGGTTGTAAGGTGTTTATTCTAAACACCAAGGACCATCTTGGAAAGTTCACAGCGAAAGCTGATGAAGGGATACTGGTCGGGTACTCCCTTGTCAGCAAAGCTTATCGAGTCTACAACAAAAAGTCTAGATTGGTCGAAGAATCTTCTGATGTTGTTTTTGAAGAAATTCCAAAAGTGATTGATCAATCAGAAGATGTAGAAGGAGTTCAATTCGAACTTAGGAAACTAGGTTTGGATGAAGTCCGAGTGTTGTAGATGGTGCTGATGAATCTGATGACGGTGAGCCTAGACAACATAGATCAGCCGGATCCTGAGGCTGAGCCTGTGTCTAGTGACACCATCCAAGAAGCACCTCCAACACCAAGGCAAACTAGGTTAGCCTCTAGTCATCCCCAAGACCAAATTGTTGGAGATATCCATCATGGGGTTAGAACTAGATCATTCTTTAGGAATGAGGCTAATGAAGTTGCCTTAATTTCAGAAATTGAACCTAGGAAAATTGACGAGGCATTACATGATCCCGATTGGATCATTGCCATGCAAGATGAATTAGGTCAATTCGAGAGAAGCCAAGTTTGGGACTTAGTCCCTAGACCTAAGAAGACCACCATTATTGGAACCAAATGGGTCTTCAAAAATAAATTGAACCATAAGGGAGAAATCGTAAGAAACAAGGCACGCTTAGTAGCCAAGGGCTATAGTCAAGTTGAAGGCCTTGATTACGATGAGACCTATGCTCCCGTGGCACGATTAGAATCCATTCGATTGATGCTTGCATTTGCAGCACATAGAGGTTTCAAACTCTATCAAATGGATGTCAAATCAACCTTCCTAAATGGTTTCATAAGAGAAGAGGTCTATGTCGAACAACCTCTGGGGTTTGAGAATTCCGAATTTCCAAACCACGTGTTCAAGCTCAAGAAGGCGCTTTACGGCCTTAAACAAGCACCTCGAGCTTGGTATGAGCGGTTGTCGACATTTCTAATCGAAAAAGGCTTCGTGAGAGGACAAATAGACCCTACACTATTTCTACGAAGAGATGGTGACAACATATTTGTAGCCCAAGTATATGTCGATGACATAATTTGTGGCTCCAACAACAAGGGCTATTTGAATGAATTTATTGGACACATGGAGAGTGAATTTGAGATGAGTCTAGTAGGAGAATTGACTTTCTTCCTTGGACTTGAAATCAAACAAACTCGAGACGGAATCCATGTGCATCAATCAAAATACACTCAAGAGATGCTCCGAAAATTTAACATGAGTGATTCTAAAGAGGTAACCACTCCCATGGCGACAAACACAAGATTAGACAATGATGAGAGTGGTAAGCCTGTTGACCTAACCCAATATCGGAGCATGATAGGCAGTCTGCTATACCTCACAGCTAGTCGACCTGATATACTTTTTGCTGTGGGTATGTGTGCTAGGTAACAAGTCTGTGCCAAGGGATCTCATTTGATTGCCGATAAAAGAATTTTGAGATACCTTAAGGGCACAATTGGAGTAGGTCTTTGGTATCCCTGTACCGAGTCATTTGACTTAATTGGCTACATCGATTCCGACTATGCTGGGTGCAAGTTGGATTGGAAGAGCACAAGTGGGGGTTGTCAATTCTTAGGTTCATCGTTAATTAGTTGGTCAAGTCGAAAGCAACATTGTGTTGCTCTCTCCACGACCGAGGCAGAATACATTGCCATGGGAGAGAGTGTATCACAATTGTTGTGGATGATACACACACTAGAGGACTATGGATTAACCTACAAGGGTGTGCAAGTATTGTGTGACAACATAAGCACGATAAATCTAACAAAAAATCCAGTCCATCATTCTAGAACCAAGCACATTGATGTGTGTCACCACTTCATTAGAGATCATGTTGCTAGAGGAGATATTGTACTCTCACATGTAGAGTCAAAATCGAACCTAGCGGACATTTTCACTAAACCACTCCCCGAGAATGAATTTAGTTTCTTATGAAGGGAGTTGGGAATGTGCCGCGCTTCATAGGATTGAAGAGAAAACAAAACCCTTCATGATCATTTCAAATTATTGGGTAACAATTATTGGGCAACTTGGGAATATCTCACATAAACTATAAGGTTTAACAAAATGTTTTTGTTTGCTAGAAATGGAGTGAGATGCTAGGATCAACCTAATTATTCAAAATGTTAATGCATCCCTTGAGAAATTAGGTTGACGAGATAAAAATCATTAAGTTGACCAAGTATGGGGAAAACCAATGCATAATTCATGTGTATTTGGTTCCATGATCATACTTGGACATTCCAATCAAGGAAACTTGATTGGAGACTTATTTTGACACAAACTCGTTTCAAATTGACTGTATGTTTTAATTGATTATGACTTCATTGGTTGGGTTCTTGTTTTTACAACGAAGAGGTTGTTAAATCCATAAGGACTCTTGATTCTTGTTAAAGGATCAATTCTAGTCGAGAGAACACCTCCAATATCCATATGATCTTATCAGAAATCGAAGGAAAGTCTGAAACTGAAGTTTCTGAAACGAATCCTATAGCCTCTAATATCTGATCGGTCCACAGACCGATCCAGAGTTGTGATGATCGGTTCACAGACCGATCAGTGAGCTCACAGAACCACGACTAAGTGATTCTGTTCGATCCCTAATCGATCCGCAGACCGATCAGGGACCTCCCTGATCGGTCACCAGACCGATCAGGGGTTGGTCTGATCGATCATAAAGACCGATCAGCAATTCGCCGAAACCACGAAATCTTTTGTCTTGGATTTGTTCCGGTCCACTAACGATCTGGCCCCTTCTGATCGGTCCA